>CM053760.1:40517364-40532617 GCA_028658305.1 Pachyuromys duprasi
ATAGCTCGGTGTAGGACTGAAGACCCTATTCAGGGAAACAGGGACTGTTTCAGTCATGAACTTGATGGCTGACTCTTTGACCCTCCCCCATACAAGCCGGGGAGTGACAGACTGGCTAGATCCCAGGGGAGGACATTGCAGCCAGCCCTGAGGAGTCAGGATAAGCTGGGGTTGGATGGAAGGGAAGGAGGTCCTCCCCTGTTGGTGGACTTGGAGCGGGCGGGGAGGAGGGAGATGAAGGAGGGAGTGGGAGGGTAGGAGGGACTGAGGGAGGGGGCTACGCCTGGGATTCAAAGTACCTAACCTGTGATTGATATAAAAATAAATAAATTTAAAAAAAAAGAATCTGTTTCAAAATGGTCAAAATATGGAATCAATACAAATTGGTAGAAATGGATACTAAAAATGGATCATGCATAGACCTAGAATAGTATTTAACTTTAAAAAATAAGAACATCTTGCCACTTGTGACAACATGAATGAACATGAAAGACACTGTATGAAGTTAAATGAGCACAGAGAGATAACTAACTTGAGAGACCAAAGAATTAAAAATCAGTGGGTATTGTTTTAAAGTTTAAAGCATAAGCCTGAATAGAGGCCAGCAAATGGAGATATGTCCAGCTACCTGCGGAGGGGGGGGGGGTCACCGTTGCTAGGAACCGGCCCAGATGGCCAAGCCAGACCCCGTTTGGCCTTAGCACCTAAAGTAAACCAATCATTCCCAAAGCCAATTTCCCTTACCCAATCATGTACCGCCAAGGCATGTAAGTCCCTGCTTGGGGTTTTGGCCTTTAAAAGCCTTGTTCCCTTAGACCGCGGGCCACATTACTTGCGACCTGTGTCCGAGCACGTATACAATAAAAAAAAAAAAAACCTCATATATTTATAACGGAGTCCATTCCTGGTCTTAGGGGGTGGGGGTCTCACTAACTAGGCACAACAGTCTTAAGATTATATTTATATAGCAGGTTTTAAAACAAGGAACTCATAGGATTAGAGAGTAGCGAGGTAGATACCAGGGTCTGGGGTTAGGAAACGGGTTAGAGGGAAATTTCTAAAGGATTACATTTCTATTACACTGGAGAGAGAAGTTTTAAAACACCCGCTATACAATAATTGATGTTTATATTAACAAGAATGCAGAATTACTTAAAATTGTTAAAAGATTTTAAAAACTTTCACTACCAAAAATATCCAAAACAAAACCCTGTATATACGTTATAAATCTTGCTGTATTTTACACTATGGAACAGCATTGTAAGTTACCCTGCTTTATCCTTAATTTGTCAAGTCACACAGCATAAACACATACAGTATCTATTTGTCGTTTTTAATAAATAAAGTTAATCTGGGTGTAGGCCTTACACTTTTCACAACAGTTAACCGAAATGGGAATAAATTTAAGATACAAAAATGAAACTTCTTGATGTAACAGGAGAAAATTCTGCATGATCAGTGATTTGACAATGACTTTCTAGTTACAATATCAAAGGCATGATCCCTGGAAGAAAGAAGTGACAGCCTGGACTCTATTAAAATTAATTTCTTTCTTTGCCAATGACTAACAATTGTAAAAGTAAGCTGAAGACTAGCAGAGAATATTGCAAGAGCCTGAGAAGTCTGACCGCACTGCAGAAACAAAAGCTACCCCAGTGCACACAACACAAAGGATGTGTTTCTTCACATAGCTTTACAGTCTTTACCCCAACAAAAATAAAACTCCAATAAACATACAAAGAAAAGTCCCTGTGGATAAGAAACTCAGCTGCTAAAAGATTTTAAAAAGAAAGTAGTACGGTACTATCTTATGAAGGACGGATGATGATGCACAGCTGTCTCCTTACTGAGCATTCAGGTAACATAGTTTGCCAAAGTGTCTCACCATCCAGCGGTTTCGTGTGCACAGTCCTACACCGCTGAAAGTAGACACACCCGGAACAGCAAAGGCAAACCGCTGAGCTCTTAAGCTGGAGTAGTGATGAAAACAGTCTGAATTTTATTCCCCTCTTTTCTACATGAAGATAACATTTGCTTAAATAAACAGTACATTCTTTGCATTTAAATAAACTTAATTTTTAAACAGCAGAAGGGAAAGGGGAAATTAAACTAAACCAAACATAAAACAAAACCAGAGATCACTAAAAAAAAGGGGACTTCAAACCCAAATCTTATTTTAATTAAGGCGATACTCAACAAGAAGAATCTGGAAAGAATGGAGAGCTCTGTCTTCCAACTGTAAAGATCAGTTTCAGGGTGTCACTCACCCACTTACAGAATGGGAAGGTGAGCATGTGTCCACATGTGCTCATGTGCTCAGTGGAGGTTTTATTGCTTAGGAGTTGTGTTTTCTTACACAAAGCCTTGCTGTCTAACTCAACTAGAACCCAGGAGGTTAAAAAACAAACATCCTTCCAAGTCTAAACAAATTCCTTTGAAGTATCCCTCACCACAGAAGCACCTTTGTCCCCTTCTGCACAAAGGGCATGGGAAGGTTACAGGAAGATCTCAAGGGGAAGCCATGGTTGAGCATGTTCCAGGGATGGACCCAGCTGGAATGGTGAAGAAATGAAGAAAAGACAGACATACAGCCAGAGAAGCTGGGGTCCAGTGTACTTGGCTCTTGGGTGGAGAAACTGCAGCATCCAGGAAAAACTCAGTTTGTGTTACTGGGTACACTTGAATGGGGAGGTAGAGTTATCATATATAGATAAACAAGGAGGCAGAGTTTATAGTATACAGCTAAACCAAGGAGACAGATTCAGCCAACCTGAGCAGGATTAGGGGAGCAGTCTTCAAATGTAAACATTTGTGGTAGGGGAGGTAAGCTATGGTAGACATCTTTTCCACACATTATCAACACTTGCACTAAGACCACAGGAAGACTTTGCTGGCCCTCTGAGCCTCACCCTGGAGAGAAGGCCTTGCCTTTCTGGAGCTCTAAAGCTATGATCCTTGACATGACCATCCCTATGTCAGCAGCATTATCAGGACTTCCCTCACTCAAAGACTCCTCTACTCTCTGCAGGTCAGGGCTTTTATGTTTTTTCTCCCACAGTTTAGAAACTCATAGCTTCTGGGACACTGTCCATTACCTTAGTCTTGCCAAATCATTAGCTGCTTCTCAAGTCTGGCCATAGGCAAACCTCTCCAGCATGTTCTACTTGTTGGAGTAACCACTCTATCACACACACACCCCTCAGCACACTTTTCCAGTACTAGTCAGAACAAGCTACTACCACAATATGTAAGGAAATGTAACTTTTAGAAACCAGACAGTAGTGTATTCTGATGAAAGGCTAAGAGTTCCCTGATTGCCCCAACCACAGCAATAAGATGTTAAAGGAAAGCCAAATGTTTGCATGGAAATAGGGTGGGTCTGATTTCTCCCCTTTGGATTTGTGGCTTGCCAACTATTTAGACTTCGAGGTGAAGCTTCCTAGTGAAGCTGAGTTAGAAGGGACGAAGGCCTTCAGAAAGTTCCACAGGCCGTGGTAGGATAACTGAAAAGTGTGGGGATCAGAGGGGGAAGAAGGGTGACACAGAGGAGAGAAGGAAGCCAAGCAGAACACAGTTCTAGCTGAATGACTGGAAGGCTCAGGGAGGGAAAGCAAGCTGTGTGCAGAATGCAAACCAGGTGGCCACGAGGAAAACCAATCGGCAAGCCTGTCCTCAGGAGAAGCACACAGCTATTGTAAGCTATAAATCCAGTTGCAGATTATTCTGACAACCTTGATTCCTCCAGCAGATGGGTTAGTAATGGAGAAGTGTCCCTGAGGTGCTTTGAAAAAAGTATGACCCCTATAGACCTTTATGAATGCTTAGTCATCAGAGAGAGCTGCAATTTGAAAAGAATTACAAAGTGTGGCCTTGTTAGAGGTATTATGTCACTGAGGGGGGATTTGAGGATTCAAAAGCCCATGCCAGGCACAGTTCTCTCTCTCTCTCTCTCTCTCTCTCTCTCTCTCTCTCTCTCTCTCTCTCTCTCTCTCTCTCTCTCTCTCACTGCTTCCTATGAATCAGGATATAGAACTCTCAGCGACTTCTCAAGCACCTCACCTGCCTGTATACCTCCATGTTCCTTGCTATGATGATAATGGACTAGGCCTCTGAAACTGTAAGCAAGACCCCAGTTAAATGCTTTCTTTTCTAAGAGTTGCCTTGGTCATGGTGTCTCTTCACAGTAATAGAACAGTGATTAAAACAATCTTATTTGGTCATCCATGTGATTTGGAGGTCGCTGGTCTGGCACCATCTTGAGAGGAAACCTAGTTTTGAAAACTGAGCTCCCTTGTGTTCCTAAGAATAGTTAGCAATGACAAGGCTGAATTAAAGATGTCACAGCCTTGTGGTGGGTGGGTGGTGGAGTTGAGGAAGAAATTCTGGAAAGCAGTTGTGGAAAGCAAAAGGGCAGTAACCTAAAAGTACAGGTAGAAGAAGACTTGGCTCTATCAAGTGCTTAGAAGTGCTTATGAAGTGCTTAGAAGGTGACTCCACACTTGGTTGGTTAGTCATGTTAACAGGGTTCCCACTAGATAAACAAACTGTGAGCAAGTGCTCTAGAGTGGGGAGGGGTTGTCGGTCTTCCCCAGTGGGGCTGAGAGAATAGCAAAGATCTGAGATTTCTCTAGGCAACCTGGATGCACTCAAAGGATTCAGGCCCCCAACAAGAGGGCACAACTCTTAAGCCAAGCAGTGGGGTCTCGCTCCAAAAAAATGCCAGAGAAACTGTTTGTTGTGGTGACATTGGCCCCTGCTAGTGCTGCCACAGTTGTCACTGGAAGAAGGGGGCACTGAAATGTTGTTGGGTGACCCAACATGCTTATGAGCCTGCAGAAAGATGTTTGTCATCTCAGAGCCAGTGGCTGCAGTCTCAAGATGGTTTATTCCACCTTCTGTTTCAGATCTGTTTCTACAACAAACAGAACTGAGAGAAACACAAAGAGAGACAGACACACAAATACACACATACAGATGCAGTCATACAGAAGATACAGAGTAAAGACAACCAAGGATGGCCACTATATATTCATACACTTAAACAGACCAGGGGAGTCTGGTGAAGTCTCAGATGGATACTACACACAGGATCTATGGTCACACCTGACTGACCTCCCCTCTTGTATCTTAACCAGATGACCTCTGACAGACCAAACTTATTCCCAGGGGTATTCAGACTAGATGAATTTTGAGGTACCTTCAGAGTGCTCAGCAATGATCAGTCAGATGATTTTCCAGGGCCCTGAAACAATTCAGGGTATTCACTCCCTAGGAGCCTCTCCAGCTGATGCTCTCTTCCCCACTCCTGGGAGTCCCAAGACCCCTAAGTGTTGGGGTCCAATCTCAGAGGATCTCACTTGGGACTCTCAAATGTTACTGGGTACCCACCAGAGATGACCACTGAAATACAATTACAGCCAACTGAAAGTCTTTATTTCAGGAGGCCTGGACTACACTCATGCATTTGGGATCCAAGCATAATGCTGAACATTTAGAGAAAGGGATTTTTAAAGACAAAAACTATATTCTTGTATATTACTCGGCAGCTACAGGGGAAGGTTTTGTACAGCAAGCAGTTTAACAGAAGCTAAGATAAGCAGATAGCTGAAGGGAGGTTTTGAGAAAGTAGGCAGATTAACACAGGCTAAATTAGCTGCTCATCTTAAACATGTGTTCCTTGAATAGAGTTGAGTAATTTTCCATCAGACTTCCAATTAAGGAGATCAAATTCTAGAAAAACATAAAATGGTCTTAGCAACAATAGAAGATGGAGGAATCTCTGCACTGTCTTTCCTCTAACAGTAGGAAAATAGGGATTATCTCTTTGGAGTTCTCAGTCTTGTTAATAAAAGAATTTAAAAACAGACTCAAAAGGAAGCTCAACGACAATTTTATCAGAGCTTAAGACAAAAACAATAAGACATGCAAAGTATAAATCTCAGCAGCTGCCCAGAAGAAAGAGATGGAGAAGATGGAAAAAAATGCCATAACTTTTGCAATGGAGGTAAACAAACATCTCCTGGAAGAAGGAGAGGGGTGCTTCAGAGGAAGAAAGAGAAATCCCAGAACATCAGGGAAAGCATGCACAGACTTTGGCCAATATCTGCAAGAAAAAGGAAAAGTTAGGCTTTCTGGATAACTGAAAAAACTGCGGTACACATGATGGAAGCTTTGTCAGAGTCTGCATGAAGAAGTTTTCTTGGATGATGAATCTCAGCAAGGACATAATTATTCTCCTTAGCACAACTTCTGGTGAATCAACCTTCCTGGTGGTTGATTGGTCCAGCTGGTTTAAGGGAAAGACAATAGAATGTATTGTCTGGGAAACTTAGAATGGCTCCACACAGAGCCTGAGGTAGAATTTAGATACTTTCCTTTTGACCAGAAGAAAGTAGCTTTATCTTAATGAGCCTCAACAAAGACCTAGTACTTCTACCTTGTAATACGATAATTTAAATCCTAAAGTAGGGGAAAAGCTAATTTTTATCTTTCTATTATTCTCAGAGAAACAGCAGGTGGAAGTCAAAATCCTTCATGGGAGATGGGGGACAGGATTCCATCTTCAATGTCCTCCAAGTCTGCCAATCTCTGAAAGAGTCCCACGTCAGAGTTAAGACCCTAAAACCACTTAGGAACCACAGCCATCAAATGCTGCTGAAAATATCTGGTATTGGGAAGGGTGTTCCCAGTTTTGACCAAACGCAGCAATAAAGGCATTTACCCCATAAAGTGCTTGCCCTTTTCTATCTCCTGTTGTCATCATTTCTCTTTCTGAAGAGAATTTGCGTGATGAGTGATCTGGATTCTTCTTGATGAGAGGGGCAATTATAATTGGGGTACCTTCCAGTGGTCCTATGTAGGGGACCTCAGGTGTACACCAGTGCTTTTATTTGTATAACAGCCAGGTGTAGTGAAGAAAGAATGCCCTTGAACTGAAGGGAGATCTGGAAAAAAAAAGAGTAAAGCAAGAGGAGTTGAGGAGAAATAGACACTGAGTAAATTAGAGAGCCCAAGTGGTTGGTTCCTACTCTCATAGACTTTCAGGGGTCCAAAGTCAACCATGAGGGTAGAGTTCATCCTCTTCAGTGGCCTCAGGAGCTGTTAATCCCGATAGCAGTGGCAATGAAGACACCTGATCAGCTAAAAATAATTCTAGACTTTAAGAACTGGCTAGAGTAACCCTTCTAAAAGTTTTCCTTCAGCAGGAAAATGGTCTCAAAGCACTGTTAGAATCTGTTAGTGGTTAATTTCTAGAAATATAGGCTTAATCATGATCTCACTCCCATGCCCCTTAATTTGAGTTACATAACACCTTCAGAGGTGGCAGACGTTTTAAAATTAATTTAAAATTTATATATGTTCAAGTACTACACAAACAATGAAGGACTGTTGCGTCTTGAGAACCAACTTCTTCTTGGAAAATAATTTTTAAAAAAAGCAGTTCAGAAAGCACGAAAATCAGAGAGCCAGGGAGATAATTACAAGCTATCATGTCAGGACCTTATTTGGATCCAGTATTGTGTCCTGGATAATAGTTGAAATATTGAAGTCCAAGGAAAGTCAGCACAGCCTTTTTTTTTTTTTTGTCCTCAGTGAAAATAAGTTTATTTTTTATTTAAATATATTTATTTTTATATTAATCACAGGTTATGTACTTTGTATCCCAGCTGTAGCCCCCTTCCTCATTCCCTCCCACTCTCCCTATCCCTCCCTCATCTCCTCCCTTCCCCTTTCCAAGTCCACTGATAGGGGAGGACCTCCTCCCCTTCCATCTGACCCTTGATTATCAGATCTCTTCAGGGCTGGCTGCAATGTCCTCTTCTGGGGTCTAGCTAGGCTGCTCCTCCCTCGGGAGGGACGGGGGAGAAGGTCAAATAGCCAGCCATTGAGCTCATGACAGAAATAGTCCATGTTCCCCTTACTAGGGTACCCAGTTGGATACTGAGCTACCATGGACTATATCCGAGCAGTGTTTCTAGGTTATATCCATACATGGTCCTTGGTTGGAGAAATAGTCTCATAAAAGACCCCTCTGCCCTGATCTATTTGGTCTTTGTGGAGCTCTTATCCTCGCCAAGTCTTACTAACTCCCCTTTCTTTCATATGATTTCCTGTACTCTGCCAAAGGTTTGGTTGTGGGTCTTAATATCTTTTATATTAAGATATCTTATTATCTTAATATCTATGATACATTGCTGGGTAGGGTCTTTCAGAGCCCCTCTGTGGTGGGCCTCTATCCTGTTGTTTGTTTTTTCCTACATTCAGTGTCCATCCCATTTGTCTTTCTAAGTGAAGATTGATCATCTTACCCTGGGTCCTCTTTCTTGTCTATCTTCTTTAGGTGTATAGATTTCAGTATGTTTATCCTATCTTATAGGTCTATATAAGTGAGTATATACCATGTGTTTCTTTCTGCTTTTGGGATACCTCACTCAGGATGATCACTTCCAGGTCCCACCATCTGCCTCCCGTGCTCATGGATTGGGAGGATTAACATAGCGAAAATGGCCATTCTGCCAAAAGCAATCTACAGATTCAATGCAATTCCCATCAAAATACCAACACAATTCTTTACAGACCTTGAAAGAAAAATTCTCAACTTCATATGGAGAACCAAAAAGCCCAGAATTTCCAAAATGATCCTGTACAACAACAGATCATCTGGAGGTATCTCCATCCTTGACCTCAAGCTGTACTACAGAGCAATAGTAATAAAAACTGCATGGTATTGGTATAGAAACAGAATAGTGGATCAATGGAACCGAATATAAGACTCAGAAATAAACCCACACACCTATGGAAATTTAATTTTTGACAAAGAAGCCAAAACCATTCAATGGAAAAAAGACAGCATCTTCAACAAATGGTGCTGGTCCAACTGGATATCTATATGCAGAAAATTTAAAAAAATCCATATTTATCACCCTGCACAAAATTAAAGTCCAAGTGGATCAAAGACCCAACATAAAACCAGACACACTAAATTGGTTAGAAGAAAATGTGGGGAAGACCCTAGAACTCATCGCCACAGGAGACTACTTCCTGAACAGAACACCAACAGCACAGGCTCTAAGACCAACAATAAATCAATGTGACCTCATGAAACTGAAAAGTTTCTATAAAGCAAAAGACACTGTCATCAAAACAAAACGACAGCCTACAGACCAGGAAAGGATCTTCACCAACCCTACATCTGACAGAGGGCTAATATCCAGTATATATAAAGAACTCAAGAAGTTAGAAAGCAACAAATCAAGTAATCCAATTTAAAAAATGGGGTATGGAGCTAAAAAGAGAACTCTCTGTAGAGTATTGTAGAATGGCAGAAAACTACTTAAAGAAATGTTCAACATCCTTAGCCATCAGGGAGATGCAAATCAAAATGACCCTGAGATTTCACCTTACACCCACCAGAATGGCCAAGATCAAAAACTCAAGTGACAACACACGCTGGAGAGGTTGTGGAGAAAGGGGAACCCTCTTCCATTGCTGGTGGGAATGCAAACTTGTGCAACCACTCTGAAAATCAATTTGGCACTTTCTTAGACAATTAGGAATAGTGATTCCTCAAGACCCAGCTATACCACTCTTAGGCATATATCCAAAAGGTGCTCAAGTACACAACAAGGACATTTGGTCAACCATGTTTGTAGCAGCTTTATTCGTAATAGCCAGAACCTGGAAACAACCCAGATGTCCCTCAGTTGAGGAATAGATACAGAAATTATGGTACTTTTACACAATGGAATATTACTCTGCAATTAAAAAGGAGGAAATCATGAAATCAGCACAGCCTTTGAAAGCAAGTTTTTCTCTGGGAACACTCTCTGAAAATGGAGGAAAAGGACTGAGATTAACTAACATTTTCAGCTGTCTCACAGAATTGGAGAGCTGAATTTAGTGCCACTGTCTCCTTCTCCAAACTTTACTTTGAAGCACAAAGTATCAGTCTTAGATATAAGAATGAACTGACAAACTTGAAAGATGCTCAGTGGTTAAGGAGGACCCAGATTTGGTTCCTAGCCCCCACATGACAGCTCATAACCATCTGTCACTCCAAATCCAGGGGAAACAAGACACCACCTTCCTTTTTTCCTTATTTATGAGATTATAATGACATCATTTTCCCCTCCCTTTTCTCCTCCAAACCCTCCTAGATATTCTTCTTTGTTTTCTTTCAAATTCATGGCCTCTTTTTTCATTAATTATCACTATATGTACACACATATGTGTATATATGTATGTTAATAATTAGTGTGTACATTATTATATGCACCACATATATGTGTATACATCTATGTGTGTATGCATATATACACATACCTATTCCTAAGTAAATCCTACTCGATCTGTATAATGTTACTCATATATATGTTTTTAGAACTGACCATTTGATATTGCATAGCCACTGGTGTGCTCTTTCCTGGAGAAGACTATTTCTCCCTCCTACAGAATCACTTAGCTGTTTGTAGTTCTCATGTAGGTTGAGACCTTGTGGGATTTTCTCTGTTAATACCTATTCATTAGTGTCATTCTTGTTCAGCTCATGTTTAGGCCATCATGTTGGAAAGTCTTGATGGATGTAGTTTCTGACATTTCTAGGAGACATAGTCTCATAGGAAACTCCCTGATCTTCCGGCTCTAACAATCTTTCTGCCCCCTCTTCCTCAATGTTCCCTGAGCCTTAAATGAAGGAGTGTTTTGTAGAAGTACCCACTGGGACTGAGCTCCACAACATCATATTTGGATTGGTTGTGGTTTTCTGTGATGGTCTTCATCTGCTCTAAAGAGAAGTTGCCTTCTTCTGCCTCCTTTGGTACCAGGCATGTACATAGTGCACATACATGCATACATGCAAGCAAAACACTCACACACATGAAATAAATAAGTCTAGCATTAAATAAGAATGAACACACATGGTATATACTCACTTATAAGTGGATACTAGACCTAAAATCTGTACACCTAAAGAAGATAAACAAGAAAGAGGACCTGGGGTAAGATGATCAATCTTTACTTAGAAAGACAAATGGGATGGACATTGGAAATAGGAGAAAACAAGTAACAGGACAGGAGCCTACCACAGGGCCCCTAAAAGACTTTACCCAGCAGTGTATCAAAACGGATGCTGAGACTCATAACCAAACCTTGGGCAGAGTACAGGGAATCATATGAAAGAAGGGGGAGTTAGAAGACCTGGAGAGGACAGAAGCTCCACAAGGACCAAAAATTTCTGGGCTCAGGGGTCATTTCTGAGACTGTTTCTCCAACCAAGGACCATGAATGGATCTAACCTAGAATCTCTGTCCAGATGTAGCCCAAAATAGCTCAGTATACAACTGGGTACCCTAGTAAGGGGAACAGGGACTTTCTCTGACATGAACTCAGTGGCTGGCTGTTTGACTCCCCCCATCCCCACCCCTCAAGGGAAGAGTAGCCTTGCTAGGCCACAGAGGAGGACATTGTAGCCAGTCATGATGAGACCTGATAGGCTAGGGTCAGATTGAAGGAGAGGAGAACCTCCCCTATCAGTGGACTTAGGGAGAGGCATGGGAGGAGAAGAGGGAGAGCGGGTAGGATTGGGAGGGGATACTGGAGGGCAACAACTTGGATACAAGGTGAATAAACTGTAATTAATATAAAAAATAAAAATTTAATTTAAAAAAGAATGAACTGATAGAGGAAGGTTGGTACTACTGATTCAGCTCAGCTTCGTCTCATACTTGAATTCAGGGATCCTGTGTCCTGAAATATCAGGCTTCTTAAGCTTATGGTGGCCTCTCAAAAGCAGACAAAAAATAAATAAATCCTCTTGGAAAAAGAATAACCTCATATTCCTTTCCAAGTCGTATTGAAAGTACATTGTCCAGCATATTAAAAATGATCACATCACATACTCTAGAAATCTAAACATCACAAAGAAAGGCACTATGAAAATGTAATGATTAAAATTATACATGTTGGAATTTTTGCAAAGAATGCTCTGTATAATTTTTCTCTATTCATAAATAAATAAAAGTAAAAGTATTAAATCCTCACTAAGAAATGAAAGTAAACTGATTAAATCCTCATGATAGGTATTTACAAGTCAGTCTGTATATTTAAAGTTCTGAATCCCGGGAAGTATTCAATTCCAGCAAAACAAGAAGATCGTTCATCTTAGAAAAGATAATATTAAGAATATCATTGAAATGGCAGGTGGTGCACGCCGGTAATCCCAGCACTCAGGGAGACAGAGACAGACAGATCTCTGTGAGTTCAAAACCAACCTGGTCTACAAAGCAAGTCCAGGACAGCCAAGGCTACACAGAAAAACCACTCTCTTGAAAAACCAAAACCTTCCCCTTGAGGGGGGGCAGCCTTACCAGGCCACAGAGGAAGACAATACAGCCAGTCCTGATGAGACCTGATAGGCCAGGGTCAGATGGAAGGGGAGGAGGACCACCTCTATCAGTGGCCTGGGGGAGGGACATGGGAGGAGAAGAGAGAGGAAGGATGGGATTGGGAGGGGGTGGGGATGAGGGAGATGCCTACAGCCTGGATACAAAATGAATCAATTGTAATTAATAAAAAATTTAATTAATTTTAAAAATAAAACATTTTAAAACATGAAAAAATAAAACCCCAAAAATGAAAGAAAAAAGGAAAAAGAATATCATTGAAGAATTAGAAGCTGTAAGAATATGTAAGATCTACAAATGAAACACATAAAAATGTTCAAAGCATGTTAGTCACACTACAGATAAAAATACTAAAAGAGGTAAAAAGATAATACCTAGAAAGAAGAAAATATTCCAAAAATAAGTTAATGGAGGTAAAAATGAATACACAAAAATAGAGCCTAAAATACATGTAATTTAAATTCAAAAGAGGAATAGAGAAAAAGTGGTTTGTCGTTATTATTATTATTATTAAAAACTTAGTAGCTGTGAACAGGTTAAAGATATCAAGCCTTCAGCTTTAAAAGCTGATGAACTATAGCTAGGATAGAATTGTAAGACCTCACAATAAAATAAAACTTAAGCAGTAATAGCTTTTGTCAGGGAAGCAGAAGTGCTTATGGCCAACAGAGTGATACTTTGGCTCTAAAGTATACTCACTTCTAAACAGAAAGAGTAAGATCTAATAGAAAAACATACCTAAAGACGTGAAAGAGAAAAATCTTCAGGACATTAGTAGTATATAATCAGCTAACTAAGCCTAAAATTAATAAAATTGCAAAGTAAACCATTACTAAATAGGTCTGTGTTACACGTAAGAAACAATGTATTCCACAAACTGCGGAAGCAGGTCAAGTCCTGAGTGAATGTGTATTGACAGGAACAGTTATGTCCAGGACCTCAATGTCAAAGACTTCTAGGTCAGGGTCAGGGAAACGGCAACAAGGTCTTCCACTGTTAGGTATGTGGATATTGACAGTGTGTGGAAAATATAGACCGTCCCTTTCTAGATGTTTGCAGCCCTGTTCCCCTGTAGAGACTTCCTACTGAAATTAGCTAAACTGCCTCCTCATTCAGATGTATGTAATGGACCTGCCTCTTCCAATCATACATATAAAATAAACATACGAGGTCCCAGGCTGCTTGTGCATCTTCACAAAAGCACTAGCCCTACTTGGTGCCAGCTTTTCTGTAGGTGTGTCTGCAGTTTCTTCATTCCCTCCTTGCCGCAGTTAGGTCTACCCCAAAGCTGTGCAGGTTTCATAGCAGCAAACCTAAAGCCCATATGAGTATGAAAACGAACACTTCAAAACCAACAGAAACAGTATTGATGGCATAATAAACAAACAAGCAAATAAATGTATGTTCTGTTGCTTCAATCAATGAATAAAAATTAAGGAAAATAAAAGAAAAACCTCCTCTCAGAAGTTAATTCACTCAATGAGTAAAGATTAAATTAAAACCCCCCTCTCTCAGAAATACGAACTAGGTCTGAAACCTGGCTAGACACGGATGGGAACAATGAAAAGGAAGGAGAAAGAACCACAATCAAAGGCTGGCCTCTCAGGAAAGTACCACTTTGGGGGTAAATGGTACCACTTTTCTAAAAGCAATAGTTTTATTTTATAGTCTCGGTGGTAATGGGAAATAAGAAATGTTTAGCAATGAAAATTAAAGGCCTTTAGGAAAAAACTCTCAAATTCAGAAGACATGCAACCTGTTTCTAGAAAGGGCAACATTTTAAAATTATACTTTATTATAAAATCAAAAGGGTGTTTTCAAGATAAATAATAAGTCACTTAAAGCTATCACTACCTGCCTACTCTTGTTTTGTTTTGTTTTGTTTTGTTTTTCATTAAAAAAAAAACAGAAACTTTTCTTTGTCCAGGCCTGGAGGGATGGCTGTGCAATTAAGAGCACTTGCAGAGGACCAGAGTATGGTTTCCAACATCCACATCAGATGCTAATAACCACCTATAGTTCCAGCTCCAGGAAAACAGGTATCCTCTTCTGGCCTTTGTCAGTGCCCAGATGCTTGTGGCACATACAAATACACACAGGAGAGGGGGCCACAGCTGGGATACAAAGCAAATAATCTGTAATTAAAAAAACATTATAACGTAGATAAAATTTTAAAATGACTAAACACACACAAGCACATGTTTATAAAGCATCAATAAATGATTAAATAATTAGAAATAATTCTCCAAGACATTCAGTCCAGGCATGTTGGGTCACATGTGAATTTCTAATGTTTGGTGGGCTCAAGCAGGAATGTCCCGATTCCCAAAGCATTCTTGCTGCACAGTGAGCTCTAGGCCAGTCTGTGCTATAGAGTGAGACTGTGTCAACCTCTCTCAAGGAAACAATATTTCAAAATACACAGAGAATATGGCAGTAGTGGTAGTAGAGTAACATACAACATCCAGGCAAGTTGGTATTATGAGAAAGCAAGAGAAATACAGAAAACCGAACAGGTCCATAGACTAAACTAATTATATCACATTATACGCAAAACGCTAAATGTTCAAAAAATATAAAGTGTATTGAAAGTTTCAAGAGAGAAGACACAACTGGCATACAGAGGAAGACCCATCCTTTGAAAATAAATTGCTTAAAAAGGAGGAAATCATGAAATTCGCAGGCAAATGGTGGGACCTGGAAACGATCATACTGAGTGAGGTATCCCAAAAGCAGAAAGAAACATATGGTATATACTCACTTATATAAACCTATAGGATAGGAAGTTCAAGCTGAAATCTACACACCCAGAGAGGATATACAAGAAGGAGGACCCAGGTTGGTATGATCAA
>CM053760.1:40533117-40552289 GCA_028658305.1 Pachyuromys duprasi
AGCAAGGTAAGACTGCTGCTAATTTTTTTTCCTCCACCTTCTAGTAAGCAAGCTAACAAACAGGAAGTTTTCTGGTCAGTACCAACTTGATTGTGACCAGCGTGTATGGCCTTCAGCAATAGACCATCAAGTAGTCTAGTGGACAGCCAAGAGCATAACTTTCATTATTTCAGGGATAGGGGAATCTCTGGAACAATAATTTGTGGTAACGCACACAAAGTTTATAAAGATGTGGGTTTCCATATGGCTTTTTAAACATCCATAGTCTTAACTATTCTTCCCCCAAATCCACCCTCTGCCCAATACTTCCCTCCCTCTCCATATTTAATCCTTCCTCCCCATTATTCTCCTTTTTCCTTATATCTCCTGTATTATATTGTTCCCCTGAAAATGTTTCTTCTCCCTCCCTACCAAATGGCTTCTTTCTGGTTTCCAGGACTCTATAGGCAGGCCAAATTAAATAAAAAGAAATAAATATTTGACCCTAAAATCTACATAAGATTTTCACAAGGCATTTGTCTTTCTGAGTCTGGTGACCTAACTCAGTATAATATTTTCCAGATACATTAATTTTCCTGAAAATTCCATAATTTCAGTGTTCTTTACAACTAAGTTAAATTCCATTGTATGTAGGGGCTGTGTTTTCATTATCTATCATAAGATGACAAATATCTAGGATGTTTTCATGTTCTAGCGATAGCGAATAGAGTGGCTATGAATATGGATGAGCATGTATCTCTGTTGTATGAAATAATGTGATATTATGTGTATGTATGTATAAATATATATGCATTGTATTATATATGATTTATATGAAATGTATGCCCGGAGGTGGTATAGTTGGGTTACACGGTAGATCTACTTCCTGTTTTCTTAGGAACTGCCAAACTTATTTCCACAGTGGCTGTACCAGTTCCATACCCACACCAGCAGTCCTGGGGGCTTCCCCACTCACCTCAGCCTCACCAGGACACACTGCCTTTTGTCTCATAATTCTGACTGGTATAAGACGAAATCTCAAAGTCGTTTTAATTCATAGTTCTCTGACGACCAGGAATGAACACTTTAAAAGTTATTTGGGCATTTTAATTTTCTCTGTGGGCTCTGTTAAGTTCTATAGCTCATTGTTTAATTGAGCTTATGTTTTCTTGGTGTAAAGTTGTTTTTGTTTTTGTTTTTTTAGTTACTTATATATTGTACACACTAGTCCTCTGCCAGATGTGTAAGTGGTAAGGATGTGTTCTCCATTATATAGACTTCTACTTAAATTAATGGTTACCTTTTGCAATAAGGAACCCTTTTTTTTTTTTTTTTTTGCAATTCCACAAGGTTCTACTTGTTAATGGTTGGTCTTCTTTTGAGGGTAACCAGAGTCCTATTCAGAAAGCCTTCCTGCTTCTACATCCTGAAGTTTTCTAGCAAAAATTTAACAATAATATGAAAGAGAATACAAAGAAGTAGAAGAACTATCAGAAATGGTGAAAAAGGCCTTTAATTCCAGCATTAGGAAGGCAAAGGCAAATAAATCCCTGTGAGTTCAGGACCAAGTGGTCTACATAGTGAGTTCCAGGCCAGCCAGAGCTACATAATGAAACAATGTCCTATAAGAAAAAGAAAGAGAGAGAGAATAGAAGAAGCAGAAGAATCCAATCTAGGATATGAATAAGAAATTCAACAACATAGAGAAAAGTCAGAAAAAAATGAATGAGAAAATCAATACTATGAATCAACATGTCAGCAACATAGGGAAAAAAAACTCAGTAAGAAAACTGAAATTTTGAAAGAAGAGAAATTACTTAACCATATATATATATATATATATATACACACACATATAGATATATATGTGTGAGAGTAGAGGGCAAAACATAAATAACTGTTAACATACTGTCTAAGGCTTTACATATCCAATCAATAGACCAAACCTAAGACTACACAGGATAAAAGAAGTTGAGATAAAAACTAAATTAAATTAAACATAAATCTCATCCACAGGCTCAAGTGTGTTATGACAGTTATAGAGGTAACTAACACCATTGATAAAGAGTTTATGCTTCATGCTATAAACCTGGAGAATATGCTCATAACTGGGGAAATCACATACCCTAGTATAGAATAGGATCCACAAATGAGGGAGACCATATCAGGGTCCTTTCTTTCTTCCTTCCTTTCTTCTTTCCTTCCTTCCTTCTTTCCTTCCATCCTTCCTTTTCCTTCCTTCCTTTCTGAGTTTTGAATAATTCAATTATTATTATACATTCTAAGTATATTCATTTTTCCTTAAATCTAATAATATCCCACTTTGTATAAGTACCTACCACATTTTAATTATCTATTCATCTTTTCATGCTGATCTAAGTTGGTTCCATTTCCTGTTGTAAATAGAGCAGTAATAAGCAAGAATGCACAAGTATCACTTTGGTAGGATATGAAGTTCTCTGGGTATATGCCCAGGAGTGAAATAGATGAGTCATACAGTAGTTTTGATTTTTTTTAATTTTTGAGGAACCTCTAAACTGATTTCTGTAATGATTGTGATAATTTCAGCTCACACAAGCAGTGAATAAAAATTCATCTTTTCCTCTATTCTCTCCAACATTTATTGTCACATTTCTTGATGATTGCCATTCTGCTTCCATAAGGTAATATTGCAAAGTCATTTTAGTTTGCATTTCTATAGTGATTAGGGAAGTTTAACACTTTTAAAAACAAGTTATTGGATATTTGTATTTTTTTCTTTTGAAAAATATCTGTCCAATCCACTAACCCATTTGTTGATTGGCAATTTTATTTCCTTGCTATTTAATTTCTCCTCTTTCTTGTAAATTCTGGATATTAGCTTCTATCAAAAGTATAAACAGTATAAATTTTCACACATTCTGTGGTCTATTTGTTGGCCCTGGGAATAGGTTACTTGGTTGTAAATATACATTTTTACTTTATGTAATCCCATCTATGGATATTAGTAGGCAGTTCTGTGCTAATAGAGTTCTGTTCAAAAAGTTCTTGTCTACCCCAATGTCTTAAAGAGTAATTTCTATACTTACATTTATTAGTTCCAGTATTTCAGGTTTTAAATTAAATTTCATTTCTGTCAGGTTGATTTTTGTACAAGTTAAAAGATGTGAATCTAATTATATCTTTTATAAGTAGATATCAGTTTTCCAGCAACACTTGTTGAAGAGAATTTTTCCTACTGTGAGTTTTTGCCTACTTTGTAAAAAATTAGTTTTTAAATCAAGAAAAACTTCAAATATCATAATTCCAATTACATAGATCCCAGAATCCTGCTCCCCCAAAAACGTACTAAGACAATATGCCTCCCCTAGAAGTTAGCAACCCTATTGCAATAGGCCTTGAGAAAAACAAAAGTCTGAGACAAGGACCAAAACATGAATATGTTCAAAGATTTTAACAAGGATATTAATGAATGTCTTAATGAAGACCATTAAACACAAACAATTGAATAAAATAATGACATCAATTCAAGGTATAAAAGTAGAATTTAACAAAGAAATAGAATCACTAAAGAAAAAAAACAAATAAAACTGGGCACGAAAAACTCAGGATGTCAAGCAAAAACTTCAGAGGTAAGCCTTACCCACAGATTATAAGATGTGGAAGAAAGAAATTCAAGTCTTGAAGAAAGGTGAAAGACATGGATAGCTCCGTGTAAGAAAATTTTATGTGTGAAAATGTCTAGGCATAAAACATGCAGACTATCTGGGACACTACAAAAAAAATCAAATCTATGAATAATAGGGATAGAGGAAGGAGAAGAAACCCAGATCATAAGCAGAGAAAATATTTATAACGAAATTATAGAAGAAAACTTTCCCAATCTAAAAAATGAGATGCCTAAACATGTACAAGAAGCATACAGAACACCAAACAAACAGGACCAGATCTGAAATTCTCTGGAACCCATAATAATCCAAACACTGAATTTAAAGAACAAAGGAAAGATATGACCAAGTCACATATAAAGGCAGGCCCATTAGACTAACACCTAACTTTCTAATAGAGCCTCTGAAAGCCAGAAGGGCCTGGACAAGTTCTGAGAGACCATAAATGCCAGCCCAGACTATTATACCCAGCAAAACTATCAATCACAATCAAAGGAGAAAGAAAAACATTACACAACAAAACTAAATTTGATTAGTCTCTGTCTACCAAGCCCATTCTAAAGAAGACTCTAAAAGAAAAACTAAGGAGGGTAACTATAACCAACAGGATACAAAGTATAAATAATACAAAAACATTAATCAAATCTTGGGGGATACCCACACCACCACAACAAAATAATAGGAATCAATAAGCACTACTCATTAATGAATCTCAATATTAATGGTCTCAACTTCCTGACAAAAAAAACCACACAGACAAACAGATTGGATTAGAAAGCTAGATCCATATTTCTGCTGCCTCAAAGCTAGACATCACCTTAGGGTAGCAATTCTCAACCTTCCTAATGGTGTGACTCCTTGATACATTTTCTCATGTTATGGTGATCCCTAACTATATTTTTTCATGCTACCTTCTAATGTAATTTTGCTTCTGTTTTGAACTGTAATGTAAATATCTGCGTTTTATGATAATCTTAGATGACCCTTGTGAAAGGGTCATTCTAGGGTAGAAGGACGAAAAATTTCTTTCAAACAAGCAAAACCAAGATGTTATTTTAATATCTGACAAAATAGAATTCAAACCAAAACCAATCGGGATAGATAGAGGAGGACACTACGTAATGATTAAAGAAAAAAAAAATCAACAATAAATTTAAATGTAAATGGCTTCAGCTCACCAATAAGAAATCCAAACTGGCTGACTGGATTTAAAAGTAGTTCTTTCTACATGCTGTCTTCAAAAAATATACATCACTGGTAGAGATTACTACTGGCTGAGGGCCAAGTGGGAGGACATAATTTATAAAGGATATGGAAACCAAAACCCACCTGACTTAGCTATTCTGAATGCAGTTTAACAAACTCCAAATCAAAACTATGCAGAAGAGAAAAGGCAAATGTTTACATATTAATTAATAAAATAATTCATTGAAAATATATAATTATTACTATAAATGTTATGTACTAAATGTTAGGACTCTCACGTTCATAAATGAAACTTTAATGGACATAAAAGAATAAGCAAGTTCTGGCTACAAATTTTTTTTAAAAAGCTATAGATCAATTTCCCTGATGAACATTAGGTACAAAAGCACTAAATTATTCCACACCAAATTAAAAAATAGACTGTTAAGATTACACACCACATTCAAGCTGATTTTATTCTAGGAATGCAAGAGTGATTCACCACACCAAAACTGATAAATGCAATAAAGTACATAAAAGGTCTCAGAGAGAGAAATCACAAGATCATACCAGGTGTATACCTCAACACTGTAAAGGCTGCGTTTAGCAAACCTGTATCCACCACTATATGAAAGGGGAAAAAAACAAAAAAACAAAACTGAAAGTGTTTCCTCCAAAACCTAGAATGAGGCAAGAGTACCAATTCTTTCCACTCATTTTCAATTTAGAGTTCAAAGCCACAGTTAGAGCAAAAAGACAAAAAGAAAGAAAGAAAGGGGATGTCAATAAGAAGTCGGATTATCCCTATTTTCACACCATGTAATTCTATTCTTAAAAGACTCCACCAGAACAACTCCTAGATCTGATAAATCCTTTCAGCAAAATACTAAGGTACAAAATCAGTTGCCTTTCTATGCACCAACAATAAAATTTACATATTTATTCTACAGGGTCAACAAACCATCAAAATCAAAACCTAACAGGAAAAGAAGATTTGAGACTTTATTCACAAATTTTAATGCAAAAATTCTGAACAAAATGTTTTAATGTGGACTCCAGTAACCCATAGAAAGGATAAGTTACAACACGCCCCAGTTTAACCTGGAAATGTACAATTAATTTTATCTTTACATTAGAAGATTTTTCCCCTAATGTAAAAAAAATGCCTGAGATAAAGAAACATTACATAAATGAAAGGTGTGATTTAACCCAGGGTTTCAGAGGCCCAGTAAGTGGTAACTTCATAACTGATTCTTTGAGCATGTGGTAAACTGTGCACAGTGGTGGCAACGTGTGTTAAGAGAGGCCTGTTGGCCTCCCGGTGGCCAGAAGGCAAAGAGAAACACACAAGGATCAACATCCCAATATGACCTAACTCTTTTCCACTAGGTCCCACCTCCTATCTCTTACTTGCAGCACAGACTGGTGACCTTATCACATGAACCTCTGAGAAAACCTTACCCAAACGACAGTCATATTTTAAAAAAAAATCAATCCATATAAAAAAAGTAAAAATATCATGTTCATTTCAACAGATGAAGTGAAGGCTCATTTAATAGAAGCAGCATTTATCTTGATTTTTTAAAAACACACTTGCAATCAAATAGACTCCTTTAGTTTAATAATTAAAATAAATTCCATAATTAAAATAATTGAATTATTTAGATGCCTTACTTCTAAATTATCATCGCTAACACCTGGGAAAGAAGGAGCGGGACTATAAAGGAGAAAACCAGAATGAGCGCTGTACTCAGACTGTTCTGCATCAAACATTTCTCAATGAACCAAATACCTTGGAAATGTTTAATATGCACGTACATAAATATTAGATGAATTTCAAGACAAGATTAAACCTAAATAAATATGCCACAAATTTCATCTTCATTACTGAGCTATTATGATTGCTTTCAGCCATTTAACAATACAAATATCTACAATGAATATCTTTATACGATTTTTCAGTGATCTGTGAAAACAGACAGAGGTACATCTCTGGGAGAGAAGTTACCAGATCATCAGAATCTGTCTGTTTACACTCTGTTTGAGATAACTTACTTTCTTTTCTTTCATTTTTTTGTGGGGAGGGGGTTGAGCCAGGGTTTCTCTGTATAGCCCTGGTTATCCTAGAACTACTCTGTAGACCTGGCTGGGCTCAGACTCACAGAGATCCACTTACCTGCCTCCTGAGTGCTGGGATGAAAGATGTGTGCCACACCACCAGGCTGGGAACTTGCTTTCAGACATTCAGGCATTCAGACATTGGTCTTTGTCAGTTGAATGTATAAAATCATTCTCTGATTAAATTTATTTCTTTTGTTAAAAGTAAATGCTCATCTTTATTATAACTTATCTTTACAAACATGGATTTGTGTGTGTAAATTGTTCATTTATAGACTTTCCCACTTATATTTGGAACAAATAATGTATTTTCTTGGATCAGATATCAAAATTCCAAGGATGATACAATCCAAAATTTCTCTACCATTTCATCTTCCTACTGCCCAGTACCCTTTCTCATAAGTAACCAATTTCATTACTTTTCCACATTTGTTTCCAAAGAAATTGGAGCATAAGCATGAAAATATTTGCATGTGTTTATGCCTGTATGAGTTTCCCTCTGTTTCCCCTTGACTGGTAGCTCATTATGCACATTCTTCGGTTTTTAAGTAAAATATTTCCGAAGACTTTTGAAGCTTTCCTCAATTCCACCTGACCAAGTGTAAGCATGTAACAAGCACCATAATTCTCACCAATTAAATACAGCCAGGGAGGCTCCAGCTCAGAGCAGGAAGAAACCAGGAAAAAGAGGTCTGTTTCTAAGACATGTTGTTCATAAGCCTCTGCCCTGAAGCTATTTCTTCCCACCAGAAACCTCAGGATGGATAAACAGCCCCTCCCAAAGTGCTGAGAAAAGCAAACAGCAGATGTGCAGCCGTGATCTGAACACATCCAGAGGGGCACAGCACAGACCTTGGGGAATGAGACAGCCACAGAATGAAGGGCAGTCCAAGCTGAGGCCACACGAGTGTAACTAACAGTCATTACAGCCAGGCTGGCAGCAAAGACGAACTGGAACTCTGGAAGCTGCTGGTTCTCTTTCTGGGAATGTCTAGCGAAGGCTAGACAAGACATGGAAAATCCAAAGAAGCAAAAGATCCTAAAGGGTAGGCCAAGAGGGTGGGGCTGAGTCCCACAACAGCATGCTAACAGAGACATGGCCTCTGGGTGCTGTGACTAACCAGGAAAGATTAGTGATTAAACAAGATCTTACCTGTACTCTGCATATTATAATTAGCTTTGTGCATGTTTAAATTAATTAGGAGATAGATTTATATTCGCCTTGCTCAGAGGATCATTTGCATCTGTTTGACTCAACTTCCTAAACAAGGAATCACATGAGTTACTTTAAGAATGAAAATCTCTAAGTAGCCACAGTGACTGTGGCCACAACAGAAATAGGTTTACTTTAGCTCTTTCATTTATATTCTTTACACATGGATCAACATTAAGTCCCTACACAATTCCAGGCAAAGAAGCCTAGCTGGAGCCCCAGTCCCCACTCCTTAGGAATCCAGGCTAGGGTGGAAAAGAGAAAGAACTAAGCAAGCCCTTCATCCCGGCACAAAATGTCATGCAATGAAGATAACAACCAAGCACCTTGGTGGAACAAAGGAAGTATCCATCAGTGCATCCGAAGTTCTCAGAAAAAGATTCCCAGAGGAAATGATGTTTCAGCAACATGGATTCAAAGAGATTTCTAGGGATTCTCTTGATAGAGAGGTGAAGGGGAGCATTTCTGGCTTTGGGAACACTGTGCATAAAGATGTGGAATCAAATGGAGAAAAGATATGGGCAATGTCAAAACAGTGAAAGCATTTGAGAAGTACATACTATCCAATCCTGATGAATTTGAGTGACAGGAACTGACCAAGTATCCATCTAAAAAAGAGAGCAACGCATGAATTGCACAGTTCATCTAAGACCTGAGATAGGATTTTGCAAGCCACCAAATTTTACACACCAAAACTAGGAGGGAATTCCCCTTCCTACCATTGGCATATCCTATTGCTTCCCAACCAAGGGAGAGAAGGGCAGACTTATCATAGTACAGATCCTGGCATATAGGAAGCAGAGGCTGGGAAAACTACAGTACATCCTACCATTCATTGGCAAGCATCACAACAGAATTAATCAGTTCAAACACCAACGGTACTGAGTTTTAAAAGTCTGCCCTTCAGAGTAAAAACATTTTACCCACAAATGGGCCTCATATTATATGTATATGTACAGTAGTTCTATCCTTTGTAAAATATAATTTTGCCATCATTTACCTCTGGCTTCTCTCCCTTTATTATCCTGGACTCTCATTTCAACACCTTCTTCAGGAACAACACTTTCTTTCAAGTTCTCCCCCTGTTGCTCCTTAATTTCCATAACATTTTTTATGCTCGTACTTGCACTTGTAATTTTAATTTTAGGATTAAGTAAAGATGGTGGCCACAGTTTGTGTGTTCCAAACTTCCATCTTGACTTCCTTGAATTAGGGTTCCACTCCTATCTGTAACTCCAAAATGGTGGAAAGTTGTTTCATACTTTTTAATTGGTAGCTAAAAGCTTCCTTGAAAGTCTCATTAAGTGTGAGCCTGTTTGGGTTTAATGTACACAAATATTTGTGATGGTTAATTTCAATTGTCAATTGATTGGATTAATAAACAGCTTCGGCTTTAATGAGGCACTTTTTTTTTGAAAAAAATGTGTGTGTTAGGGCTTTTGAGGAGCATTAACCAAGAGGGTAGGTCGTTTTAGATGTGAGTGGCACCATTACCTAGGTTGGACTCCTAGAATTAATAAAAGGGAAGAAAAAGAATGAACTAGCTGAGCACAGAATTCCTCTGTCTATGTTACTGGATCCAGTGAAATATGAGCAAGCGACCTTGAGCATGCACTGCCACGGAGACTCCTTCTGCTATGCCTCCTGCCAGGATGGACCGTATCCCATTAAACCATTAGCCAAAATAAAATCTTCCCTGAAATTGAATGTGTCAGATATTTGCTCATAGCAATGAGACATGTAACTAATACAAAGTTTAATGGTTTGTTGTTTTGAGACAGTCTCACTAAGTAGCTGAGTCTGGCATTCAGGCTCAGGAGGGTAACAAAATTACCATCCAGAGTACTGGGATTACAGACATATGGCACCACATCTGGCTTACCTACTCTTTGTTTATACTCAGGTAGAAATGACGATTACTTTCAATGTATTTTTTTTTCCTTTTAACACCACTACAACATTTTACAGTGGACACATTTATGGGTAAGATGACTAATAAGTAAGCCTCCATCCCCAGGGGTCTCTTGGGCCCCATGACTTATTCCTCTCATATTGTCAGTTCAAACCCACACTTTCGAACAAGGACAGTAAGAGCCCCTTCCCTGGGATTAAATATTGAAGTATGCATAGGGTTTAACATTCCCATTGGTCACTGTTAAAGCCATAACATATGAATTTAGGAACTGTTGGTTCTTACGTATTTCTAACATATAGGAGAAGGAAAATCTAGAAAAGCTGCTTTCTGAAAAAGGATTATAGAGTAGATAACAGAATTATTTTTAATGGATATTAATACACACCAAAATGTAGCTAGACCCTTCTTTACTCCAAATGAATCAGAGCGCTGAATCTAAATGCAGAGGCGGTTTTTCAAGTTTCTTAGACAAAAATATTGCCATAAACTTTTGTGACCTTGGAGTAGAAAACGTTTTCTTGAATAATACAGCAAAGCACAAACAACCTAAGAATAATAGATTAAATGGTTTACATTAAACTTAAAAGACTTTTATGCCTTAAAGGCATCTAAAAGTTAAATGCAGCCCAAAGAATGAAATAAAATATTTGTAAATCATGTATCTGACAAGGAAGCTGTATCCAGAATATATCTACTACTCTTATAACTTGATAATAAAAAACAACCTGATTGAAAGATATCTGAAGACTAGAAAGCTGGCTAGAAAGCTCTTTGTTGGCTATACCATGTTATGAAAGCAATCATTTACCAAAATAAGAGACAGAGCAATGAGGCCTGTGCTGAGTAATCCTGTCACCTTGACAGGTTCTAGAATCATCAGAGAGACGAGCTTTTGAACATGCCTGTGAGGAACTATCTAGATTAAGTTAGCTTCCAGAAGGTTTGTGATTTCTAGACTAGGTTAATCAAGGCAGGAACTGGACTCCCAAACTGAATAAGAAGGAGAAAGACTGTAGCACAAACATTCCTGTCTGCTCCCCGACTGTGGATACAATGTTCTTAGCTGCCCCAAGTTCCTGCAGCCATGACTGTCCTGCCATGATAGACTGAGCTAAAATGAACCCTTTCTTCCTTATGTTGCATTTGTCAGCTCTTATGTTGCAGCAGCACACTGAAGTAATTAAGACAAGGGTAGAAGGGTTACATTTGACCCACAAGTTTCAAAATCATACCTAAGCATTTGCTTATCAGGGAAATGTGCCTGAGGATACATGTTCATTTGTTTAAACTATTTCTCTCACTTGATTGCCAGTCACAGGTTTGCCCAATCCCATAGACGGTCCACATGATGAAAAAGAAAAATAAATGCATTTACTGAATGGGCCTTGGGCGAAATCAGTACAAAAGAGGTTGAATAAAGTTTCAAAGACAGAACAAGGTGAGCATATACAAAAATTATAAGACAACAATAACAAGAATATACTAGATTTCTCATGCCCAGAATATGAGAGGACTGGTAAGTATCCATACTGTGCCTTTAGTCAAAATTTAAGAGATGAGTAAGAATTAGCCTAGAGGAACAAGATATGGGAAGTACTCCCAGCCACAGGGAACAGAATTGTGCCATAAAAATATGAATAAAATTAAGCAGAGTTTGTGGTCAGGAGTGAAACTACTAAAGACGCAAGAGCTGTACATAGAGGTTAGCAGTGATACAAAATGATAGTGTTGCCAATAAATCCAAATTGATATTGCATATAGATTGGGAAAGCATGGTCAAAGAAATGAAAAGAGAGTTAGACAATGATTTCAATATTTTTTTCCAGGAGATGATTAAAATTAGAACAAAACTGCAACCAGGGACCTAAAGACCATGGGGCTGAAGCAAGACCCTTTGAGATGGTTCACTGCAGCAGGGGTGCACTCACAAACAGGAAACAAGCACAACAGGAGAAGCTTCTCAATTAAGATTATCTCTTTCCGCTAATCACTCTCAGGGTCATAGTAATTGCGATAAATCTTATACAATAAAACACACTTTTCGTCCCCAGTGGATAGTTCTATTAATTTCAACTCATGTACAAACAACACACAGTACAGTTCGTTCACCTACAAAAATCCTCATCAGGGCCTTCTTGTAGTCGCCACCTGCCTGGTGCATCTGCTCTCTGTCTCTGCAGTTTTACTACTTTGAATGTCATAGGATGAAACCATACAGTGTGTATTTGCTTGCGCTACTCCTGTCTTCAGAGTGGATTTAGCATACAGCCAGGATCGTTGTGTGCTTAGTCAGGTCCTTTGTTGTGTGTTAGGTTTTGGAAAGGGGATGGCAAAGTTTCAAGAGGGCACTGAGATGAATTATTTGGGAACAAGGGGCTTATTAGAAGAGTTATTAAGCCACGGACAGAGAGACAGAGAGGCAACAGTAAGGCAGCACTTAGAGGAGAGAGAAATCTGAGCACTTGGGGCAAAGGAGGGAGTCTCTTTGCAGAGCTCAGTGAGGATGGGGGAGGTTTCACAGCAAGAGCCTGGAGCCAGGCTCTCAGATTCCCTGGCAGGAGGCAGAGAAGGGGGTGGGGAGCAGGATGTGTCACATGCCAATAATCCCTTTGATGTTAACTCACTTCCCAGGTGAGAAATAATGGCTGGGGGATTGTCTGTTCACTAGCGACTCACAGACAATGTATCGGCGGGGTGCCTGTCCATATCTGGTCAAGGCCTAGAGAAGGTTGCTGCGTGTGTGATGGCCTGCACCGGGGCTAGAGACGTCGCATTCTTATATTCCTAGCATCACATCCTTGCTTCCAGCCTTTTGTTTATATACTTTTTTAAAAAACAGAAAAAAATTATTTCACAGGAAAGGGAGGTAGATCCGAAGCGACAGTTGGTGTTCAACTTCTGAGCTGAACAAGGACAATAACGAGCCTCATCCCAGAGGCTTTGGTGCAGAGGAGGGAGGGCGTTTGCAACTGCCTGTCGGGAGGCTGCTACTGAGCCCAGGTGGCGTACATGCTGGACAACGTTCGGGGTGAGCTAGATCAGAATACAGAGCAATGAGGGGCCTACCTACGGACAGAATCAAAACCGGCATTAAAAAGCTAGTCACATGATATGTCAGAAATCCATGGAGAGTTTTGAAATCATCTTGAATTGGAATTATTGAGAGAAAAGAGTGAAGGATAGATAGAAAACATTTAATTTGCTTCCCGTGTGTTTGGTTATCATGAATAAAACAGCTATCAACGTAGATACATACGTTTTCTGTAAATAGAACTCTTAGTTCTTTGGGTAAATGCTGAAGGAAGATGCTACTGAGTAGCACAGCAGGTGCATCTACCACTTTAGAAGAAACAAGGCGTTTCCAAAAGGCTTATAACATTTTGCATCACCACCAACAATGAGTTGCTCATGATTACCCCCCAAAGTCATTATTATTAGCATGAATATTTTTTTGTTTGCTTCTTCCTTGTGATGTTGGAAGATGTTTTGAGCACTGTATATTCAAATGCTGGTTTCTGTACCCAGAGATCAGGTCACAGTCCCATTACCTGCCATTTTAGTCTAGCTCTGGCACCTGTTCTTCACCTGTGTTCTGATAGCAACTCTTTCTCTCTCCCTTGGGTCTCACCTGAGATGCCAGTACTGGATTGGAAATCCTTCCTTATCCTCTCCTGCCCAGGTATTGGCTGCTCAGCTCTTTATTTGACCAATCAGAAGGTAGGGACAACAATGTTTACAACATACTAAGACAGGAGATGCTTCATAATGACAATGCCAAAGTCTGTACTGTAATCAGATCTCTAGGTACAGAAATCAGCATTTGAATACACAGTGCACAAAAGCATCCTCCAACATCATCCACTTTTAGACCAATAAAGGCTCTTTCTCTTATATTAATGAACTATATACAATAAGAACAATTATGAAAATATCAGGTAAGAATAATGTTCACATTGTACAGTCTATATGTATTTGGCAAACTTGGAAAAAGCATTCTACTATCTATCTTGGTGAGTCCAAAATTTTGTACTTAAATCATTTTCTATCATAACTTGGCTTTTATCAACCTATAAATATCTTTTTAGACCTTAAAACATTTTTTTTTAATCCTAGACAATGTAAGCTTCTTTGGGAGACTATAACTATCTAGTCTTTAACCCCATCAGAGACCTGAGAAGAATAAATATTACATGAGTAAACAGGAAGGGCAGAACAAGCAGCTTCCGAAATTATAGAAATGATAGAGACAGCTGGCTGCCTGGACAGTCACCCAAGGTTCCTGTGCAACATTGGCACATCCATGGTGGGGCTGTAGTTTTCAGCCATTCTCATAATGTGTGATAGTACCTCCCTATGGTTTCAATCTGTATTGCTTTAATGCTAATTATGTCAAGTATCCCATCCTATAGTAATTAGCCATTCATATGTTTTCTTGTCTTCTTATGTGTCTTTTCGTATGGTCTCAATTGAGTGATTGGGTTTTTTTCTTTCTTAATTTCTTTTTTGTTTTGTTTTGGTTTGTTTTGTTTGGTTTGGTTTCTCTATGTAGCCTGGGCTGTCCTGGACTCACTATATAGACCAGGCTGGCCTAGAACTCACAGAGATCAACATGGCTCTGCTTCTCCGAGTGCTGGGATATAGGCATGTGCTTCCATACCCAGTCTGGGGTTTTTGTTTTTGTTTGTTGTTATTGTTGTTCTTTTTTTCTTCCTCATTATTGGGATTTCAGAATTGTTTATGTATTCGGGATTCAGGTTCAGTACCAGATATGTTCTTTTTCAGTAGATTCCAGCATTGCTTATCAACACAGATGAATTCTGAGAAATGCATTATTACATCATGAAGTAGAATTACAGGCCTTAGCGGTCAGTCACTGGGAATGACTTCTTGATGTAATCAAGATGTAGCTGCTAGTGACAAATGGCGTATAGTTTCTACAGCTAATCCTTCCAGGAAGTAGAAAAGGTATACATTAAAACAATAAATAACCAAGTATATTTCTTGTTGTCATTATCAAGCATCGTGTACCTCCATAATTATACAAGCTAAACATGTCTATGACTGATATCACAGTGGGTTTGTTCACCAAAACATCACCACAAACTCAAGAATTATGTGTTTCTATATAATCTCATGTAGCTACATCATGTAGATAGGTATATCATCATCTGCAATGTCAACTATCCTGTCAGAATACTGTAGGACAGTTTCAGCACCATCATAATTTTACAAAATTTCTGTCATACATGAGATTATGTCAATATGTACACATAGCTCTTTTGTCCCTATAACCTGTTTTTCATTCTCTCAAAAGTGTTTTTCAAAGAATGAAAGTATTTAGTAAACAGGGTCAATTTATCCCTTTTCATGTATGGATTATCATCTTGAGTTCATCTTTGTCTTATCCAATATTACAAAGACTTTGTTCCAAATTTTGTTCAAGTTGTTTTACAGGTGAAAGTTTCGGTTTATGTTTGTACGCCACCTTAGTTAGTTTTTATACATAGGGCTGAGAGACTGGCTGTAACTAAGGCCTGAGAACAGGCATTTGCTCTTAGAACCCGAGCTTTCCCTGCAAACTGAAGACGAAAATTCTCCCTCCAAACTTTCCGCAACCAGATCAAAAGTGGAAGAGATAACACTTGGCTAGGACTGGAACTGGCAGAAGCACTTAAGAAGAATTTTTAAACAGTAGATGGTTGGGCTTCCTAAGTATGTCATTGTTTATCTAGAGTAAATAGCCAGAGACTCTAGCCTTGTCATTGTAGCTTGTTTCTATGATTCCTATAAAAGACATCATAGAATAAAATCTAGATTAAGAGAACTTTTTAATATCTGTTTTTTTAAGTTTTCTAGTTTAAGTTAGACTGTAGTGTCAAGTTTATCTTTCAAATGTACCCAATGTTCTTTCTGAGAAATATTGGTAATTAAATTTCTGACATTTCTCATAAAAGTGTAATGTGGTTTATTTTTTCTGGCCCCAAATTCTTATCCCTAGTGATACCTTTGTTAAAAGTACTGCTGAATGAATGTGTTAGGAAAGTAGTTTGTGCTTTTAGGAATAATTTTCCCAACTTCAGCTAAATAGCAAAACAGATAGGCAAGATGTTTGCATCCTTTGACCTATAAAAACAATGAAGTGCCTTTGAGGGTTTTTTGTTTTGTTTTTGTCTGTCTGTCTGTTTGTTTGTTTTCTGCAAGATGTAATTAAATGCTTCTAACAAAATGAGGTAATAGTTGAACCTTAGGCATAAGTAGCATGTTTTATATTTAGATTCATATTGACAGCTGTGGACTTCATCTAATATAAGCCTGAATTTATTGACCTGGATATTGAAAAGGCTTTTAATTGGCATTACCATAATAGAGCTAGACTAAGCACTGGTGTAGCTATTGTCTGAGTCCATAATGGAGAAAAACAAAAAACCGAAAACACAGCTATATCCTCAAACTCAGCTGATACAGAAAAATACAGAGGAATATGTAACTCTCTTCTCTCAGAGAAAACCATGAGGTTAGTGGAATTTTAATGGGCCTTGTGCTGGTTAGTTTCTGTCAATTTGACATAAATTAGAGAACTTTTGGTAAGAGAGAACCATATTTACCTCCATCAGATTGGATTCTGGGCATGTCTATGTGACATTTTCCTGACCAATGTTTGCCCTGGGAAGCCCCAATCTACTGTGAACTGTGCCAAGCAGGACAGGAGGACAGGTGGTTGTACTAAAAGCAAGCTGAGCGACTATGAGAAACAAGGAGGTAAACAGCGTTCCTCCAGAGTCTCCGCTTCAGTTCCTGCCTCTAGGTGGTTCCCACCTTGAGCTCCTGCCTTGGTATTCATCAGTGATGGGTTATAACCCATAAGCTAAATAAACCTTCTTCTTCCTTTTTTTTTTCTCCTTGAATTGCTTTGGTCTCTGTTTTATCACAGCAAAAGAGAGCAAACTAGAACAGAAGCTTGTAGTGGGCGTGGAATGTACTGTAGTGAACCTGACTGTGTTTGCTTTTGTGTGGTTGGGTGGGTAAGATCCTGGAGACATTTGAAGCATTGGACTGGTGAAAGCTCTTAACTGCTTAGAGCTTGCTGGGTTGTCTTGGGAACTTAGAAGATAGGAATGTTGAGAAAGATGGCGATGACTTGTGAAGTTTCAGAGGAAAGCAAAGACTATCAGAGTTGTTTTGTGTGATATTTTAATAATCTGCGGTTTCTGGACAGCTTGAGCTGAACAATTAGCTGTGATTAACAAGAGACCAGCACCATTAAACTGTAATCTTTATTTTAGCAGAGTGATCAATGCTGGTTAGCTGGGGCCAGAAAACCAGCTATGATTAATAAGAGACTGATATTATTGCAGTGAGATCTTCTGGGAAGTATTTCCTCAACGTCCTGTGGAAGCTAAGGCTGGAAGCTGAATTTGGCAATGTGTCAGAGTTTCTCATGTGGTGCTGATTTTGCAGGCATTAAAGGGTCACTGAGTGCATTGAGGTCATTGAGGCTAGACACTGTGAAAGGCTTGAGGTGGTTATTGCTGAAGGTACAACCTCAATTGCGGTAAGGTCCCCAGAACTGATGGCGGCATGGAGAGAGGCTGAGATTTAGTACCAAGAAAGTGTATTGGTAAAAGTGTGCTACTCAAGTCCTTTAAAGCTCAAAAGATCATGAATGAGTTCTAGAGTCAGACTCAGAGCTATTTATACTGTTGGGGGTTGATTTGGCTTGGATCTGAATGTGTTTGTGGCCTGCTTTTTCTCTGTTGAAATATGAAGGTATATAACTTATTTTTTTTTTAGAGGAGCTCACAGTTGAGAACTTTGGATTTTTGTTGTTGTTGGGTTTTTTTGTTTGTTTATTTGTTTTTTGTTTGTTGAGACACGGTTTCTCTATGTAGTCTTGGCTGTCCTGGACTCACTTTGTAAACCAGGCTGGCCTCGAACTCAAAGAGATTCCCCTGCCTCTGCCTCCTGAGTGCTGGGGTTAAAGGCATGTGCCACAACACTTAGCTGACTTTGTATTTTTTTAAAAATTATTTTTATTTTTGCTACAGTTTATTTACTTTGTATCCCCTCCCTCCTCCCCTCCCAATCCCACCCTCCCTCTTCCCCACCCGTGTCCCTCTCCCAGTCCACTGATAAAGGAGGTCCTCCTCCCCTTCCCTCTGATCCTAGTCTATCAGGTCTCATCAAGAGTGGCTGCATTGTCTTCTTCTGTGGCCTGGAAAGGCTGTTCCCCCCTCAGGGGGAGGTGATCAAAGAGCAGGCCAATCAGTTCATGTCAGAGACAGTCCCTGTCCCCATTACTATGGAACCCACTTGGACACTGAACTGCCATGGGCTACATCTGTGCAGGGGTTCCAGGCCATCTCCATGAGTGGTCCTTGGCTGGAGAAATAGATACAGAAATTGTGGTACATCTATACAATGGAATGTTACTCCGTGATAAAAAAACAAGGAAATCATGAAATTTGCAGGTAAATGGTGGGAACTAGAAAAGATCATCCTGAGTGAGATATCCCAGAAGCAGAAAGACACACACGGTATACATTCGCTCATAAGTGGATATTAGACATATAATATAGGATAATCATACTAAAATCTGTACACCTAAGGGAGCTAATCAGGAAGGAGCGCTCTGGCTAAGATGTTCAATCCTCATTCAGAGCAAAGAGGATGGACATCGGAGGAGGAAGAAAACAGGAAACAGGACTGGAGCCTACCACAAGGGGCCTCTGAAAGGACTTTTAAAAGAGATCTTGAACTGTTGTTTGTTTGTTTTGTTTTGTTTTGTTTTGAGGCAGGATCCCACTGTGTAGCTCTGGCTATCTTCTAACTCACCATGTAGATCAGGCTGGGCTTGAGGTCTTGAACTTTCAAACTATAAAAGCTTTTCAAAAACAGTATGCCTTTTAAAGTTGGACTGTATTTTATAATATGGTATTAATGCAAGATCTGGAGAACAAGACAATGATATTCTGTGTGTCAAGATGACAAGAGTTCCATTGTGCTGGTTAGTTTAGTGAAAAATTAGAATCACCAGGGAAGAGGGACCCTCAATTGAGAAAAATGTCTCCATCCAATGGCCTGTGGGCATATCTGTGTGGCATTTTCTTGATGTAGA
>CM053760.1:40552789-40687647 GCA_028658305.1 Pachyuromys duprasi
TAATTTTCCTGTGTCTCCGCTGAATTAAAATCTCTATTGCTTTTGGGTGTTTCTGGTGGGGCCATGGTGTCCTGATTATTGTTGGGTGAGTTCTTACACCGATTTCTGGGCATTTGTTTATATATAATCAGGGAGCTGTTTGTGCTTTAAGGCTTAACTTCAGACTGGAACTGTCAATCTCTTGTGTCAGGAGTGTTCTTCAAGAAGATCAGGGAGTTCTAGTGGTTTGATAGTGTGTGTTGTTGCATCAGTTGAACTCTGTTGTAGGATCTGTGTGCCCAGCTTCGTGCTCTGTGTTAGAGGCTGTGAGCACCACAGGCTGGTCTCCCCTCTGGTCTGGAGGTTTGGCTCCTCACTCTGTGCCAAAGGCTGAGTGTCTCCCTTTGATATGTCCGCTGGGGATGCTGCTCTGGTCAGGAGGCTCCGGCTCTGACCTGGGCTTGCTGCTAAGGGCTCTCTTCTGGACTGGAGTCTTGGCGCCTCCTTCTTGGTCAGGGGCTGTGCACCACAATCTGAGATGGTATTTGGGGGCACTTCGGTCTGGACCTGACACTATGAGTCCCAATCCGGGGTGGTGGCTGGGTGCGCCTAGGGGTGTGGGTCTGACTGGTGTAGCTTGCAGTATCTGGGTGAAACTCAGTCCGTCCTGGGTACTATGTGACCCAGACCGAAATGGCGGCTTAGGCGCCCAGTGCGGCTGTGTGCAGCCTGTCACCCTCCGGAGTTTTTCCTGGGAATAGCTGGGTGTCCCTTGGACTTTTCCACTTGATTTCCCCACCGTAGGAATTCTGCTCACCTGGCAACATGTAAATGCTGGTGTTTTAAGTCCTAGATCTCAGTCTCCTGGTCACTGTGCCTACACTACTGTCCTGCTCCTCAGACACAGTGTCCTCCTGGGGCAGCCATCTTGGATCTCCCCTGAGTGTAGTTTTAAGTTCAGAGCAAAATTAAACTGAGTATGCCAGATTTGTACATAGAAGACTTATCCATGAGGGAAAAACTTTCAAAATGCTAGTGAATGCTTAAAATTAATCACAGGAGTAAAATCTCTATACACAACATGCACCATGTTTCTCTTCACACATAAATTCCACCTCCTCAATTACAAGGAGAAACTTGCAGCTTCTCTTTGGCCTATCCAATTTGTCAGCTCACCGTTCTCATGTATGTCAGTTGTTATCTAGTTAAATAAGGGTTATTTGAGCACAGGCACTGTAATAAAGTGATGTTTGATCTGATATGGCGGTGATTCTAAGTGACTAATAGGAGGAGACTGTGTGCAGCATGAATATGTTGACCAGAGGAATGCTTTCCCTCCCAGGCAAGACAGAGAAGGGGACTACTCTTCTTCCTCCTCCACCTACTTATAACCAGCCCTGTTTCCTGCAGCCAGCACCTAAGTGTATATTTACTGCAACTTCTGAACCTATAATGACATCTCCTTATTATTCAGGACCCCCAGTTTCTGTAATTATTCCTTTTAGGGGGTAAATTTTGTATTACTTTGGGCGTATATTGTAAGATCCATCACAACTCCTTTGCTGTCCTAAGTACCATCCTCTGTCCTGTGCCTGGTGTGGTCTCTGTTCATTTTGTTGAGACAGGCTCTCCCTATGCAGCTGTGACTGGCCTGGAACTTACTATGAAGACCAGGCTAGTTCCAAACCCACAGACATCCACTTGCCTCTGATTCCCATGTGCTAGAATTAAAAGCTAGAGCCACCGAGCTCAGAATTGTGTGCTCTTTTTTGAACATTAAGTTTTTGAGTTATCATTAGTCTGGGCAGCAAAAATTAACCTGGTCCCTTTATCTGTCAAGCAATAACAGAGCAGGGTCTCCCCCTTGCTATTTCCTTGGCACTGAAATTAATACCTTTGCTACCCTACAGTTGTAGGGACCACAGGGGTCATGAGGATGTCTTAAGTTAGGCTCCTGGCAAAACTGCAGTGCTTGAAATGGAGCCTCAGGAACTAACAGCCTGCGATACATTTCATTCTGTCATTTAGAGAAATAACACAGGTAAATTCTTTAACTGTTCTGCACGTTAGCGGGGGAAAGTAATAATACCTCATAGTGTCCTTTTGAGAATTAAATGACTGAACAGTCATTTGTTAGCAATCAGCAAAGCACTTGGAACCACCTACATCAGCTGAGGCCGCAGCTCTGTTATCACACACTTAGCATGGAAAAGACCCAAGTTCAAATCCCCAGAGCAGGCGGGGGGGGGGGGAGCAAAACAAAATATTACAGGGGTCATAGAAAAGAAAGGATGAAAAATGTTAAATTTTCAATTAAATTCTAAAAATAATGATTATTTGTATTCCATATTTTATGGCAGAGAGCTTATTTGTTTTTTTTTAATTTCTTTGATTTTAAGTATTCAGTACATGAAAACAGTAACAACCTGTGTCTGATTTCTTTCTTCTGAACGCAAACTTTTATTCCTAATCATCTTCTACTCTCTAGAAATATCCTTACCCATTACTATTTGAGAGTTATGTCAAATCCACCATATTCCATGTAGCTCCTTCAGAAAATGGTGCTTTTATATTTTTGGTCAGGGTCCCTCTCTTCTTGAACCTTCCATACCTGCACGGGTAAGAAACAGGGAGATGAGCCTCTGAGGGTGAAACCTACAAAGCTCCCAGACATTCTGGAAGAGACAAAGATGCCTTTGAAAGGTGAGTTCCCAGTGCTCCTTCCAATTGCCCCAGTGTATGAGTCAAATGCAGTTTACTTGTCACTTTGAGCAGGGTCCTTGGCACCAATCACTGAGGGAATGATCCTGTTAAAGACGCAGGATTTGTACCCAAATTGCAAATAGACACATCTGGACAAGAAGTTAGCATGCAAGTCTCTAAAGGAAAATTATTTTCCAGGAGAAAAGTTGACAGTAGTTGGAATTCAAAGACCTTCTAAAAGTGTTTTGAGGGAGTTCAAGTAGGCTGTACAGATTAGATATCCCACATCTTATAGCATATGCAAAAGTCATGGAGGCTTCTAGGGTTTGCTCATTAGGAAGAGGCCACCTGTCCTCCATAGTAGATAAAAAGTCTTCCATTCGCATCAAGAAAAGTGACCAGAAAGGAATGTTTCTTCTTACTTAGGATTTTCAAAGGTAAAAATAGAAAAAATGGTATATGTAAGAGATAAGTACTGTATGATGACCTATTCTAGTTCATTATCCTACCTCATCAATAGCTTGGCAGACTAATCAACCTGGCCTTGATTTTATAAGTGGTCAAGTCTCTGGGCTTGCATACATCTAAGTTACTGCTTATTTAAAAGTATCTAATTCAGAAAATTAATGTAGAAAATTAAGTAATTAAGTTACCCAAGGACCATATAATATGGAATACTACTATGCAAAAAACTCCAGAGTTGAATGCAGCTTTTTTGTTGATGATGTTTTCTTCATATTTGTTATTTCCATGTTATGCCACCTCTTAAATTTTTGTTTTCTTCAATGTGTGATATCCAGGCAATCAGTATTAGTGGATTATATGAACAGGTAGATAGTATGTGAGTATTAGTTTTACCTACCAATAATGAATTTGACAAGGGCCATATAAAGAACATGGCTCAAAATGTTTACCAACTGAAGAATACCACAAAATGAAAAGCATCGTATAGTTGTTTTAATATAAATAATAATCCAAAATTGATTAAATGTGTAAATTCAAAAATTGTTTTTGGTACAAATGCCTTAAAATCTAAGAAAGCATTTCCTATAGTACATTCAGAAGAATTATAGTATTAAACCTTTTACCTACAAAAAAATTCTACATCTATTTAGAACATGTATTAAAGTATGATGGTTCCCTACAAGATAGTATTTTTAAGTTTGCATTAGAAGCAGCAATTTAAAAGTCTGGACAAGGTGGTAGACTGAAGGAAGAGTGAGTTGACAGAAAGGAAGAAAAACTAAAAAAGACTATTAACTCTATTCAGGGAGCAGATTATGTAATTTAGATAAAAGTATTCCATTCTCAGAAAACCCTGTATGAATCATTTTACTGCAGGGTTTTGAAACAACTGATACTAACAGTGATGACAAAGACCACTTAATTGTTGTGAGGGTACTCTAGCTGAACAGGCAGAGAAGGGATTAGTGCACATCTTTAGCATAATTTCCATTTAAAAATGCTTCTTTCAAACGTGGATCTTTGAAGAGTAATGCTCAACTTGTGCTTTACACAATTCTATGTCATTTCTCCTGGGGGTCAAGTTTTCTCTGCCTTAAATGCTGGTAATAAGCAAAGCTACTGAGAAGCCAACAAGGTCTTCTAAACCTCCTACACCAAGGGCATTCCAGCTTAATGGTTCTTGAAGTATAGCCTTTAGGATCCTGCTTAAGTGTCCATTGTGAGTTCCTGTGGATGCCGGACTGATGTCTCCATAGAGCCTTACCACCCAATATTCTATTTGTAGACTCCTAACACTTTAAATATGACTATAATTTGGTATTCATAGACTAACACTAACAAGCTCATTGACTTTATCAAAGGTTCTCGATCGGCGTTCTTTTAAAAATATGGCTGTTACACAAGGCTCTTGACTCCTCAGAGGCCCTGTATGCAAGCAGATGGTAAAAGTTCCAGTTGGGAAGGCTAGAGGTGTGTTATTAGTTTGTCATTTTCCAGTGACTGAGCTTTAGCATAGACTACATTTATACTCAACTCATTATTTTTTCAAGGTTTATTTATTTATTATTTATGTGCCTGTATGAGGTTATGTACACCATGTATGTGAAGGTGCCTTCGAAGACCACAGAAAAGAAGTTCATGGATGCTCTGGAACTAGAGTTACATGCAGTTGTGAACTATCAGTTGTGAGTGTTGGGATGCAAACTCTAATCTTTTGGAAGAGCAGCAAGTGCTCTTAACTGCTGAGCCATCACTACAGGCCCCAGAACTCATTATTTACCACTGAAACATGTGCAGAAACCAGTGCGCACCTCACTTGGTACAGTGCCTGTGCGTTTGCATTTTTTTTTTACTCTCAAGATAGCTAAGACATCGTTGTTGGACCTTTTAAAGTTCGTAGAACATAATTTATAACATAAAACCTTACATACAAAGTGTTCATTTTAATCCACCCTGTAAATAATAATTACTTTTTAATAAAATGAAACATCTTAAAAGATTTATGTGTTTGTGTGTGTGTAAGTTTCTATGCACCACGTGCATGAAGGCACCTCTGGATGCTAGAGGGCATCAGATCCTAGGACCGGGGTTACAGGTAGTTGTGAGACACACAATGTGGATGGTGGGAATGGAACCCTGGCCTGGGCAAAAGCAGTAAGGGCTTGTAATGGCTGAGGCAACTCTCCAACAGTAAACATTTCTTACATGTCTCTCCAAACTTTATTTCTGTAGTTTATCATTCTACGATTCTTTTTCCCCAAATTACCTTTTCTTATAAAACTACTAGTAATAGAATGTCTGGGGGTGTTTTACTCTCCTCAAAGAGCTGGGGTTTCCATGCAAGAGACAAGAATCTTTAAAAACAGACAGGGGAAGGGAGAGAGGGAGTCATAAATGGGTAGCACTCTAAATTACCAAAATCATATTGTTCCCTGGAGTGAATCATCCCACGCAGATGCCAGATAACTAAAGCAGTGCTGTACACGGAGACCCATCCAAAATATTTCTGCCTGTGAATTTCATAAACAAGTTGTCAACAAACATGCATACGTAGCTCTCTTTTTGCCTGCAAAGGGAATCTCCTAAGTCATCTGACTCCGCAGAGAATTTACATGTGAATAATTTTAATCAGACCAAGCTTCTCTGTTGGCCAAAGGAGCAGAGGAATTTTCATTCCTAGGAAGAAGCTGTTCTGCCCTGGGCACAGGATGCTCCGAGCAGCTAGCTCCCACCTTAGAGGTCCAATTTTAATGCCTTGCCTCTGTTCCAGACTGAGTCAGAGGCATATTTGCTGGCGTTCTTGTTCTCGCCTGCACTCTTCTGTTGCAGCACGCTGCATTCTGCCTCAGTTTTGTCTTTCATTCGTCTCTCTTCTTTTTGATCTTTTAAATGAAACATGTTTTTTTTCCTTTAAAACCTATTTATTCAGCATCATACTATCTTTGAGATTTTCCACAAATAGTCCATTTAATAGTTGAATCAATTTTTATGCCTTCAGTAAAAGATGTTTCTTGGGCAGAGCTTCCGGTCCATTTGCAAGAGGCATTTGTTCTCAGTTCAGATCTGACACCAACCCGGAGTCCTACAGCTGGTTCTCTGGTATTCTGAATCATGGGCATATAAAAAAATCCATCTGCTAAAGTTTGGATGTGGCTTAAAGACATCACTGAAGATTCATTGCTAGATACTTGGTCCCCACTGTGGCAGTGTTGGGAGGCCGTAGTCTTTAAGGGGAAGAGCATAGTGGAAGGAGATTGGATCATTCAGGCACTGCTCTGGGGAGGGAGTTAGATAGTTCTCATTGGCTCAGGATACTTTCTGTTAGAACAGACAATTATTTTTTAAAAAACCAAGATGGCTCCTGAATGAATGTAGCTGTCTGCAACATTACCAGATAATTTTTTCTACAGATGCTCCAGACACTGAGATATTGGCTGCCGTGAGGCCCTCACTGGAGGGTCCCAAACTATGAGCTAAATAAACACCCTTTTGTAGGCTGTTAAGATGGTTTAGCAGGTAGAGACAATTTCTGCCCCAGCCTGGCAATACAAGTTCAAGTCCCAGAATCCATGTAAAGGCAGAAAGAGAGAACCAGCTCCACAGACTTGTTCCCTGACCTCCACAGGCACACCAGGGCGCGTGCCCCTCCACCCTGCACCATGTGCTAAGAATAGTGATAATTGTAGCAATAACAATAGTTAGCCCTTTTCTTCTTAGAATACCCATATGTTAGCCTACTTAGGATCTTCCTGGAACTGATTTTGCTCTACTCTGCCTGCTACTGCTATGGAACTTTTGGGAGTGTTGTATGGAAATGTGTAGAGGAAAAAGATTCAGTAAAAAGAAGGCTTCCCAGGATTCTGCTTAAGTCAAATCTCGGTCCTAGGTCAGGGGTCACAGAATGAACAAGACATGAAGAGAGAAAATATTTGCACCCTTACTTCTGTCAACTGTTTTTGACAGAAGTTTTGAGCAGAAGTACTGTGTCTTAACAAATGGATTCATTACCAGTTCTCATTCTCAAGTCCATTGTCCTTAACCTTGAATTTTATGAAAATTCCTCATGTGAGCTAGTTGTTAGGCATATTTGTATATTTCTACATGTTACAAAGTTTAATGATAAGCCAGAAAGGGTAGAATGCAATCATTTTTAAAGGCATATTTAAGAAGCTGTCAGGGACCTTCAATTTTTAGTGTTCATCCCACATCTTTTCATAATAACTGATAAAGAAAAGTTAAAACAGCACTAAAAAACAAGGATTATATGTAGCCTTTAAGAAACTTTTGGAGGCATTCCTAGAAATTTCCAACAAACATATTTACTTGGAGTTGGATTGAGAAGCAAAACATTTTCTCCATCGTATACCATAAGAAATCTAAGTTTTCTCCTCACAAAATAGATAGAATGTCCAGACTTCTCGCACAATCCTCTCCTAGATGAGACATAGTAGCTTAGATCCCATGAAAAACAGAAAAAGGACAGTCAGACAGCTGTCACTTCCAAGGCACCAATATACGAGAGACATATTTGCACTTACTAGGCACATTAAGTGTTTCTCTTTTTATTTGCACACCTTCTCTGCACATGTCTAAAGATTTCAGTGAAGAATGTCTGTTTTGTGAGTCATATTCACAAGGGACCTTGTGTCTAGTTGAGATCTGTCACTAAACAGAAAAACCGCCTCAACCTATAGCTGTTTCTCTACCATGTGAATCAGAGTCAGAAACAAAAACATGCGTGGGACTGGACTCATTTGTGTTCTGTATCATTAGAAGAAGCCAGGCAGAGTATATTCTGTCTGTATGTATATACTTCTTTTCATGTAAACTGCTACAGGCCACAGCTGAGACAAGAATGAGCCCTGGGAGTCCCCTGTGCTGTGAGTTTCACTTGTCTATCTGTTGGAGACAGCCTCTATTTTTATAGAATAAGAATGTTTCCTTCATTTTGGAAAAACTGACAGAGAGTGGGTGACTGTTCCTATTGAATCCAGAAGAGCCAAGTAGGAAGTGCCTATCAGGAAGAGAGGCGAGTGCATTGGCCTCAGCTGCTGTCCACCTGGAAGAGAGCTACACAGGTGACCAAGGTCTAGGTGGGTCTCACTCGATTAAACAGAAGCCCATTAAGAAGTGGCATGGGGACTATGGGAGGAGAGCCCGCTTGCAGAAAGGAGTGGCTACAAGTGACTCACAGCTCACCTCTGAAGATTGCTGCCACCAGAAGTGCAGGAATGGTTCAGATACGACGGGAATGTAAAGCTCCCAGGAAAGGAAGAAGAATACTCTTTCATCGAAAGATCAAGGATAAAGTTGGAATACAGCGCTCGACAGCCTAAGAAAAGGACCGGGGAGGTAACTGAAGGCAGCACCGTGCAGCTTATTGACAGAAGTACCATGTGCCTTGGGCAGCCCAGAAAGCGATGTAGCCGTGTGAGTTCAAATGTTCTGTACTCATATGAACCCCGTGGGCATCGTGTGCAGCTCACACAGGATAGTGGAGTTAAAACACAGACAGCAGAAGGGAGGGTAATCTTATTCTCCATAATTTTCTCCGTTATCTGTATTTTCTGCAGTAAGCATTGTGTCATTAATAGGAAAACTAAAGGTAATAGATAGTAGTCCTGTGTTTTAATTACGAAAACAATATAACAATGTGATAAAAACCTTTTTTTTTCTGAGGCAGGGTTTCACTGTGTAGCCCTGGCTCTTTTGGGACTCACTCTCTAGACCTAGCTGGCCTCAAACTCAGAATTCTGCCTGCTTCTGCCTCCTGAGTGCTGGGATTAAAGACATGTGCCAGCACACCTGACTATTAAAATAATCTTGGTAATAAGAAAGATGCATATGATTTAACTACCCTGTCACCATTTTGTAATGTCATTTCTTCTATGTATATATTCTCTCTATATGTTTTTAAATGCTGCACATTAAATTTTTAAGTAAAATTTCAATTCATGTTACCTAGGGATTTGTGTTCATTTTATTTTACTGCATAATATTTTATTGGTTTTTAGACAATTTTACATAATACTCAATGGAAAATAACTATGCTCATTATCTATCTGCTCACATCTTAATGCCATTCTTGGTCATGAGCCCTGTTTCCTGCCAGTCTCTCTAATCTTCATGTGCATTTGTGGTGCTTCAAATGAGAAGGGTCCCTCTAGGCTCATATATTTGAATACTTGGTTCCCAGTTAGTAGAACTGTTTGGAGGTGTAGTCTTATTTGGGGAGGCATTCATAGTGTGCTCTCTGCTTCCCCTCTGTGGTCTAAGACGTGAGCCTTCCCCTGTTCCTGCCGCCATGCTTTCACCCTGCCGTCATTGATTCTTACCCTCAGGAACCATAAGCCCAATAACCTGCTTTCTTATGGAAGTGGCTTCAGTCATGGTGTTTTACCACAGCAGCGGCAAAGTAGCTAATATATTATTTATGTGGGTAGTATGTATGTACAGGTGTATGTGCACATGTGTGTTATATGTGTGTGCATGTGTAAGTGTGCATGTGTAAGTATGCATATGTGTGTGCTCGTCTGTGTACACATAAGTATGTGCGTGTGTGTGTGTGTTTGAACCACTGAGTTTTAAACAAGAGCATCTTTGTGAGCACGAGTTTGGAACTATCCATTGAGGATGGGTGGATTCAGTACATAACTAAAGACAGTGATTCCTAAAACTTATCAATCGCCAATAGTTCAGCTCTAGCAGGCAGAGCAAAGAGCCCTGCCCCATTCCATGACTGGTTGTTGACAGAGATGATTTTGCTTGGGCTCTTTACTGGTAACTACAGTTGTTATGCATTAATTATTGCAGCAGCTTTATCAAACCTAGACGGTGGCACATCACAGCAAGCCACTAGACAGCATGAAAGAAGCTTCTGTCTTAGTTCTTGTTTTCTGACTCTATATCTTACAGCGAAGTGTGTGATGTCTGCAATATGATCTTACCCTCTAGTTCTGGGAGCAATACAGAGTTTACAAGGTAGTTTGCATTGTCTTGGGGCCTCTGGGACCCTATTGACCAAATCCTAAGGAGGAATCTGACTCCTGGGACTGAGAACTATGTTCAGTAAGTACTGCTTCTAGGAACAGTACCATCTACACATTTACTTCATAGTCTTTATAAGTGTTCACTTAATGGCTTCAAAACTTGCCATAGAAAATGTATTCAATACCATGCTACTATTAGTGGATATGACATACCTTCTAATGTTTTAAATTATGAATGGTGATAAACAAATATCTTTGCATAAATAGTATTTTAGTGTTTTAGATTGGTTAACTATAGTAATTAGATTGGTCTCTAAAGTAATTGACACTCCCCTTTAATCCCAATGACACCTCTTCTATATTATGTATTAAAATCTTTTCCATTTTCCAGAAGAGAGCATTTAGCTTTAGATGATGCATTTAGCATTTAGCTTTTAGCTTGATGGCTGGTAGGCTAGAGCTCTCCAAGCTGCCTGGAGGTCAGTTTACACTGTCACCTGACTTTTTGAAACTGGTACTGCACTAATTTGACATCTTCAGTAGACTTGTCTAATAGTCTCCACTTCATAGAACCCTACCAGAAATGGGGTATATAAGTTCTATTTTGGGTAGCATATCAGACAGAAGAGAAATGATAGTAAATTTTTGTTCTGATTGGCATTATTTTCCTTGCCCTTTATGATTGCCAAGAGGAGTGGCTAAACACAGAGCAACCACATTCCAAATGATGAGTAACTGCATTCACTCCTGTTTATCATACTGTGCACTCACGTACGCAAACTGAAAACACCACAAACCTGAAAGGAATCCCCTTCTCTTACAGCACCCAGTGAGCCTAGGGAGACTGACAGCTGAAATGAGAGAAATGGCACTCAGTTCTCACTTCCAGAGGAAGCTCTTGATACTGGATCAGAAGCAACACCTTTAAAAGCTAAATATTTTGAAATGCAAGAGGAAGAATTCCCAGAGAAGAAAAGGCTTAGAAAGAACCAGAAAGAGCAAACATGGAAGGAAAGAAGGCAGGGTATCTGGCCAGAGGAGAGGCTGAAAAGAGTGTGCAGAGAGGCCAGACTCCCATGCTCAACAACTCCAACACGGACAGTGCGAATGAAGTGCAACTGGATTTCAGGCTGGAGCAGCAAATCAAAGGGACTGAAGGAAGCTTCGGGAAGGGATCAGTAAGCCAAGCTCAGGATCATCACAATTCAGTGTACAATGTGCATGGAAGGCCAAAGGCAACCGTCCACTGAAAACTGCCCATACGTAGTCCTGGTAGATACCCACAGCTCAGGCAGTAATGACTTCATTCTACCTGCAAGGCTTGAACAACCCCTGCTCAGTGGGTGTATGATGTGGTAAGCTGAGAGAGTATTACCATTAAGACATTCGTCTATGACTTTCAGCAAAGTACTTTACCTGGGCCTGAGAAGTAGAGTTACTAAGACACAAATACTTGAAAAGGGGGCTGCCGGAAGTAAGAAACAGAATAGGGTGAGATAGAGAAGATGGGCGAATGCATAGTTTACTTATTTGAAGTGTACCCTGGAGAGACCCTACCCATTATCTAAGAGTGATTTTAGAAGAGGCCATAGGGAAAGCAGCGGTGAGTCAAAATGTAAGTAAGTATCTTAGAGTTTAACAGAATTAGAAAGACACACATCTTCCTGGAAGGAGTGTGCATATGCCAGGGATACTCACAAGTAAGTCTATCTCAGTAAAACTTCAGGACTTCAAAGAGTAAAACAGAAACATTAAAAGTTAACATTCTAATTAGAGGAAATCAACTATTCATTTTTGAAAACTGGCCGTGATGAGTATAACATGTTTCATACAGGCAAGAATGAAGGCCAAAGTCTAGGAAGTAGCATCTTTACAATACTGAGATGAAAGAAAGGAAGAAAGAGAGAAAGAAAAAGAGAAGGAAAGAAGAAAAGAAAGAAAGAAAGGAAGGAAGAAGGAAGGAAGGGAAGAAGGAAGGAAGAAATTATTTAGCAAAACAAAATAAAGCCATTTCAGTTAAAAAAAATTTAAAAATCACTAACCATAGACCACCACTGGAGGAGGCACAAAGGACTGGGATTGAGCATGAAGTACAGTAAATCAAAGGAAAGAATGTGATGTAAGCAGCAATGACAGGCGCAGCTAATGGCATGGTGCAGTGGTAAATTCAATTAACGGCTCACCACCGACACAGCAATGTAAAGACTTATTTATTATTAAGCAAATAGGTAGGGCCAGTGAAATGGCTCAACAGGTAAGGGTGGCCACTGTCAAGCCCGAAAATCTGAGTTCAATCCCCTGAACTCAAGCAGAGTACTGACTCCCTTAGGTAATCCTTCTAACTGTGGTGTGCGTGTGTATGTGTGTGTGCGTGTGTATGTGTGTGTGTGTGTGTATGTGTGTGTGTGCGTGTATGTGTGAGCATGCGTGTGTGTGCACACTGCTGTGCCTGTGAACAGATATTTAAAATTAAATAAATAGTTTTAAAAGACCAGTGGAAAGAATTTTTAGTGTAATTATAATGCTAAAGTATTTAGTTTTCCTCAGGGACTAAACTGATTAACATTTTATTTAATATGTTACACTTGATGTTTAAATGTTTGTGCCAAAGCAAAAGAAATGGTCTTCCTCAGGGATGAACACACCAATCCAATAATAAATGGTCAGCTCTGAAAAATATGCATGCAAATAACATCATACAAACTGAAGAGATAATATTTAGGAGTATATATGTAAATGTTTACATGTGTGCATGTAATAATAATTAATGAAAAATGAGGCCATTAATTTAAAAGAGAGCAAAGAGACATATATGGGAGAATTGGAACAGAGGAAAGAGAAGGAAAAAACAGGTATTAGAGTCTGAAAAACAAATTTAAAAACTCTGTAACTCTGAAAATTAGAGCAATTAGAAAAGGTGATCCAACCTCGCCAGATAAGAAAACAACAGATTTATGATAAGAGAAAACATGAAAAAGATGGCAGCAGTAATTCTAATACATTAACGGTCACAACGGATGCGAGAGAGCTAATCCATCAATGACACAAGTCAAAAGAGCTGTACAAGCAAAAACAAGATCCAGAATACACATCTGTGCATCTTAAGTGACACAGTAAAAAACAAAATCCCAGATTAATGAGCTAAAAACGAGTGTTTACACCAGGCACAGCATATACCCTTGTAAGCTCAGAACCTGGAAGATGGCATAAGGGTAAAGGAGTGAAGACCATCCTGGGCTATATGAGACCCTTTCTCTAAAAACAAAAAAAAATACTTTACAATTTATTTTCCCATTCCAATATAGTGGGGAAATGCATGCCAAATTAAATCCAATTTTAAAATATTTGTGCTGTTTTTAGATAATAGAATTAAATAAGAAATTCTAAGGTTGATATAAACATACTACAGAATAAGAAAATAATTTTTTGAAGAAGAATTGGTAACTCTGAGTCTAAACCCTCCTAAAAAAAAGTAAATGTTTTCACAACAAAATGGAAAATGTTAAGATATATTTTTCAGAAAGTAAGAGATTAAGAAGTCATTGTTTCAAATGCTTTTCATCCCAGCACTTGGGAGACAAGGCCAGGCAGGTCTCTGTCAATTCAAGGCTAGCCCTGTCTATATAAGGAGACCCTGTCTATAAAAAAAATAAAATAAAAAATAAAAAACTCTAAATAAATTTGAAAATTGTAATCATACATCATGACCCTCAAAAAGAGAACATTTATTTCTTTTGAAAATATTTATAAAATGTTGATTAATTCTTAAGCAACCAAGGAAGTTCTGTGGATCTCAAGGAATTAGCATTTAAGTGTAAGTGTTTTTAACCAAAAGCAATTCTATTACATTTAATTTACACTTAAAAGACAAGTAAAGTAGATTGTAAACTCAAAATTAATTGGACAGGGCAGTCTCGTGTAGTCCAGGTGGCCTTAGACTCCTGATCCTCTACCTCAACATCCCAAGTGCTAGGGCTAAAAACTCATTTTTAGATAAGTCACAACTTACAAAGAAAGTGTTCTATCCAAGTGTTGTAACCCAAGTGTTGTAAGGAAGTTTTGAGCCATGCTGTAAAGCAATATTGAGAAGAAATTTTCTGTACTTACACACATGTATATATGTATGTATACATGTATATATACATATATATGTATGTATACGAGACAAAAATGAAAACGTGAGCTACATTTTCCACTGAATTGTCTAGAAAAAAGGACAGAGTAAGTCCAAAGAAGATTTTTTTTTAAAAAAAGGAACAAGTAATTTTATGAAATAGAAAAAAAAAGTGCATGTAACTGAAAGCATTTAAAGAGTGTTCACAGAGATGACTAATGGAATAACTATACACAGGTAACAGGACAGAAACAAAGAGGCTGCGGATGTAGAGGGGACAAAAGAAAAAATGCTGAAGCAGAGTCTTCATTTTCCTCCTTTAAAAAGCACTAGCCTGAGATAGCTCAAATCCTGTGTGTTACCTTTAAGAAAGACATGGCCCTTCACATTTTCTATGTTCTTATACATACAGCTTCTAAAAATAGTAAAGCATTCATTTTCAGATACCACATTAGCCAGGATGCTAGGGGAGAGCTTTAGACTAATGTTTTGTTTGGAAGGTAAACAAATCACATTTTCACTGCTGTTTTCCCCCAAACTCCCCTAAGAATAAGGAAAGAAAGGTTTTGAGTTTTTAGCACAAAAGTAAAGGAAACATACACACAAACAGTAAACCAAAGAATCTACATGATACAGTTCCTGGGGCACTAACCTGGCACATAACTGGTTTCCCTGGGAACTTGAGGAGATGAGACCCGGCAGAAACAGGCATCTAGCAAAGAGAGCATGGTAAGTGCCTTAGTCTCTTGTTCAGCAGAGAAAGAAACCATCATGACCTATTCCCCTGTGTTAGGAAGTTTGGTTTGATCTGCATTGTGTTCTGGTGGATTGTTATAGCAACATATGTTGGACTGTGTGGCTTCAAGAACAGACAAATTTCTCACCAGTCTAGAGGCTGAAGTTCAAGCCCACTATGTTGGTTGTCATTTGGCCGATAGAAGACACCAATCTCATGAGATGGGCCCGAACCTCACAGCCTCGTCTAAACATACCCACTTCCAAATATCAGCACATTATGGATAGGGTTTCAACAGATGAAATTTGAGGGACACAAATATTTAGTTTATAAAACGAGTTTCCCAGAATGAAAACAAGGAACCAAATATAATTTATCTTCTTCTGATTTTCATTAAGTTCAGAAGCCCTCAAACCCAAATTGGTTGAGAAAAATGATCCTTTGCCTTTTAAAGTAAGTATTACAAAGATTCCTACCCCCGTTGCCTGATTTTTCTTTTTAGCTTATAAGCTAACAAAGAACTTTGCTGGGTTGTGTCCATGCCTGCAGGGGCTATGTGGAAAATGAAGCTCAGAAGCAATGAATTAGAATATCTGGTGAAAAATACATGTACAGCAAAGTGTTCAGGCCCTGCGTGGGTGCTGCATGGCTGCAGTTAGCCATTTGATTAAGCTATGAGAAAGAATATGTATGTGAAAGAGGAGCACCAAAGAAAGATTCAGAACAAAACCCAGGGTGTGGAAAACAATCGTTCTCTAAGGAGAGTGGTATGGATAGTGGGGAAGGGACCCTAAAACCATTGCCTACAACATCCTAGTCCCAGGATTCCTGAAAGGCAGAACAGTTACAAGGACAAACCTAGGCTAGGCTCTAGCAACTCACTGCTCAAAATCCCTCAAGTTACTGCTCTCATATTGCAGTGTGCTGCTATAGAACCTAACCCGAAAGGCCCAGCAGAGGCTCAACTCCCTGCCCAGGTGGTACAAATGCTAAACCTTGGCAGCATCTTCATTATATCAATCCGCAGACATACCAGCAGTCCGGTAGAGACAGGACTCTATCTGGATTGCAAAGGATGGATTAAGCTGACAGGAGCCAAGGCAGAGACTTAAGGCAGGAGTCGAGTCACAAGAGAGGTCCCACTGGGACCTGTGTGGGAGCCGAAGGTCTTCACTGGGCAACGGCAGCCCAGGAAGCTAGTCACAAGTCTCCAGTTGCATAGGGCAGATGCATAGGCTGTGCCTAGCAGTGATGTGGTTCACAGGTTCCCCAGGCTTTGTTTGGGTGTTCGCCTTGCTCCGGAGTGCACCAAAACAGGACATGAAGTCAAAAGGGTGACTCTGGCCTATAAGGTCTAGTTTCTTTTTCCATGTTTGATATTAGGCTTATTTGAAGCCTCTTCTCCTTTTCCTCATCTCCTTTTTGGAAAACTGTATCTTGTAAGCATATTGGAAGTAGAAAACTTGTTTAATTTTACAAGCTCACGGTTAGAGTACCTTCGATGAGAAGGGCTTTGAGTCTAGCTGTAGCTGGTGTACATAAATGCAAATAACAACTTTGACTTTGTCTGTTTGACTTGGTGCTGGACCAAGTTAAATGAGACATCTCTAACACACCACCTACACCCAAGGTTTAGGGAACATGCTGGAAGAGAGAGCAGATAAGTCCCCTGTAAGAGCAGGGGACTGCTGTGAAATAGTCCAGACCGGACATGAATTTTCAGCAATATGGTTGTCTACATAAGACCATACCAGCAGACATCCTAGCATAGATAGGGTAATTTTCATTTCATTATTATCTTAATTGATTTACGAATTTGCCTTCCTACCTATAGGAAAATAAATTCTCATTTCTTCGCACAACTGGGTATTTAGATGTATATTCAACAACTGAACTTAGCTAAGCCACCATCTTTCTTTTAGTTTAGCCTCAAAGCTTAAAGATAACCCTTCAGATAAAACATCTTTTTTGTTTACATACTTGAGCTCTAGAAAATCAGCAGATGGTCATGCTAGTGTTCAAAGTATTCTGCACATGGTCCAAATATGTGAATGGGTCTCTATACAATCAGTCCCAGAACACCAAACTCCCTTTATCTTCATTTTCTTCTTTAAATCATGTTATTTTTCTGGAATACAGCATATTGTCATCATACCCACCCCTAGGCCCTCCAATCCCTCCATGTCCCACCCCAGAACCTTCTCAAATTCTTGTCCATCCTCTTCTATAATTGTGTGTACATATACATGTATACTCAGTGTTGCTGGTGTGTATGCATGCATGGGCAAACTATTAGGGGACTAACCTCTGAAGAAGCTGGCTGTCCTTACCTCAGCTGTCATGGACTACCTGTACCTCCTTAGCCAGAGGTGAGCCCTTCCCATGTTCACATGTCCTGTGACCTCTGCACACATTCTCCTGCTCCCTAAAGGAGAAAAATGTGAGTAAATAAGTAAAGAAAGAAACAAATAAGTCTCAGCTTTGACCCAGAGTCTCCTTATCTACTCTGGTTATGGGATGTTACACAGATGTTACTAGTAACAAAATCCTCAAGTTGGTTAATATTTTCTTTTAATCCATAGCAATAGATTCAAGCTTAGGCTTGCAAATATCACTCTCCTGTTAATATTTCAACATGCTTTACTTTATTTTTCTGGTTCTTTTTCTTTATCTTTTTTTATATTCCCCTTTTAAATTTTATTTTATTTTGTATGAATTCTCCTCCTACACATGTTTATGTGTGCCTGGTGCAGGCAGAGGACAGAAGAGGGCATCACATTCCCTGGAACTGGATTTAGGAATAGTGATGAGCCACATGGTTGCTGGGAACTGAAGTTAGGTCTTCTGCAGAAGCAATAAATTCACTGAGCTGTCTATCCAGATCCCCTTCTGTTTCTGTTTTGCTTTTGGTTTCTTGAGACAGGGTCTCATTCTGCAGCATTGGTTCATTTTAAACACAGCACTCTTCCTGACTCAGCTTTCCAAGTGCTAAGTTTATAATCAGAAGCCACTGCCTTAGCCTATGCCTTATTGGATAGTAAAATAATGGAAGAAATCCTGAAATCTGGCATACACATGAAAGTCACTATCACTGAGCTAGGGTGGAAAAGGTACAGCTCTGCTCATAGAGATTAGGTAATGAAATATTCACTGTTCTACCAACAGTACTCACCAAATATAAAGTTATTTCTCACTCCCACTGTGAGCTCTTCTATACTATACACTTTGGACTTTCATCTCTTCATTTGATAACATCTAAGAAAAACATGAAGGATTTTCTCTTCCCTTTCCAAGATCAAATGATGTCAGAAATTACTGGACTCCCTGTGAAGACTGTCTTTTACAAATAGGAACCTATGTACTAAGTTGTTTTTTTTTTCCTCTGTGACAAAATATGTGTCATGAGTAACTTAGGGAAGAGAGATTGATTTTGGCTTACGTTTCCAGAGATCCCATTCCATGACTAGTTGGATCCCATTGCTGGGGGCTTGCGGTGAGTCTGAAACTTCATGGAGGAGAGGGTAGTTGAGTTTCTCACTTCATGGAAGGCCGGAAGCAGAGCACTGAGAGGAGGGTGGGCTCAAGGCACTCTCTTAAGGGCGCTCTCCGTCGTCTGCTTCCTTCAAGCTGTGCTGTTCCCACAGCTTCTCCATGTCTCAACATCAGCACACAAGCAGTCAAAGAATGACTCCACTCATGAATCAAAACCCTCATGGTCCAACCCCTCTCTGAGGGCTCCACCTTGCAACATGGAATTCTGCATCAAGACATCAACACATGAATCTCGCAGGGATGTTTCGTATCCAAATCACAAATGAACCGCACTTTGTGGGCACCGGGAATAAAGGAGGAAGAGCGTGGCTAGCAAATGAAAGCAGCAGAGTTAGGCTATAATTTAAACTATTTTGGTAATAAAGGGAAGGAAAAATAGAGGAGTGGGGATAAAATGCATCCATATGAACACTAGTGGGGGATTTAGTTTGTTTCATGGTTGCCAAATGCGCGCACATTGAAATGTTTGTCCACCAGCTGTGCAGCAGCAGCTCCCGGCCCCTCTGGCATCCTGGAGGACCTCTTTCACTACTCTGGCTGACCTGTAAATAGGATTATCTTCTACCTTCTTGTCCACTTGTCCACTGGCAACTCTTTCCTCTCCATTTAGCCTATACACGTGATTCCTGTTCTGAACTGAGCACGTTGGGGGTTAGCACGATACTATCCTGGCAATCATGCCTATTCAAATATGTCATTGTGCTCGGAGGATCAAACTGGAGCTGACCTGAAATCCTATGCACAGACATACACACAGGCAAAACACTATCATACATAAAATAACCCGTTGACATGCCAATGTGGGTGAGGGAAATTCCACATGATCCCATCCATAGAGGCAGAGCTGCATGTGGTCAATGCCTGGAGAGAGAGGAAGAATCAGTCCCCTCCAGGGCAAATTCCTACACAGGCTGTCCACTCCCAAGCTGCCAATCCTAGACACATGTATATACATGCAAAGTTAAATGGACTTAATATGTTATGTTTACACATGCACATGTACATGCATGTAACCATAACAATTAAGGAAAGGATCATTAACTTAGGAATGAGACACAGGGAAGATTAGAGAGAAGAAAGGGAGACATGAGAAGAACTGAGATACAGTGCTCATATGTGACATTTTTTAAAAAGTTAAATAAAACCAAATCTAAAACAAACATGTCACTGTATCCTTCCTGTCTTAAAAAAAGCATATAATTATCTGCACATATAGACATCTCCACATAAGGGTCTCACAAATATTCATTTTCAAAATTAAATGATTTTTTCTTATTCTCAGATCTTAGAAAAACGATACCACTATCTACTTACTTCTTCAAAATAGACAGCTGAAAACCAAAGTCTCTTCTCATTTCCCTGACTATGTCTTCACGTGCTTGGGTCCTGCAAAAACACATCACTTTTAAAGTGTGTCATCATCTGGTTTGAGCCATCATCATCTTCCTGGGCCACCGTTGAATGATATTTCTACTCAAAGCCAAAGGTTAGGAAAATGAAATTCTCTAAGATGACCCACCTGAGGCTTGAGAGACCTGATCATTTTTGCTTATTTCACCAGCTCTAGATGCAATCACACCTGCCCATTCATATTCTCAGAGTGTGCAATCATCTGGTCTACTTCTCACAGGTGCCAAGTTCCATCCCACTTGAGGGCTGTGAACCTGTGCTGTTCTTAGCCTAGAATTTATTTCTAGCTTTTACCTGATCCTCATCAACTCCTACTCAATATATGTGTCTCAGCTCAAACATCCCTTGTTCAAAGGCAACCCCAAGTTACCTTTCAAGTCAAATTAAGAAACTTAACACTACCAACTAAGTTCTTGTGCTGCCCTTCGTTGGCAATGGCAAGTGTCTAAGCTTCCGTTTATTTATTTAGTATTGATCTCCCATACTATAATATAAGTCCTGAGAGTGTAGGAATAGCTCAGAGCTGTCATCTAATTCGTGTTATATTGACTGTTTGTAAATAAGTGAATATGTGATTGAAAATAACAGTGAAATCTCCTTATCACTTTAAAAAAACCCTCGATATTAAATCCATAGCTAAATTCAGTCATTATATAAGCTATGCTCAACCATGGGTTTGGTGCTGATAAGCGTGGTTCACATTTGCTGAGTAACAAGGATATGTTTCAAGCACCTCATTTGTGCTGTCTTACACACGAGCTCACAGATCATCAAGCTCGAAAGCTGATATTTAATTCACATTCTCAAAAGACACAAGGCTCAGTACAGGATAAACTGGCTTCAAACCTAGGCGCTCTGGCTCCAGAGCCTTCATGCTTTGGCACTATTTAATTAGAAACTTCCCAATTTGTGAACCATGAATGAACTACAGATGTGCCACCAGAAATTGATTTGTTCGGCCCTGGGGCAGCCAGGCTGGTGGCCCCAGGCTTAGAGCAGTCTAGTCTAGGGCTCCGAAGAGGGTTGGTAGCTGCCATTCCCCTTCCCTCTAAGCAGGCATGGGGAGCTCTAATTATGCCAGATGCTTCATTGTGGATGAGTTACACACCCTATACTTGGGTGTCTATCTTGGCAGCATTGTAAACCAGATACCGCTGGAGCGCCTAGAGAAGTTTTTATCCAGAGAGCATGTGTGACACAGACAGCAGCCCTAGGCTCTGATTTTTGTGGAAAGAGACGTAGAGGACACCTAGAAAGGACTCTGTTTTCATATAATTGAGAACATCTGTCAGGCAACCACAGACATGTCCTTCTAGGTATAGGTTAGCTAATCTGCAAGGTGACTGCCTGGATACGGCTCAGAGATTCAACTAACACGGAACACATCTTTATCTTGAAATTATTTATTTAAAATTTTTGAGTTGGGGAAATGGGAAGAAGATGGTTAAGAAGACAGGTAGGTCTTCCAGAGGATCTGAGTTCCATTCCCAGCATCCATATGGTGGCTTACCATAGACTGTAACTTCAGTCTCATGGGATCCAACCTCTTCACACAGACTTACATGCAGGCAAAACACCAACGCACGTAAAAATAAAAATAAGTAAATCATTTATTAAAAGTCTCTAAAGAAAAAAAAAAGGAAAAAAAAGTCTCTAAAGAAATGAGTATTAAACTCCCTTAAGGGGTGGGAGAAATTGCTTAGTGGTTAAGAGCACTTACTGCTGTTTCAGAGGACCTTGGTTTGGTTCCCAACACCCACATGGTGGCTCATAATTATCTGTAATTCCAGTTCCAGGTGATACAACACCTCATCTGGCCCCCTTGGACTCTTGTACCCATGTAGTACATATACATACACTGGGGTGTATACATACACGCAGGAATATACAAACATAAATAAAATCTCCTAATTGGAAACTCTTTGTATCCATTTGATGCATTAAATCCTGTTACATAGACTATTATCATGAAATCGGGCCCAAGGTTTGTCTTTTGTTTGTTTATTTTTTTATTTTGCAAAAAAAAGTTGCAAAAAGTGTAGTGCTTTTATATCAGTTTTATATTGCTGTCTTTAATATGGTGTACTTTATTTTTCTCGCTATAGTTTTACATAGAGAAAAGAGGAACTCAGTTTCCCCCAATGGCTTGCTCGGCCTGCTTTCTTATATAAGCCAGGATGACCTGCCCAGGTTGGACAGTAAGCCAGACCCTCCTCTACTAATTACTGACCAAGAAATGGCTACAGGCAATCTGATGGAGCTATTTTCTTTACTGAGTTTCCTCTTTCCATCTGATTCTAGCTTGTGTCCAGTTGACAAAATATCAACCAGGACACTGCCAAGCTCCTAGGATCTCTTTCTATGTGGGTTCCAGTGAGAAGAGGTCTGGGAATCCCCTTTGTGTCACTTTGTTTGAAGAATATTTATCTTGTACACATTTTTGGAAGAGTAAAAAGTATGCATTTGTGAGATGTGGCTCCATTCAACACACTAGACATCTTGCAGTTACTTTGAAATGCACTGTATTCTCTCTGACTGTTTTCTCTGTGTGTCAGGCCAGAGTGGAGACGATGGAGATGGAATGCTTGGTTCTAACTCCAGTTTACCACTTAAATGTGTGACACTAAGCAGGCACCCACACTTTCCATTTTGTCATATAAAAGGGGACTGTGACAGGAACCAGCCCATAATTGCAGCAAGGCATGTAAACATCTCCAAGTGATGCATGGCATATAGTAAATGCTCCAAAATGTCCATTTTTGCCTTGTGTTATCCCTCTTTTCCTCTCTATGTCCCACCTCTTCGTTGCTTTAGCCTAATTTATTATCATTTCCGATGACTGGTCCATCATTCCTTTCTTTCCTTTTCTATCCATCACATACTAGACCTGAGACTGTTTTGAAACCACATAGAGCCCAATGTTAGTCTCATCTTAGGGCTTAACACAGAGCATGGCCTATTTTGTTTTCTGGTCTGCTGCTCTCCCTTATTTTCTTGGAGCAAGCTCCTTGAGAACAGATAGTATTCTATTGGCCCATAAATTCTCAGCTTCCACTCTAAGGCCTTGTCAATGGATGATATGTGAATGGAGGAGCCCAGTCTGTCCGACTTCTATAACTTGGGACATCAAGAGGAAGGCACCTAGGGTTGTTAATATATAGTCAAAAGTCTGATTACAGAGCTAACTATGATATTTTCCTTTATTCTGCTTTGTTCAAGATCCCAATTGACCTTATTGGCAAGAAACATGACTTCCTCCCTTTTCCATTCGAATACACCCAGCGCCCCATTTGTCACTTTATTTCACACTCAGAATTGGGTCAGAAGAAGGCTTGGGACACTTGGTGATGACAGCACAGTAGGCAATATGTTGCCTGGAGCTTCTCAATGTTTTACAATTTTTGGAGCTATTTGTCATGAAAGAGACTGCTCTGGCCATTTAGAGAGCCTCTGAAATGGCCTCAGAGTCAAGCTTGAGAAAGGGCAGCAAGGGTTGAACCATGCCTTTCAACAAAAGATAACTCCAAGCAACGGCTGAATTTGTCAAAGCTTTCTCATTCTTTCCTCAATAAGTCATCCAAGTCCATAAGTTAGTTTCCCTTGTATCTGCGACTTGTTGCTGTAATTTTTTTCTTCCAAGAATGAATACAGAAAAAGGAAAACAGGTAGTCTGTATTACAGAGAATATTAATTTTTCCAGTCACCAAGCCCACCTTCTAGGTAAGACTTCATGAAAGTCAATGTCTAGGGTCTTGGAAAGAGAAAAATAAAAATAGAAACAAGAAAAATTTTTGTGTTTTGTGTGCCTGTGTAGGTGTCCTAGTGAACATGCCTGCTGTCCATAGGGTCTATCCTGGGCTGTCTATGAATGCTTACCCTGTTTTTACATCACTAATTGAAACTATGTCAACACACATATAGATTGACAAGTATGACAGTTAGATCAAACTTTCAAACCTTCAGACATAAATAAAATTTGAAACTAGATATCTCTAATCTGAGCTTCTCTCCTTCCAAGAAGAGGTAACAGAACCATCGGCCAAATTTGGTCCCCTGCCTATTTTATTAGAGTTTTAAGTTGTGAATGGTTTTATATTTTTAAACAGTTGGGAAGGGACCAGATAGGGAATAAAATTTTGTAACATGCAAAAATTATGATAACTATGTGAAAAGTTAAATTACAGTCTCTACAGTCAATAGAATGAAGCACCACTGTTCTTTACACAGCGTCTGCATATTCTGACTACAATGGAAAGCCTAAGTAGCCAGAGGAAAGAATCATTTGATGACTCTACCGAGTTTCCTAGACATTGAGTAGCCCTAATCCAAAAAGTTAATTCCAAAATGCTCCTATATCCAAAACCTTCTGAGAGTTGACATGGTGCCACAAGTGGAAAGTTTCAGTTTATGAACCCGTGTTTTACGCACGAAATTATTTAAACTAGGGCATAAAATTGCCTAAAGGCTATATAGAGAATGTATATATGGAACATAATCCAATTTCATGTTTAGACATTGCTCTTGTCTCCAAATTATCTCATTAGGTCTAGGCAAATATCCTGCAATCTAAAAGAACCCAAAGTCAAAGCACTTCCAGCCACACACACTTCAATCAAGAGAGATGCTCTATCTGCTCCTTCTGGTCTTCCACAGGAAAGGCTTGTTGGCCATGCATGGAGAGAATGATTCACCTGCCGAAATTTATGAAAGAAGGAGAAACTGAAGTGATTCTGTCCTAGGAAATATTCTCTTGAATTCCAGGAAGGAGGATATCAGATTGATAACATATATTAAATACATCACATTTGCTCACACTCCTGCCTCAGATGCACAGCACTGTCTTTCTACACAGCATTTACCCTTCACAATTTGCAGGGATTTTTGCCAAGCAAGACTTAGCAGAGGGCAAGGATAGAGACAGTCCTTCCCTGGATCTCCTAACAAAATTAAACAAGTCATTTCGTTTTCTCTGATTTAAACCTCCTTATCTTCAAATTGTGGCATAGAGTAGACAATCCCCATGGTCTCTCAAAGCAATAAAATTATAGGCTTCTGTGACTTCCAACATCATTTTAGGCTGTTAAGTGAGCATAGGGGCTGATAGTAGCTTTGGCTTTGCATTTATGGCAGATCAGCGGCCATATTCATGATTTATTTTACTCCAGATCCTTAGTATCTCAACTCCCAATTATGTCACTACCCTTGATAGAAATATGAGCAGCTTTATGATAACTGGCTTCTTGGAAAGATTTCCAGGGATACACTGAGTGAAGACACTATAAACTTCATAGTTCTCTGGTTTATCACCATGTGAAATTTGGAATTTTCAGGGGAAAGGACAAAGAATTATGCTGGTATGTATTTTAAATAGACATTAAAAAAAACAAGTTAAATAATAAAATTTTCAGTAACTGACATTAACAACATGGAATTTCTTTTTCCAAAGTGTGTAATCCACTGACCACAGATTCAACTGCAGGTACAAACACTCATTGTATCTTGTTGTGGTATGTATTTTGAGCAGAACACCTGATCTCTCCAGACTGGAGAATTCCCATAGGAAGGTCAAAGGCAGAACCACAATTCCGTCTAGTTCATGTTTATTCCATTCTGTATCACCACTGTGTCACTCCCGTCGGACCATAACATAGTCAACAAAGAGAACCTCTTCCCACGTGGAGACAGCCATAACTAAGGCCAGATAATGCTATACCTCCCATCTCTGAAGAAAGAGCTGAGTTGTAAAATATATGGAGTCAGGGTCAGTGGTTCTGAATTCCTTGTTAATGCTGTGGGTTTCATGTTAACCGCCATAAGAGCACAGGACCACACACCGTGACTTTATATATGGAAGTACAATATGAAGAAACTTAATGGTGGGCTGAAAAGAAATGGAATATTTTCCATTAAACGTACTCCTTAAAAACCTCAAGATTTTTAAAGGTAGGTACGACTTTAGTCTCTTGGTTCATGGCTATATGTGTCATGGTCAGACAATCTTCAGCAAGAAGCTTGGACACCCAAATCCACTGTTCTCCATGAACAAACCTGTGGTTAAACTTAACCCCAACTCCCCACCTAGCTACGTGCAGCTGCGAGCTGAAGAATGGGCATTATTACTGATAGAGGGAAAGAATTAGAATATTCATCTCACCTTACTCCTGCCCCAAGACACACTGCTAATATCCTCCATAACATGATGCCAGCCACTGTGTTTACCCACAAATTTAGAAGATCCAGACATTCATGAGGCCTGCCCCTCCTTGTCCAGCTTAATAAAAGCCATTAAAATGTATTGTGCAAACAACTTTAGACTAAATCTACTAAACATTAATTTATTAACGAATGGATCCAAAAATCAATATTCCAGATTAGATTTGGGTTCTCAAATTTCAAGTCCAACCTTTTTGTCTTTCTATGTTTATAATCATATCCCCCAGGATAGAACAAATTCTAAGAAATATGCCTGGTCAAGGCCATAAGGGGATCCAGATGTGACTTTTAAAAAGAAAAGGGGAAGCTGGTATGAGTTACATGCCTTTAATACCAGCACTCAGGAGACAGTAATACGAAGATCTCTGAATTCAAGGCCAGCCTAGTCTATATACCGAATTCAAGGCCAGCTAGGGCTACTCAGTAAATCACATCCGAGAAAAAAAGGAAGGAGGAGAAGGGTATGGTGGTGGCATTTTCAAGGGCTGGATGTTATTTGGAAAATGTTCCTGCTTGTAAGGGCTGGACAGGTCCCATTGGCTACATGTAATGATTCCTGCTCATGGCGGCCGGAGATAAGGCTCAACTGCTAACAGTTCTTGCCATTCATGCAGAAGATCGGAGTTCAGTTCCCAATGTCCATATCAGACAGCTCACAGATGCCTGTAACTCCAGCTGCTTGGACGAATGTTCCCACATGCTCTCTCTCTCTCTCTCTCTCTCTCTCTCTTTCTCTCTCTCTCTCTCACACACACACACACACACACGAACACACCACAAAAATAAAAGAATAAAATGCATTGTAAAGATTCCTATTTTGGGGCTGGTGGGATGGCTTTGTTGTTAAAGTGCCTGCTATCAAGTCTGAAGACCTGAGTTCAATCCCTGGGACCCACATGGTGGAAAGAAAGAAACGACTCCACAAGTTTTCCACTAAGTAAGTAAGTAAATGAATAAATAAATGTTTAACAAGGTTACCATTTCTCTCACATTATTACAGACTAGATTCTCATTCACAGGGTTTCATCTATAATCTGATCACCCAACTACTTGTTCGTGTCTACTGCCTTCCAACCCTAGCTCCCAAGAACTTACTCCAAAGACTTTACCAATAGGTTCTGCTACTTCACTGCAAGTCAGTTGATGCCTTATGATGATCTATAGTGTCATATAGATCCTGATGTTCCAGCATTTCAACAGTGTCTACACCACCTGCATGATCTCAGCTCACACCAGGCTTCTGAACTAGATTGCACAAAGCACAGAGATCTCTGGGAAACTAGCCTAACCTCTGCCATGATGCCTGAAACACATTAGTGCTCAACCAAGAAAGAAGGAAAGAAAGAAAAGAAAAGAAAGAAAGAAAGAAAGAAAGAAAGAAAGAAAGAAAGAAAGAAAGAAGCTTGCAAAATCTGACAGGCACTGTAGGCAATCTGAATCTGAATAGTGACCTTCTTTGTTAAAAACCACCCTTATCCCTTTCCTTGACACGGAGGTAGCATTACCTACCGTCTTGTTTATCATCTGGGTTGTAATGATTAGTGTCCCATTTGCCCAGAAGATATTCTACTGCCTTCTCCTTTGGGTGTAACATCTTTGACTGGTGGACCAAGTCTCTCCTTCCCTTTTCTGCCTGACTGTTCAAGATTTCCAAAGACTTTATCTCCAGCTCAAAGTTTCCTTACCCTCACTCCATATTTGTTTATCTAGTATACTAAAAACATTTCTAACTCTTATTGCTACAAAACTTCAAACTCAAAATACCAAAATGGTATATATTATCCTTGCCTTGCTTCTGAAAAAGTCTCCAACTTGCACGTGCCCTTCAGTCTTGCACCTCACACTGAATTGCTGCCAACCTTCTATGCAAAAGTAGCAATTACCCAACAGTCTCCACTTCTACTGAACAAGCCAATCACCAAGTCTAAACTCCCCCATCTGGATTTATCAGGCTTCATGTGAATTGGGAGATAGCTGCAGAGAGTCTTTGGGGGGACTGAGGCTATATGCAACAGCAGCCTTGTCACCTTCATTCGAGAGTCCTCAGAAAGACAGTCCATCCAGGAACAAAAACTAATCTAGAAATGGCAAGGACGAGAGGGTTCTGCCAGGGAGCTGATACAGTCCTCTGTATCCACCATCCTGAGAGCCTGCAGTTACTTTTAGGCTCCTAAAAAAATTACTCTCGTTGGGTTTCTGTGACATGAAAATAGAGTCCCATGAACCTCAGAAATATGAGAGGCTAAAGCATGAGTCACCACATTCAAGGTCTGTGGTTACAGGCCAGCCTTCTTGGGGATACTGGCACATAAAAGACAGAGGCACATTTATATCTATTCCCAGAAGATTTTCAGAATTTCACAAAGTCCCAGGACTTTATTTATTTAATTACACAGCTCGTTTGAGAAATGTTGGTTGAGACCCCACTTTGGAAGAGAGGCTCTTTGAAATAAGGAGGAAAGTACACGTGCCGAATGGCTTGCTCAGGGTACAGAATAGGCATGACCTAATTCAGTTCTCCAAAGACCCAAATTTTAATTCTGTGGAAAATTTCAGCACATAGGGGTTGTGTAGCTTATTCAAAAACATATAGCCAAGGGTCAGCAGACATGGATTAGTGTTAAAAAAAAAATAAGCACTGGCTGATCTTGCAGAGGACTCAGGTTCAATTCCCAGCACTACATGGTAGCTCACAACTGTAACTCGAATTCGAGGGAATTAATGTCCTCTTCTGCCCTTTGTAGGCACACACCACCACCACCACATATATACACACAGGGAAAACACTCATTGACATAAAATCTGAAGAAAATTTTAATTAAAAACTATGTGCCCCCCCCCAAAAAAAGACAGAATACAGGCTTTACAACCAACAGAAAGACAGTAGAAGAACACCTAAACATTCCTTTGAATCGCTGGAATCTCCTGGAAATGGAATGGGTTGAAAAGGCTATGTCTAGTCCAAACCAAAGACTCGTAGGAAGTCAGTGGCACTGAGTCTGTGCTGGTGGTAGGCGAGTCATTTCCTCCAGGCAGCATGGATCTCAGTGTCCATTCCTGCTATTGAGTAGGATGAAGTTGGCGGTACCCTCCATGCCTATTACAACCCTAAAACTTGTCCTTAATTGCTAAAGATGTCTCCTTAAAAGTGGATACTTTCCTTCTGGGTTTAGGATGCACAAAGACATTTAATCATTGCCTTGGCCTTTCATTTGGGCAAGCTGGAATGGGTTTTCATGGTTATTCTTCTTTGAGGGCGTTTACCCTTGTTGGCTGTTTTTCTGGTGCCAGCTCAATCAATACTGCAATTACTTACTTAATATTTTTAAAAGGAAAAGTGTTTCATTCTTACTTTTTAAAATGCATTTGTCTGGTAACATCAGAATCTGGAAAATCCAGGCTAATCCACCAGCTTTTGCTGTAATTGCCTGGCCCATACAGAAATGATTCACTGCACTATTAGCTTCATTTTACCTGTGTAGATGAAGTCTGACTGTAGCTACTCAGGCACTATTAACTCAGCAAGCAACCAAAGCTGTTAGAAATTTGTGTTCCAATCTCAACTTTGATTTTAATTAGAATTTTCAAGAGTATATGCTTTTTTATATGCTCTCTGTATGTAAACACTACACACATCCTTACACATTTATACTCTCAAATATAGGAAGTAATTAACAAAATTAATATTTTTATTTTTATTTGACTGGTAAGTTTAGCAAAGACTATGTAGATTATATCTTGTGAAGTGAAGCTATATAATCAATGCTTTTGAGTAGAGTGTAAAATTTTAAGGAAAGAAAAACAATATGCTATGTAGCTCTACATTTTCACGGTAGTGCAAGCTTATAATCTCAGCACTCTGGGAGGCAAAGACAGGAAGATCTCTGTGAGTTCAAGGCCAGCCTGGTCTACAAAGGAGGTCCAGACAGCCAAGGTTACACAGAGAAACCCTGTCTCAAAAAAAAAACCCAACAACAACAAAACAGATATTTCTGAGAGGGGATCTTAGCCTGTAGCTCTCACTGGCCTGGAAACTGCTATGTAGACCAGGCTGGCCTCAAATTCAGAGTTCTGTCTGACTCTACCTACTTCCTGAATGCCAGGGTTAAGGATGTGCATTAGCATACCTGTCTGCAGTACAGGCTCTTGTCCAATTTTTCTTCTGTGCCCATCAGATCTAGGTGATAAGACCTGGCTGCTGAAGACGTCATACACTTTGGTTGCACAATATAGAGAAATCAAAAGCTAGACTGAGTTGGAAGCTTCTTCCACGGCAGCTAGCTTTCACTGGACTGTCACGTGCTATGCAGGCTGCTGCGGAGGGCGTGACAGGGCACCGGCGATGTTACCCAGCTGTGCACCCTGTGCACCACGATGCTCATCTTCCAGCCAAGGTATCCACATGGGTACAATAGCTACACAACTATTTTGTGTGTAACCTGATCGCTCTCAGCATGGATTTGAAGCTCCCTCCAAAGGAGGAAATACATGCTTGTATGGGGAGGCCATAACCCCTAGTAGGGAAATTTATTACTGTTCTTCAGGTAACTTGACAGACCCCCAAAACGCAGCCCCAAAACTTACATTTATACCCATAGACAAATACTACTTTTATCTTTAATCAAAGAAGCTTCTTCTTGCAGTGAACAACAATGAACACAAAGATGCTTAGCTGCTCAAGGTGCGGAGAGTGACAGTTGAGTGCACAGAGCTAAACAAGACAATCATATCTCCCTGACTAAGGTTCAAAAAACACTGCTGAAGAAGGGACAGAGAGAATTTAAGATCAAGAAAATATGGAGAAGGGGTGCGAAATGTTATCATGAGGGCATGATATAGCCATTGCATGTATTACAAACATGAGCTCATGACAGCATGTGGTTGCCTGTATTGGACACACAAAACCTGGGCTTGTCAAAGATTAATCATGTATAGAGGAGGGCTCATGGGCTCCTATCTCTCCACGCTGAACATCTGTCTACTGATAGGTTTTGGGGAAGGATGCTGATTCTTTTCAGTTGTGCAAACAACTATATATACACCTGACAGTGTAAACCCAACCAGGATACAGTGGATAGTTCCAAACAGGGGTCACTATATGGTACTGATTAAATTCAGCTCATAAAATAAGATAAAAAGACATGTAAGAAAGGGACCTGTAAAGGGTGTGTGTGTTGATCCTAGATGTACAAGGGAAACTAGGCAGGGTGTGCGGAGAGTAAACAGAATGTACCAGGCACATGTCTAAAACTGTTAAGGAACAAATTTAATCAATCAAAAAGAAGTGTCTTAAGCTAGACATTACGAACAAAGGTAGGTGGAAGGTGGATAAGTGGATAGCAGTTCTCTGCGTAGCTTGTGGTTTCTTTTTCAGCTGCACTCTTCCATAACAATGTGTGTCAATAGCAAAGGAATGAACCATACACAACAGCACCTGCATGTCCTTTTCTTCTCCTGCTAGTGTTCTCTGAGACCCCCACATTGTATTTGGTGCTCATGAGGCATCTCTCGTGACCACTACAAAAGCTAGCCTCTCACTAGTCCCACCCATCCTGCCTAGCTTTGCAATTATCTAAGAGGTATAATTGTTCCTCTTCACTCCTTACTCTGATCTCAGAGATCTTCTTCAGAATCTCAGAGATCCTCTTCAGAATCTCAGAGCATTTGAGGTAGTATAGAGCCTACTTAAATGAGCATTATAGTTCTCAAGCACATGGTCACTGCTTGCCTAGGAAACTTGCCCTTATATTGCCTAACTGTTGACTACATTCCCAGGCATGTGGGCCCTGGTATTTCCCAGTTCGGAGGTAACAAAAGACTTGGAATCTTATTCCCCAATGGGAATATGGCATTGACATATCATTGGATGTGTGTGAGAAGAGCTGAGCAGTGGGTATGACTCAAAAGACAGATCTACTGGAACGTGTCATTCGAAAGCCCCTTCTAAAAAAAAGATGGACCTGTCAGGTATGGTGGCACATGTCTGTAATGCCAGCACTCTGGGAGGCAGAGGCAGGTGGATCTCTGTGAGTTTGTGATCAGCCTGGTCCACAAAGCGATTTCAGGACAGCCAAGGCTACACAGAGAAATCTTGTCTCAAAAGAAAAGAAAAGAAAAAAAGTCTTAAAGATCATTCTATTTTTGTGTATAACAGAGTCTCTCAGAACACTCAGTTAGGTAAGATGGGGTCAATTTCTCTGCCTAAGAAGTGAAAAATTAGTGAAGTTAGGCACTGCACAGAAAGGCAGAGTGAACAAACGTAAACCAGTAGAAGCATAGCTGGAGAAAGACCAACAGTAGCTATTCCAGTGGGAGAGTTTAGACCTGATGGCTGTGATGTATTTGAGTTCACATCCCTTCTCTTGCAGCCGGGTTTTGAAAAAAAAACATTCCATAAAACCTACAGTTCATGTAAGTGGATTATTTAGGGCAAAAACGGGGAACATAGAATTCTTCAGTGGTAGAGCACACTGTATGAATGAGTGAAGCTCCACAGGAGACTGCAGGAAGTGACACAAGCCGTGGCCAACCAAAGAGCCAAGGCTGTGGCTGGAGATGTGTCTAATTTACCCCCACACATTGAATGACATTGCCTGGAAAGATTTTTATCCCAGAGGCCTCTTCTGATTGCCCTTGCTTTAGGAGGTGTGCAGCATGGCTGCCAAGTAGATGGAGGGTGATCACCAAGGTGCCAGATCAGGCACTGGGCCAGAGGAGGAAGAATTGAATGAATCCTGCATGCAGCAGAGGTGAACGTCCAGCCAGGGAACAGCATTCCTCACTAAACAGCTCTGCTTGAGATCCAGAGGAAGCTTGTTTTATTTGTGAAAGTGCAGGCTAGAAAAATTCATCGCCTAGATGCCTAAATCATCAGCCAAATCTACCAAGCTCCCTCATACCCACTGTGAGAAGTTTCCTGTGGTGCAGGCAAAGACTTCAGTGTGGGGCACAGTTCGGTGTCATTCAGCATCTAAAGAGGCTGAAGTGAGCAGAAATTCAAAAAGAGGGCTTTAGATCTTCCCAAGTTGTGGGATTGGCTTAAGTCCAAGCCAATTATAGCTACATCTCCAAGGTGAAGAAGGACACAGCCAACATCTGGGTTCCATTTATAATCCCAATGTTCCAGGAAGATGGAAGAACTAGTTACAGGAGTGCTGAGTGAGAAGGCCTCGGAAGGGCCTATGCACAGCGCCCTTAGAAGCATTTTCCTGTCTGGCAGCTGCCCTGTGACATGAGGAATCTTGCCCCTTCCATTATGTAGTACCTGTAGGAGTGTTCCCATCCTGGGAGTGCTCCATAAAGGACACATTCTACTGTTCCTTAATATTTTTCCAGCAATGGATGCAGGCTTGTAGGGTGTGTACACAATCCCAATGGCCAGGAATCATCTGTAAGCAGTTGGAAAATGAAAGAAATGGGTTCTAAGTAGCCTAGTGTAGTAGGGAGTTCTCTTAGGTGTCTAGGAATGGGTTATCATAGCTCTGGAGGTGAATGCTGCAAGGTTAGAGACAATGGGCAGCTCAAGCTTAATTTGATCAATTGTGATCAAATTTTTACATGTGAATTTACCTGATCCCACTAAAGTGTTAAGAACAGCAATCGACACTCTTTGAATCACCATATCTTGATCCTTAAACATTTGTGTTAGTGGTTATTTTTGCATAACATGTAACTGGCTTTCTAGTATCTGGACCTGGAGAGAGCATTCTTACCTTCCTTTCTTACTGTCAGCTGGCACATCCTTTTGCTGGTGTTCCTCTGGCCACAGGAAGTCACAGGAGTTGGGAGAACAGAGGAGGAAGAGAAAAAAATAGGGAAAGACAAAGGAGGGAATAAAGAAAAAAAACATGATCGAGTGAAACTCAAGGAGGGAGAATTCCTTTGATCACACATACATAGGATGTATTAGTATGACTATAGTGCACTGAGGGTCATGGAGGAGGCATGGACTGAAAGCCTCATTTCCTAGCATGCAAACTACTTGCTGGACCAATTGAAGCAAAGACTTATATCATAGTCTTACATCACAGAAGGTATCCAGCCAAAACCAGGAAGAAAATGGTGGCCTTTGTGAAGGGCAAATGATATGGAAAGCAAGTGCTACTTGTCTGTCTCTGTGCAGTTATTTTCTTGTCTGGTCAACAGAAAAAAAACGGCATTCTCTTGGAGAAGGCTGTCATTGCAGGGAATACAAAGTGTAGGACGGCCCATCTAAACTGCACTTGCCTCCTGCTACCTTCCTTGATTGCCTAAAGACAGTTGATATGCACAAGAGGTAAAGGAGCTCACAGATGGGAATAGAACCTAGCTGACACAGAGTTCCTGGATCCTGCCTTGCCTGAAACCTACAGGCACATTTCTGGACTTTCTAGTCAGCACCACACAGAAAGTTCACATTTTTAATTAGCTTAAGTCAATTTGAGCTGGAATTCATCATTCGAAACTGGGAGTTTATCAGGGTCCATGATCCACGGTCTTGGAATTTCCCAGTGATTAACTGCTAGTGACTATTGAAGAAGACAAAAACTGTAGTATTGGCTAGGGCAAGAATATTTATGACAGGAAACATGACAGAGAAAACATGAAGAGGAGCATGTGAAGCTGTTTCCAGAGTCAAATTTGTCCTCTCTCTGTTCCAGATCCTTCATTCATTCTACTCTTCATGTCCTTATCAGCCTGCTTCTTGTCGCTGTAACAAATTCTCGCGGTTGGAGATTATTCAGTGGTTTAGAGTGGGTACTGCTCCTGTGGAGTACCTATGTCTGGTTCCCAAGCAGCTCATAAATGCCTGTAACTCTAGGTCTGGGTGATTTCATGCCCTCTTCTGGCTCCCAAGGCAACCCCCCCTACTCACCATGTCTGTCTATCCACATGTAGACACATTCACATGAATAAACATAATTCTTTTTAAAAAAGTTATCTGCGGCTGAATGCTTTATAAAGCAAAAGGGCTTATTCAGTAGAGGTTTAGAATCTGAAAGTTCAAGATTGAGAGTCCTCAACAGTTTGACCTATGGTGTCATGACGGACAGTTATGTGGTGGGAACGCACCTGGAGCTCCCACATAACGAGGCAGGAAACCCAGAGAATTAGAAGGGTCCTGCTTGTTCTTTTTATAAGTTCCATTTCTTGAGAGCAACTAGGGCAATAACAGCATTAACTTATTCTCGTCCAAAGGCAAACCCCCATTGGCCTAACCACCCCAAAACAAGTTCCACTTCTTAACAGTTTCAACCATCTCAACACCAGTACACTGAGGACCAAGCCTCCAAATAGATGAAGCCTCAGGGGACAGTGTTGCTGAGATGAATTGTGTCCTCTACTCAGAAAGAACTTTCAGAATACTATCTTATTTGAAAACAAGGCTGCACATGCAATTAGTTAAGATGAAGTCAGAGAGAAGAACAGGTCACAGCTCTTCCCCCTGTAAGTGGAGAGAGGCACACGGAGAATGACTTAAGGTGACCCAGGCAAGGATAAGTGAAGTAGCTGAAAGACAAGGATAGCCCATCAGTGGTCCCCATTAGAAGCCTGTGAGGGAAAGCAGGGCTTTCCCCACACTTTGCAGGGAAACACTGGCCCCGAAGACACTCAGACTTTGAGTGTCTTAAGGATTCTGGCTTTGAGAATTGTAAGTTTGTGCATGCCTTGTTTAAGCCAGCCACTGGTAACAGCTTGCTAGAGCAACACTGACTAACAAGAGTGCTGCTAAGACTTCTGCTTTATTTTTGAAAATAAATCCATCTTAAGGGCTTAAATATTGTGTGGCTGTCTCAGTTAGCGTATCTGTCCCTGTGATTAAACACCATGGCCAAAAGCCATGGGGAAGGGGTTTACTTGGTTTACAATTCCTGATCACAGTCCATCACTGAGGGAAGCGAAGGCAGGAACCTGGAGGCAGCGGCCATGGAGGAGTGCTGCTTACTGGCTTGTTCCCCATGGCTTGGCTTGCCTGCGTTCTTAAATAACCCAGGACCATCTGCCTAAGGGTGACATTGCCCATAGTAGGCTGTGTCCTCCCACATCAACTATTAACCAAGAAATGCAGTATAGGCAAAACTTATGGACCATTTTCTCATTGAAAGTCCCTCTTCCCAAATGATCCTAGGTCATGTCAAGTTGACAAAAAACAACATAGAGGACTATTGACACTAAAATTTCTCAAGAAATTTGTATTTGAAACGACTACTGATGAGAAAAGGCTCCTGCCTGAACGTATGAGCATGGAATTCAGACAGCGCTGGGAACAAGTCTCTTCCCTATGCATACTTATGCAACTGTTCATTACAACAGAAGTTTCTCCACTATGTTAGAGATGACTTGGGAGCTTCTGCAGGAAAGGAGGAAGGCAATGGCAGAGACTTAAGGTTTCAGTTTTTAGGCCCACCCTACCTTCAAGAATTATCTTTTTTCATTTTGGGGATTTGTACCTTAAATTTTCCTGGGCAAAAGTGTTACGAAGCTAACATGGATTGAAAGTCCATGACATTATTTAACTCACAGTAAGGCAGTTTCTTTTCTTTTTTTCATTTCTGCAAAACATGTCCACTTACGTGTGTGTTTGTCAGCAAATCAGAGCTGCCCATCTCTACTAAGGATCCAAGGTGAGGAAATCAAAACATAGGATGCAAAGCATAGTTCCTTGTTGTTTTTTAGCAAGATTCTGATGGCATGGCGGGACGCTTTGCAGCTTTTCTTTGTTCCAGTCCTTTCAGAACCCCAAATCAAGAGCCTTATGACTCAAAATGTGCTAGGAGACTGTTAGAAGTAAAAGTCAAAATATATAGTTTATGCTTGTTGATTTATGGGCTGTCCCTTTTGCCACTGGATAAGCAGAAAAACTATCAGGATGCAATATTTGCATTCTCACCGCGGAGGCAGCAGCAGTCCCGAATGCCAGAAACAATGTGTCTGACACTAGAGAAACACACAAGCCCGAGACTAACTTGCAATTCCAAAACGAAAATAGTTCTCACACAGTATACCGTTTTATAATTTTACAGGTATGATCTCACTGGAAATCCACAACCATCTGGGGACTTGCAAGGATTGGCATTTCTTGCAGTCACCCGCAGATGGGCTCAGAGCCTAAAGGAGCTCAGAGAATGCTCCGGGGCCTGAGCCCAGTTATTGAGGGGAGAGTTGGGGTTACCTCTGTTTTCTGAGATTCCTGCAGTCAGAGATGAGTGAAGGGTGTTACACCCCCTTCTTTTTGTTTTATATAGTGTTTAGTGGAGAGAAAGCTTAAAAAAATGGCTAAGAAGTGTCTGGAGCCTTACTTTATTTTCAGGGTTTCTACACTGAAAGCTTAACTCTCCGCTTTTGTCTTTCTGATAAGCAACAAGTCACCAGAAACAAATAATGAATACCACTGTCAATTCCGTTAATTTTTTTTTCTCCAACTGAGCATGCGATTCTCAAAATGCTCTTCAAATTATAATAGCTATTCATCCACCCACTCTCTGCTTTCAAGACAGCCGCCACAGAGCACCCTGAGCACCAAGGCACTTCTGGCTGGGTTGGTGGGCCGACTGACTGCTTAGCTTACTCCGGGATTCTGGAATGTCTCTCGGGTTTTCTTCTTTCTTCCTCCCTCTTGAGATCCTCTCTTTCAAGTTACAGGTTGGGGTGAGTACCTTGAGGGGAAAAGAGAAATGAGTGTGGACTCGCCGGCTGAAGGGTGGAAAAGCATTTTGAAGTAACACGGGTCTCTTAAAAGAAATCAAGGAGAGGTACTCGGCATCTTAAGGAAAAGCACCCCGTTCAAACCCAGGCTCTCAGTTCTGGTCTTTGTGTCCTTTGCAAAGTGGCCCATGGGGACAGCAGGCTGTGTGGCGAGACTTCCCACTTCCCAAACGAAGATGAATGCAACGGGGAGGAAAGTCTGAACTTTCAAAAAAGCATCATCCCGCGAGAGGAAGTTTCAGGCTTGGCCTAGGGAAAAGTACCAGGAGGTGTGCGAGGGGTGGGGTGGGGGGCAGTGGTGATCTGAGAGGTCTCGAGAGAAGGAAGGGGAGTCCAAGCCGAGAGCGGGGAGAGCGAAGGGAGAAGGCATGGGCAAAGCGCGGGGTAGCGCGCGATCCCCGGCTTCTCGGCTGCGCGGGAGCGCAGGCCCGGAGGGCTCGGGTGACATCACCCGCGGGCCCCTTCCTCCTGCCGGGTGGGTGGGGCCTGGCGCGCCGCGCGGGCGCGGGGTCAAGGAGGGGGAAGAGGAGGAGCAGGCCTGGATGTGTCTGTGTGAGGACCCGGGAGGGGCGGAGGCGGTGGAGCGCGTGGCTCCCGGCTGCCCGCGCCAGCCCTGCCCGGCCCCGACGCGCGGCCTCAGCGCCGCCCGCAGCGCAGCGCAGCGCACTGGGATCCGCGCGCGGAGCGGGAACCCCGCCGGGCGCGGCCTGGAAGGAGCGGGAAAGCAAAGTAAGGCGAGCAGAACTCCCCCCCAAGTTTTTCCCAACTTCGCCCCCTGCGGCGGCGGCGGCGTCCCGCTGCTCGGCGCGTCCCCGGCGCTCCCCGGAGTGGCGGAAATTAGAGGGACGGGCGGGGAGGGGGGTTGGAGGCGCGCGAGGGAAGAAGGAGCCGGGAAAGAGACAAGAGTCTGGCCACATCTGTGAAAACTTGGAGAAGGAGGGCGGGGAAGAGGAGGAGCGCAGGAGCGCGCGGAGGGGAGCGCGAGGGCCGCGCGCAGCGGAGCTCAACTTTTGCAACCGGGGCGCTCGGCCTGGACGGGCCCTGGTTGCTGAAAGTCGCCTTGACGGTCGGGGGCTCCTTTCTTTCTCTTTCTCCTCCCACCCGCGGTTGAACCAAATCAGAACTGTCACTCAGGCCCGGTGACTCAGAGGGATCAGATTACAAGGATCCCTGAAACTGATGCGCGGGCTGCAGCGGCGGGAGGGAGCGGACCGGGCCGCGCTGCCGGCGCCCGCACACTCGCCCGCCCGCTGGCCGCTCCCCGCGGCGCCCGCTCGCCCCGCCACCGGCCCGCGCCACACCATGCCCGCCGCGGCCGCGCGCTGCGATCGGTCCAGCCATCCGCGGTAGCCCGAGTCGTCCGTCGCTCAGCCGGCGCGGGTCTGTCGATTTGGGACCTGACAGCCGCAGCCGCAGGTACGTCCCGCCTGAAGTTCTTTGTTTTGCGGGCCCCGCAGCCCGCCCTGTCGAGCCCGACGCCGTGCGCTCGCGCCTTCCCGCGCTCTCGGGGTCCGGACTCGGCGCTCCAGAGACCGGCTGCAGACCTCCTGCCCCGGGGCGCGCGGAACGAAGTTTGCAGCGGCGTCGCCCGTTGCCTACTCCTCGCCAAGTGCTGCACGGAGCTGGGGAGGGGGCGGGAAGCGCCCGGAGCTGCGGCTGGTCCTCGCGCCGCCGCAATCCGCAGCTCGGCCGGCGCGCACCGCCTGGGGATGCGCAGGGGTCGCAGCTGCCCGGCTCTCCCGGGTCCCGCCTTTACTTCTGAGGGTGGGGGTGCGGGGTGAGCGGACGGTGGGCGCGCCTCCGCGGTGGGAGAGGAAAAGTGAAAGTTGTATCGTCTGTGGGTGATTCGGAATTCTGTCTCTTCCTTTGCAGAGGTAGGGCAGAAAGAAAGAAAAGAGAAAGAAAGAAAAGTAGCCACGGCCCTTGCGGTTGGTCACTTAAGAGGCCGAATATGCACTGAGCAGAGTTGGGTATGGATCACTGCTGGGGACGCTTAGTTTCCGGAGTTGCGACCGGGCCCGTGTGGAGGAGTTAATACTGATTCTAAACTTGAATAGTTGGTGGAGAGGCTTTTCAGCAGATGGCCACATGTCCTCACACTCGGCCTGGCGTTTGCTTAGTATCCTTCGGTGAACTTAGTATCCTTCCGTGAACTTTGTGCTTGTGTCCCGGAGAGCACCTTTTTGAGTACCAAGCCATCCCTTAGGCTTTCTTGGCTGTGAGTGTGTTAAGAGCACTTGGGGAAGTTTCCTGCACCGCGTTTAACCCCACCCCCCAACTTGGTTGTAGACTTCGAGATAGATTCTGGCCTTGGGTACAGTGCTCATGGCCCTCTGCCAGTTTATATGTACATATATTTATGTAAAACATTTTCTCCCAGCTCTGTGCCAGCTGTTCCACATTTTCCAGCTGCCACTTTAGTTTGAAATGATGGACTGTCGTCCTTAAGTAAAAGGACCCTTTAGTCCGAGGTATGGAAGGCCGGCCGCTGTGCAAATACAGGGGCAGTGCCATTAGCCTCACTGGCATTATTGATCCCCAGAGCACCTCGTGCCCCTTTTCCCCCACTTACAGCTTTTCCCCCAATTACAGCTTTCTACAGCACTGTGCCGAAAATTCAAGTGATTAGTACCCCTCTCCTTTGAAACGATTTTGTACAGGACGTGGATGAGGCCATTTCTTTTTTCTTTTCTTTTCTTTTTCTTCCTTTTCTTTCTTTCTTTCTTTTTTTTAAGATTCCTGAAATATGTGTCTGGTGTAAATAACTTCTAGAAAAAGAGTCGCAGCTTGAGAGCATTTGGCATGCCTGGGGGAAGGGGAGCTGTGCCATGCCATCTGAAATAATCTCATTTTAGTCTCTTTAAGGGTAAACCCTTCCTTCATTCTCCTGGTGTCACAAGCTTGTACTGTTTGATGTCTTCACGAGTTATAGTCTGAATTCTTCAAGAACTGGCCTAAAGTATTAATTTTGAGTATTTATGTAATTGCTCTGTAATTTGAATAGGTGCCTTATTGATTGATTCCTGTAATTATTTCATTTGGGTTTTAAATTAAAAATTAATAATAGTCTGACAGTTTCTTAATTACATGTGTCAAGATTATTTTGAAGCAGGAAAATGCTATGTTTTAAAATAGTGAAGTAGCCTCAGAATCACTTCATTTTTCTGAGGCAGGAGCAGTGTCTCAGCGGAGAGGATATATTAAAGCAGTGGTGATTGGTTTTAACAGTGTAAACTCTGCTGAGTATCTGCAGAATTTGTTTACGTTAGGAAATATTGGTTTTAACAGTCTGGTCCACAAGCGCTGTGGCCAGTTAGATTATAGTCAGACCTTAAAACAAACATGAAATAACATTTAAATTAGCTGAAATTGCATATTTATACAGAGCAGAGAGTTTATTTTACACTAAAAGCTATTTAATTAGAAACTCTCTGCCTAAGGGGAGATCCTTTCAGGGTATGTAATTCTTAAAGTCAGCCTAGGGAAGCTTTGGTTTAAGATGCATGAATAAGTTCAATGTGAGAGGTGTCTAGTGAAATTTTGCACAGGCAGAAACATTTTAAAAGATATGGATTGCTAATAGACTGGCAGGTTTAGCTCAAATGCCTACCAATTCCCCTTGCTTTTTTACATGCTTGTACTCCTTGATTGAACTCTGGTATACATACATTTTTATTGTATGTCTAATTTGCAAAGGACCAACAGACAGAAATGAGAAAAATTCAGCATTGGTGAAAACTGGCTCTGTAGAGTTATTTCATTACTTACTTAATGAAAGAATTGATAATTTAACAATTGGATTCCAAAGCCTAAAAGTTAGACTCTCCTTTGTTTTGGAGCCAGTGAAGTTTTCCTAATTACCTGCATGTTGTAAGAGTTACAGACTTCCTCTGGGTTTAGCAATTCAGGAGTGAGTCCTGTGTAAGGCATCCTGCTTGCTGCATTCCCCTCCCCAATTTCTGAGGACAGTTTGGAAGCTTATGAAAGGAAACATTTTAATGATCATTGTTGTATGCACTCACTTATATGGAAACAGTAATGCCCTAAGAAAAATCAGTCTCGAAGAAGTGAATCAGTGAGTCATGAAATGCTCAAGGAAACCTTAGTAATGGAATGTTAATGCTTTTAGACTATAGTAGATTATCTTAAAAGTCAGACTTTTCTTCTTTCCGCAATTGTTGTAAATCCCCAGCTGGAGAGATCTTTGAAGGAGGTTTTAGTTCTGGCATTCATGTTCTGAGGTTGGTCTGATTTGTTTTGGAAGATTCAAGGAATTTTTCTGCCAATGTTTATATGGAGAGGCAATCAAAATGCTGAAAATGGCTATAGAACAAACACATATATGTATTTGTTAAACGAAAGATTCTCTGGTAGTGATTTCAGGTTGTCTTCTCACTAGAGCCTGGAAGAGTCTGCTGGCCTTCACTTCATGCTGATATTTTCCTACATGGAGATTGATCTGTTCTACTTTTCAAAGCAAATAAAGGCAGACAGTAAACAACAACAGGCCCCGCACTGCTGCAAACTTTCTCAAGTACTTTTCAGTGTATTTTTCATCTTTACTTTTATTTGATGGGCCTGTGAAATAGAGCTGTAGACTGGTGAAGACTTTAAATGAAATTTCACACTTTGATGATTTTTTTTTAAACTTTGATATATTGACAGCAAAAGGAGCTGCAAAGCTTTTATATAACTTGAGCAGTAACGCCAAGCAGCAGTCAAATGTCTCCATGCATTTGTGTTTAACTGCAGAAGAAAAACATGTCCATGGGCAGTAGAGTTCTTATCAACTCCCTAATCCCAGATCCCAGCAAACCTTGAGGGCATGCCTCAGATCTTGCTGAAGTCACTGTGGACTCTCACAGTTTGCAGATTAAATATGCTATGTGTTCCTGGCTCCAGCAACGGTTTTATGAGCTCACTAAGCTTCCTGTCTTAGGATCCTTTTCTTAAGTTTTTAGGGCCTGCTAAAGGCTAGGCTGTCTGAAGTAAGTGGTACTTGTTAATTTAGAGACTCTTTACATATTTCATTCCCTCTTTAGAAATTGCCAGATTTATTATTTTTAAAACTGAAAAGCTAATTATGTCGGGAAGGAGGAGGAGAGCTGCTGGAAAGAGGCTGTGTGTGGAATGTTTTTATGAGCTCATTTGTTTGCAAACTTTGAGTGTTGTCTCCATTGTCTTACCACACTTTCCCTTTGCCTAGCCCCTGAAAAGTAGACTTTTTCCATTGAAATACCAAGTGCAGTTTCTTAGCTGCCACTGTGTGTGTGTGTTTCACCTGAAAGTGTTTTTTGTTCTGGTTGTGTATATTTCAACCCGACAAAATGTCTCAGAAAATCTATGGCTTTCTAAAGAAGCTGAATGAAAAAGCCATTACATACTTAATAAGGTGGCATTGGGACTTTGCGGCCCCCTCCTGAAAAGCATATTGTATTGAGTTCCATGTCTGCCTCTGTGGTATCTATAAGCTATATTCTCTTATATGGTGTACTAGCACTTTGTATATGAGTCATAATTAAAAAAGAAAATACTTACATCATTGTCCAGCAACATGTCATATCATTCCCAAGAGAACCCAAGCCAATTTTGTGTTTAAAGGTTATTCAATGAATGAAATCGTGAAAGCCCATTTGTCAAAGTACTGCATGGTTTCTGCTCGGTTTCCAGCCCCAAATTCATTGTCTGCCCTAGCCCAGCTATTAGTCATCAGTGTATTAGTGCTGCCTTCAGGCCATGCTGCCCAGCACTTCTTCACACTATTACAGCTTTGAAAGTGTACTCTGTCGACTTGTAGAATTACTGCTCTGATTTCCGCTTGGCTGGTTTGAGGTAAGTCCCCTCCCTCCCTTCTAGCTGACTGTAATCCTTGCTTTCTTTCAAAGCTCCTTTCCAGAGATTTAGAGGAAAACTTTCCTAAGGACCCTGTTGGCATCCTCCCGCGGTTTTGTTGCAGCATGCACTATACATTTAAATTGTACCTGCAGTAAATTGGATTGGTCGCAGGCCTGAAACTGAGGGGCTTTGCTTTGCTTTGGAGGGGAAGAGAGGCTCAGCAATAGCTATCGACACAACATATTTGTGTACTTGTGATGTTCTAGAATTAAGCCCAACAATAGGAAGATAAGTAAGTGACATTCTTAAGTCCCTGTTGAAATGACTTCAAAATGTGTAACACATTTGCTTATTTTTAAAGCAGATTCTTTTGAAGATTGACTAAAATGCCTAATGAGTATTTTATGTTATAAACTGTCATATTTAAAAAAAAAGATGGAAAACTCACCAATTAGATGAAAGATAAGTTTAAATTTTATTAATGAAGGAACGAGGTAGTTAAGCCCTGTTACTGATTGTATTTTGTGATATTTTTTAAAAAAGCATAATTCACTCCAAAGAGTGTAATTTATCAGTGTGTGGAGAAACCTCATCCAGCAGTTTTGAAGTGAAGCCGGAATGACTTGAGAGGTATGGAGTCCTGGACTCCACTGACCAGACACGTGGATCAGGCCGTGCTACTCAGGCCTGGCCTGCTATTTGAACTGTGAGTGCTCAAATGGGATTCCACACTCAAGAGTCTCATTGAGAGTGTGTGCAGCAGTAGGTGCTGGCTCAATTGGCAGTCTTGTATGTATAAAAGGTGAAGAATGACTTAGTTGGAGAATGTTGTTTGAATAAGTAAGTTTACAGGAGAAGCAGCCTATGGGCAATTACTTGTCATAAAGTATACTCTGCATCTGAAAATCCTTAAAGCTTGAAAACGTGCCCTCTAAAGTTGTGGTCAAGAGTTGACGCTCAAAACTTAAAAATTAGGAGGATTAAATGAGGACAATAGCATTGCATGAAAACAAACTGAGTATCTTTAGCTTATCTATGACTGATTTTAATGCCTAAATATTGGTCTCATTTGTGTGATTTAATAGTCAGTTGTTGGCATGGTGTGGCAGCTCATGCCTGTAGTCCTGAGATTTGGAAGGGTGATGCTGGGGGAGTATCAAAAGTTTCAGGTGAGCCTGGGCATCATAGTCAATTCGAAGAGGCCTAGCCTACACCGTGAAGATCTGTTTCAAACCATAACAGTAACGAAAAAGTCAATTCTTACTCATAGACCGTGCAGTCTCTCTCTTAAGCTTTATTGTAAAGATAGAGGAGTCTAGGAAGGAACTGTTAGGTTATGTAAGTTCTATGAGAGTAGCAGGGTTTTTTTTTTCTGCCACTATGCAAACATGCTTAATTTTTTTTCAAACCTCAGTGAAGCACTCACGGTTTTGTGATATACAGGGAGGTAGTGGGAAGACTGAGCTTATTGGTAGACTAAAACAGATGTTCAGGTCTAGCTTTCTTTGGGAAGGAAGGTCTAAATCCAGCTAACGAACAAGAAATTCAGGTGACTTTGCTTCCTAAGACTGCTTCTTCTCTAATGGCATCTGCTGCATAGCCCAGCAAAACACAGGAGGCTGGTGTGGCGAAAGTTGTGTGTGATTCAGAAGTGGCAATGAGTATTAAATAGAGACCTCATACTCTTCTCAAATGTTTGTTATAAAATACCCCTGTCAGCTGAGATAGTAGCTTGTGATCTTTTCTCTTACATCAACACTAGAAGAAGCACAAAAATGTCATTTTTGTGATTTTAAGTTTAACAACAAGGATTGCTTTTACATTGAATAGTCCCTTCAGTGATTGAAGTTGGGTAAATAAATCCTTGAAAGTGTAGATGTAGTTAATTTATGAAAACCGAAGTCACCAAATCCAGGCAGTTACTTCCCTCTTAGAGAGCAATTCCATTCTGGGATGTCTGTCAAAATTCTTCTTGTCTACAATCAGAAGCATTAGCGATGTAAGGAAGGAGGATTAAAAAAATAATAAATAGCAGATTTGGAGATCTCTTAGTTTTTCAAAGAGCAGCTTGGATAGATTGCAGATGAGGTTTGCTGCTTTCTGGACCTTGGGAAAAGGTAATCCTATAAAGGTGAAATAACTGTATATTAAAAAAATACTGTAGTTAGGCATTAATGAAGATTTCATTAGGAACTTCTGAAGTTGGGCTTTCTTTTCTGCGGAAGGGGCGAGAGTGCGGACAGGAAGGGCAGGAAAGCTTAGAAATCCTGGGAGCTGTTAGTGTGTCACAGAGGTTGTGCATAGCTAATTGATTTTAGGTTCGGAAAGAGATTTTGAACAGGAGAAAACTCAAGCACATTGCAGACCTCTTACGTTTCTTTTCCATGTGTGATTACACGAGATGGGCTGAATTCTCTGCCTTTTCCTTACCTCATCGAACCTCAAGACTATCACTTCCAAAACCGATGAAAAGGTTTTAAAATGAGTATTAGCTTTGTCCTTCATGTTGAAAAAAAAAGGTTCTCTCTCTCTCTCTCTGTGAAGGAATTATTTTCTTTAGGAAATGGGTTATTTAATAGCTCCCGGAAGGTATAAATATTAAATAGGGTTTTTTCCTATTTAAAGGAGGCATGGTTGCTCCTTTCCTGAAGTAGCAGCTGATGTTCTAGTAGTAGAGGATGAGGGAACCATCACTCTTTAGTGATAGCTGGAGGGGAAGGCTGCCCCCACAGTCCCTTCTCAGCCTACTTCATTGTGAAATTTTGAAACATTAACATATGAGGGAGGCCATTCAGCTTAACAGTGTACAGTACAGGCAGGTGTGAATAAAAGCCTTATTCTCCAGACTCTGGAACTACAGGGTGTAATTTCTCTGTAGTGCCTCCTCTTGGTGCTGCCTATTGCCTTGAAATGACCTTTCTTTCTGGCCCTCAGTGCCTCCAGTCATAGATTAATGAAAAACTGATCAGGCTATCATCAATCCGGCCCTTTCAGCCTAGTTGTCTTGAATCTTTAAATGCATTAAGAGAAGAAGAAGAAGAAGAAGAAGAAGAAGAAGAAGAAGAAGAAGAAGAAGAAGAAGAAGAAGAAGAAGAAGAAGAAGAAGAAGAAGAAGAAGAACCACAGCAGAGTTATTGCCAAAGTTCAGGTAACAACAATCAAAGGAAGTGGATTAAGGACCTGGGCGTGTGCAGTGTGCTGTTAGGAAAGGGTGCTCACTGTCAGTCTGTGTGTGAAGCTGGGTGTGAAACTGCAATCTGAGGCAGCTTCACACCCTAGACTGCAGACAGTTCTTTCCGTTCAAATGGCACTGTAAACTTCGGCTTTAGTCTGTCCTGGTCCGTCCTTGTGAAAAGTGTTAAGTGTTCAAATCATAGCTGAACCCTGAATACCTACAGTTTGGAGGTGTCCCTGCAGAGAACTGTAAGGGGAAAGGCTGGTTTTCGCAGGTTTAAGAATTGGGGTTGAAAAAAAGAACACTTTACTATTACAGGAAGCTTCTTTGGTGGTTAGAGCTAAGCTTCATGGAGGGCTTTCTGAGGGACAGGGAAGCCATGTGTCTGCCTTGACCATTCATAGCACCTTCATCTATTTAAGGCAGCCTAGGAAGGGGGCCAAGTTAATAGACGTTTTTGTGAATGTACATATTTGTTTGCCTGCAGATTTTCAAGTGCTCCCCAATGCTTTATTATAGTGAAACACACACACACACAATTATGTCTCTTTGAAATCAGCTTCAGACTGTTGTGGATGTAACACCCCCGCCCCCATTAACTGTTACACATTTTGCTGGACCAACTGTAGAGAGAGTTTGCAAGCGCCCACAAATATTCCTGAAGAGCAAGGCAACTAATCTGATCCAAATTGATAAGGTCTATCCGTGTGCAGAAGCTCTGGGATGAACCCTGCTGCTGGGCCAGTCTCCACAGGCCTTTCAGGGGTCTACTTGGCCTGCTGCATCTCCCTTCCTTCCCCCTGGCCTGAGAGCCTTAGCTAGCAGCTAAGACTGCAATGGCTGGCAGGTGGAGCCAGGGCGCAGGGATCCCGAGCTGCGCTGGGATGGGCGCAGGCCCAGGGGAGAGATCCTGGCAGCCAGCAGCGCTGGAAGACAGCGCTTGAAGAGGGATTAAGACTCAGTGTCGCCGAAGTGGTTAAAGGTGTGAAAGATAGACCTTGCTTCGGTCTGAGGGGTCTGAGGTGTCAGGACCAGAAACTTCAAAACAAACAAACAAACAAACAAACAAACAAACAAACAAACCCTTTCAGACTAAATGGCCTTAGCAACCACAGTCTGCTCAAAAGAATTCCCAGAGCAAATGGGCCTGCCTCAGAAGAGGATGGGTCAGTGAGAAGCAGCCTCTCTTCCTGGTTGCTACTCTGTGAGAGGGCTTGAGGCATTTGTGTGAATGTGTTCTGAAAACGTAGTGTGTCTCCGCTTCCAAAACTTGCTGCCTTCAACACCCATCACTTTGAAAGGGAACGTATGCTACAGGTGTTATCTTGGTGGCTTCAGGAAGCATTTGTAGCCGGTTGGAGGGGAGGTTGAGGCAAGTTCAGGATTGGAATTTAGAAAGAAAAGATGTATCTGCAGGCAAATTGTTGGGGTGGGGTGGGGGGAGTAGATTTTAAAAAGGGCCTGAAATTAACTGGGCTCCAGACTTTGGCCTCTGGGAAATTACCAAAGGTTTGGAATAGTTGCATGAGAAAAGACTTGGTGGTTTTGCCTTCAGGAAGGAGCTTTTGCCCCTTCCCCCCCCCCATCCCCTCGCCCCTCCTTTTTTTTTTTAAACCGTGAAACTGAAGACTGTAGGAAGCAAACGCTAGCTGCTTCCTAGGTGGCTGGTTGTCCCTACTGTTTTCTGTAGGACTGAGACTTAGGACATCAGCCCTACCCCAACTCCAAAGGGAAAAAACGGCAGAAAAAGACAAGTGGTTTGCCTGCAGGCCTGCATGTGTAGTATGTAATGTCTTAGTGGTGAAAGCCCTAAGGGAACAGGCCAGAGTAGTAAACAGGGAGACTGGCTCAGGAGGAAAGTCTTGATTTCATTCCTATCTGAAGTATTTGAAGTGAATTAACCACCCCTCCCCCCATTCTTATGTTTTAACTGTTGTACTTTATTGTTTAAGGAACTCTAGGCTCTAAGTGTAGGGTGTTGCTTCGGCCTGATTTAGCATTCCAGCAGGGGTCAACTCTGGTCTGTGTTTCCAGATCCCTTAAGGTCCTAGGAAAAGAGCCACCCTGAAGGGAGAAGCAGTCATCATTTTAGCAGTTAGACGGGGTGTGGGCATCCAAGGTATTAAAGCTTTTTCTTTGTGACAAGGATAAAATTGTGTTTTTATCAGTAAAATAAGCTGATATAATTCACAGTGCTATACAGGAAGCAGATGTCTACCTTGGCAAGTTGCCACAGAATAGCCCTGTACTGAGCATTGACTACACTTAAATAATTAGTTGCTAATTAATGAGATCCAAAAATAAGTTGTCAAAATAGAAGAAGGGGGTAGACTCTTTAAGTTACCAAGGGCCTAGTTTTTAAAAAATCTATTTCAAACAGGGGTAGGAATTAGTATTCTCCAAGACCATTAATTAGTAGCATTCAGGTGGTGCCTCTTGGCGCTTGAGCCCTGTCTACTGAGCTGAGTTCTGGGAGGGTTAGTGCTTTGTTAAAATGAAGTTTCTTCCCTTAAGGGGTACCCAATAACTGCATAAAATTCAGTTTTACCAAGGAACTTTAGTGACTTGTTTGTTCTTACTGGGAACCCCATCTCTTGATGGGTTTCTTTGTATGTTATATTTCTGTTTTGCAGTCTAGACTTAGAATACTGCCCAAATTCAGCTAATAAAACTGTATGTCAGGTTTGGAGGAGACGATTATGGCATCTGAAGTGGCAAGAGAATCTGGTACTCTGATTAAGGATTTCTGGTAAAAATTTTAGCTTTTATAGAATTTGCCATTTTTTTTCATGAAGTTTTTTAGTATAGAAGAAGTTGTGTGTAGAAAGCTCAGGGATGTTTAAAATTCAAGACCATAGCAGATTTAGAAGTTGTGGGGCCCCTGAAGTGAACATCTATTCACCAAGAAACATTTGTGTGGGTATTATTTGTTGGGAAGATAGAAGCCTACTCCTCATGAGGCTTCCAGTCTGGAGTGGGGAGACAGATGTTCAGCGAGGACTTTTCTAGACACAGTTACATTTACACTACACAGTTACCATTTCAGTTGGAGCTGGGATAGATTTGTGTGGGCTGTGACTTCAGTGTTCTGGGATACACTTCATGAATGAAAATACACTTCATTCATCAGTTAAGACTTTGATGAGGTCCTCTCATGGATGCGTTGAAAAGAACAAAAGTAAGTGTAGAGCAGGTATTTGGAAACTGTAGTGATCTTGGTAATTAGTGCTTCTTCAAATACAGGCTCTCAGGTGCTATTCTCTGTGACAAATGCTTTGTGCCAGAAATAGTACTGGGGAGTCAGATCTTTTAGCAAGCCTAGTGTGCGTTCTAATGGCTAGTACTAATGGTTACTCAGGGAACCTCTTTTGGAGTAGGGGTGGCATGCTTTGGGTAAGCTGTTCTTATGGTATACTCAGTCTTCGAGTTATGTTTTGGAGAATGTGTAACTGTAGCCCTGGATGGCCTGGAACTCTGTATGTAGACCAGACTAACCTGGAACTCACAGAAACTCCCCTGCCTCCACCTCATCAGTACTGGGATTGAAGTTGGCTGCCATCCTCCGGTCCTGTGATGCTCCAAGCTGGGTGTGTAGTGCAGTCCTGACTGAGGAGGAGTCTGAGGAAGGAGGTTGAGGCCAGGTTGGGCTGTGTGGTGTCACCTCACCTCACACTAACAAAATCAGTTTGGAGAGAATGAAAAGAGAACTCTCGTGAGATTCTTTTGAATGTTTAAGTCAGAGGATGACTTGGAGGTTGGTTCTCTTCCCTCCACCATGTAGTTTCCAGGACCAAACTCAGGTTGTCAGGCTTACAAGTGCCTTTACCTACTGAGCTATCTCTGTGGCCCCCGGTCTGAGGGTTTTTGTGTGTGTGTGTGTTTCCTTTGAGATACAAGCATCTGTGGAAATTTTCTCCTTACACGTTTTTATCCAGGCTTATGGAAAAGTTGTGGAGGGTCTATGATCCTTTGGAAATTAAGTGTATATTTCTGGGCTAACAGGTGGGTTTTTTTTTTTTTTAGAAAGAAGGTCTTTGCTATTTTTCTTTTCCCCTCAAGAAGCAAAGTGCTTCTGTTGTAGTCTTTGAGAATACAACTTAGAGAGTACAGGTCATCCAAGGTTGTGCTGGACAGCTCCTGGACAGCCTTAGGTAGCCTGTGTGGGTGCTGTCCAGCCCCTTGCTGTTTTGTTCTTGTTTTTAATTGTATGCTTTGAACGTGCTTCTCAATTCAGAGTGGGTCTTACAGTTGATAAGAACTTTTTTTTTTTTTTTGGTTAGTCTAGACAACACTTGTGTGTTCTAGAGCGGATGACAATAGATATTCTTGGAAAAGGTAGAAGCTAGTTGAAGAACTGGTGCCCTAGTCTTGTGCGTTCGGTCTTTGGTAATTGAATAGCTTGAGTTCCAGGTCAAGAAGGATATGGTATACATTAAAGCATTTACAGTCCCTTTGCAAACACGAGTTAAAGCTGAAAAAACAAATATCCTCTGGCGTGTTCACTTTTTGCCAATTAAACTGCTGCTTATTTTATGTCACTAATCACTGTTGTAATGGGACATTGTGGCGTCGGCTACATGTATAAAAATAAGTAGATGGCTAGACAGATGAAATGCCTACCACAGGTGTCGCAATCTAGAGAGCTTGAAGAGAACATGCCCAAGAGTGGACTTTTCACTTGAGTGTTCTTTGTAGGTATAGAATATGAGTGTAAAAAAAAAGAATGTGCTAGAGTGGAAACTGATGAGTGATTGGTTGGAACTCTCATCCCGTGAGTGAAGCTAGGGAAAGACAGATGAGCTGAATTTATCTGTGGTTGAGTTTTCGTAGTTTTTACGTGATCCCAGCCTTTGATAGCCTCACCATTTAGCTTTTTGTTGGGGGATGGAGGGATGTTGTCTTATTAGCTTTGTTTATGAAATTAACCCAGATGAATTAATGTTTTCCTTTTCAGAAAACTTAAAGAACACAGTTTGCCTGGAGCTTTTAGATTAAGAAGTACATTGCAATTCAGTTTCTTAGTGGAAGAACTAGAAATCAGACTACTTGGCTGAGGTACCCCAGACTCAGGGCTCTGGGGAGGGTTGCTGGATAGATGCTCTTTAAGAACTTTAGTTAGTAATTGTAAGCTTTCTTCTGACTTGGCTGTTCTCCTAGTATCCCTTGCTATAAGGTGACTACCCGAAGAGAAATGTGCAGATGTGGCTCAAGAGTCGAGAGACACTTGGGTTTTACACTGTAGATAATGGAGAATTGAAGTGTTTAGAATTCAGCCTTTCTTCTCAACCTGTGGGTTGCAATCCCTATCTACAAAAATATTTACATTGTGCTAATTCTTAACAGTTTCAAAGTTACAGTTGTGAGGTAACAACAAGAATGGCTTTATGTTTGGGGGTCACTACATGAGGTGCTGTATTAAAGGGTCGCAGCATTAGGAAGGTTGAGAACCACCAGTTTAGTGGCTCTGGGAACTGGTGAAATGTCTACATTGTGAGCTGTTCTGTTTTACCATGCAGATACCAAAGGCTGGGATCACTTAGGGGCTATGAAAACTCGACTACGTGTGCGTTTGACCACCCTCTTAATATATCCATGGAGTATTTTGCCAGGAAAACCTTTGGAGGAGTGTCATTCAGGCTTTGCTAAACCTTTAGTCTCTCCTTAGGTAGAAGATGTAGAGGGATTTTGAGTAAAGGTTTCTCCTCCGGCGGTTTCGGGAACTTGATGGCACTGTGGTGTTTTATAGGCATTCCTTCAAGAAGCAAGCTGAAGTAATGAGAAGACATCATGGAGGCCCAGTCCCACAGTTCCACAGCCAGTGAGAGGAAGAAAGCTGAGAATCCCATCGGGAAGTGTCCCACAAGGACAGACGTCAGTGAGAAGGCTGTGGCCTCTAGTACCACTTCGAATGGTGAGTGGCCCCCAGCTCTTAGCAGCCACACCGTGGTTGGTGCTGTGGTCTGCATCCCCTGAGCTGAGCATCGGCACCTGGACCAGTGATTGCTCTAGGAAAGGTTCATGTGGGCCAGAGGATGGTGTCCGGGCCGGCAGGCTTCTGTCCTATCTGTTTTGGCACTCATAGACTGCTCGTTTTCTTCAGGGTCAAAGTTGAGATGTAAATTGTGATGGGTTATTTATTAAAAAGAAGTTCCTGTTTTGGCATTTTGGAAATCATCTTGATTAGTGTGGTAAGAATTTAAAATGCTTGGATGCTTTGCCTTTCACTTGGGAAGTCTATCCTAGTCAAAATAACACAGAAGTTGTCAATTTATGGCAGAATCTCTCCCACACCAAATTTAAAGTTATCTACTGGAAAGGATTTTTAATTTTTAACAGCTTTAAGATAGTTCAGTGAAATCCATGAACTTCATTGTTGGTTTTGTAAATTTTTTTCATTTCATTGATTTAAATTTAATGAATTTAATAGAGATAGCGTGGAGTTGCCATTTAGTTTTTTGCATTTTAAGCAAAGTATTGAGAGGCATTTCAATTCAGGCATAGAGAACTGAATATAGACTCCAGCATCTCCAAAGTGGGAAAACCAGGCTGAAGGTTTATGGTGACATCTTTTCCTTTTCTAGGCTTTCCCACAAGGTAGGCCATTGGTGACTTTGAATTTTGTAGATTTCAGTCAGGTCTGCTCTCGCCAGTCAGATTGCACTCTGCTTTTCTTTGTGCCCTCAGGAAGAATAAGTTGACCCAACCTCCTAGTTCTGGACCTGCATGACCTAGCTCACTGATTTGCCTGAGTTAACCTTCTGTCTCCTTCTTATATGTTTTAAGAAAGATTTTACTAGGTTGACCTGCTATTGTTTTAAATGTGCAATCAGAGAGTGAGCTAACTATAGCCCAGAACCTTCGACTCTGAGGACAAGTGTTCCTTAGGGTCTGGCTGCTGCTCTGTGTCCATCCATGTGTGCCCAGTTCTGCAGCCCTTTTATCAGGGTCTTGACGTCGCTATGGACCGTACCAGAGGGAGGGAACTGCCTGTCAGTCTTGCAAGCCAGTGAGTCCAGGTGTCCATTGATTTCTAGGGAGATATATTTATGTCTGAGTTAAAATAATGGATTCACTTCACCTGTGCATGTGTGTAAAAATTTGTCTGTATTGCTTCCGTTATTTGTGGCCTTTAAACCCTAAGCCCTGGGTTTAATACAGGTATGTTTAATACAGGTTGAATATTTGTCTCTTGTTTCCCACTGTTATAGAAAGTCTATTCTACATCAAAAATACCCAATCTTGGTTTCTCTTTTTTCTGGGGGGGTTGGGGGTTGTAATTTTAGGTTAATTTATTGTTTTATAAGTAGAAGCAATACCTAAAGTGTTGCTGGTTATTTGGTGGTCCTAATGCTGAATTTATAAGAATAAGAACTTTATCTGTGTTAACCTTCAGGAAACTTCAGTTTTGTTAATCATCATGGCACGTGACTGCGCAGTAGTTGTGTGGGAATTTTGAGGGAAAGGACGGTGAAGGTTGGTAGAGTATGTCGCTGCACCATGGGAAGTGTTAGAAGCCACTGTCTCGTCTGTGAGCTCCCAGCGGTGTCCTCAGTGGTCCCTTTTTGCTCCCACATGGAGACTCATACTGGTCCTCAGTGTGTCACCCATCAGTCTTTGACAACAGCTTCTCCTCATAATGGTGTTAAGGGTAACTGGAACATTACCAGTCTGAACCCAATGGTGGCCTGGTTCAAAACCTAGCCAGAGAAAGGACAGTATTGATGACATAGTCACAAACTTGTTTACTGAGCCTTCCTTACCTGATCGGCCTGTGCCCCTGAGACTGTCTAAACGTGTCTAAACATGCACAAGTCCTGTCCTACATGGCCGTAAATACTCACTAGTCACGTTTGTGGGGCACACGTCTGAATGAGATCCATCCCACTGTAGTGTTTTCCAAAATTCCTGATCTAAGAATTTCACTGCTTTTCATTTGGGGACAATAGGAAACACAGTGAAACAAAAGGAAAAAAAAAAACGGAAATGCTATTTCTAAAACTGGGTTTCTATGTAACAGATTGATCCCAGGAAAATAAGCAAATTCATTTTAAAAACAATAAACAAAACAGAAAAAGGCCAGTGAAACCAAGCATCGTGACTCATATTTGTAATCCCTGCATTTAGGTGGCTGAGGCAGGAGTTTATTTTTATATCAATCACAGGTTAGGTACTTTGCATCCCAGGCGTAGCCCCCTCCCTCATTCCCTCCTACTCTCCCCATCCCTCCCTCATCTCCTCCCCGCCCTCTCCAAGTCCACCGACGGGGGAGGACCTCCTCCCCTTCCATCGGACCCCAGATCATCTTGTCTCTTCAGGGCTGGCTGCAATGTCCTCCCCTGGGATCTAGCCAGGCTGTTACTCCCTGGCGTGTATGGGGGAGGGTCAAAGAGCCAGCCATCGAGTTCATGATTGAAACAGTCCCTGTTCCCCTTACTAGGGTCTTCAGTTGGACACCGAGCTACCACGGGCCACATCTGAGCGGGGGTTCTAGGCCATCACCATACGTGGTCCTTGGTTGGAGAAACTGTCTCGGAAAAGACCCCTGTGCCCTGCTCAGTTTGGTCTTTGTGGAGCTCTTGTTCTCCCCAAGTCTTACCAACTTCCCCTATTTTTATTATTACTTCCCGCCCTCTGCCAGAGGCTTGGTTGTGAGTCTTAATATCTGCTTTGATACATTGCTATATTGATTCTTTCAGAGGCCCTCTTTGGTATGCTCCTGTCCTGTTGCTTGTTTTATCCTCCATTCAATGTCCATCCCATTTGATCATCTAAACAAGCACTGATCATACCAACCTGGGTCCTCCTTCTTGTACATCTTCCGTAGGTGTGTAGATTTCAGCATGACTTTCCTATCCTATAGGTCTATATAAGTGAATATATACCATATGTTTCTTTCTGCTTTTGGGATACCTCACTCAGGATGATCGTTTCCAGGTCCCACCATTTGCCTGAGAATTTCATGATTTCCTCCTTTTTAATTGCTGAGTAGTATTCCATTGTGTAGAAGTACCATAATTTCTGTATCCATTCCTCAACTGAGGGACATCTGGTTTGTTTCCAGGTTCTGGCTATTACAAATAAAGCAGCCACGAACATGGTTGAGCAAATGTCCTTGTTGTGTACTTGAGCATCTTTTGGATATATGCCTAAGAATGGTATAGCTGGGTCTTGAGGAATCACTATTCCTAATTGTCTAAGAAAGCGCCAAATTGATTTCCAGAGTGGTTGTACAAGTTTGCATTCCCACCAGCAATGGAGGAGGGTTCCTCTTTCTAGGCAGGAGAATTTTGAATTTGAGGTCTGCTTAGGCTGTCTTGTAACAAAGCAGGAAAATGATCCTTTTTCTTTGCTTATGTGAATGCTGATAAGTACAATGATCTTTCCCTCTAGAGTTCTGCTGTTTTCTTCTCAGGAACTTATACTCTTTATTGTACCTGTGTTGTGGTAGGGGCTGTGGATGGCTGGGACTGCAGTCAATGTACAGCTTACTCACGGAGACACCCTCCCTGCTCATGTGCTTCCTTCCCTTCAGGCTCTTGCTTTGGTGTCAGGCAGATCAGTGTATGGACTTTAGTCCCCTGCAGCTTGGGTTACAGCTTTTGGCAGGCAGTCGTCCAAAGGTTGGTGCTCTGTGTGTGCTGGCCTGTGGTAGACATTGTTGTGGTTTTTGTCTGTCCACTCATCAGTCTGTTTATCCACCTACCCCTTTCTTTACAGACAGTTTAGAAGTACTTAGATACCTACACTGAGATCATTCACAAAAGTTGGAAGCATTGAGTGGCCACAGGAGGAAGCGCAGGGATAGCACCTCTTTCCAGAGGAACATGCTTTCTTCACATTTGTCCTGCCATGGACTTGGTCAAAAGATTTACTTCAGATATCAAGATGCAGTTACCAAATGAATGTAAAGTGTGTATTTTCGATTCCACCCATTTCATGATTAAAAGTAAATAAGCAGGGAAGTTTTGTTATTGAAGTTATTGGTTAAGTTGACTTAATTAACTTTTCCAGTCATTATGTGGTATAATTTGTTCTTGATTGTGAACACCCCAGCCAAACCACGCACATTCCACTGCATGTCCTTACAGGTCTGTTTTCTTGCTTTTCTCAGTTGAGTATCTGCTCCTAGAATTTTGTTTAAACATACACAGACACACAGCCAAAAATGTATGCTTCAAAGCCCTTGAATAGGATAGTAAACAAACATTTGCTACATGAGATTAAAATTTAAAATAACACCAGTGGAAAACTGTGCTCTAAATCTGGAATGGAGGAAAGAAACCAAGCCAAATCAGATTTCTGTAGCATTTCAGAGCCCACATAAACATGTAAAGCCTCCCGTGATCTTCACACAGACACCACACTACACGCCAGGTTTCCTGTATGCACACTTCAGCTTTAAGCATATAGTGCTCTTCATGAAATAGAAACGACACACGAGATGGCTTTTAGTTTTCTGAATGTTCTTTTTAGGTGCAATTGTGATTTAAGAGGTTGTTCTTGACAGCTTAACAGGATAGAATTCATATGTAAAGCGAGCATTTAGATAGTAGGCCTCACATTGATTTGAGACTGTCAAGTCTGCTAATAAGGTAAGCTGTAGGTAAACGCTTTAATGCTCTCTGTTTAGGCAGGATTCGTTACTTTCTAAGCTACATGTGTTTTTTAAGTAATGAGTTATAAATACTCATTTTTTCTGCTTTACATGTTCTAATTAGCCTATAAAACTCCCTCTATGACTTGAATAGTTAATTTAAAATGTTTTGCCTTATTTTTGGCCCATGAGCACTTTTGGGGGGTCCCTTGAGAGTCTGTACCACTACTTTGCTTCAAGAAAGCATGGTAGCACCCACCTTTAATTTCAGCACCCAGGAGGCAGAGGCAGGCACATCTTTGTGTGTTAGAGCCTGGCCTAGTCTACATAGTGAGTTTCAGGCAAGTCAGGGCTATATAGTGAGACCCTGGCTCAAGAAGCAGAGAAGTAAATTTATCATAAATGATCCAGTTCTGAGTTTGTGCTAATCACTGAGATATTTTATAAAGTGGAAAACCAAAGCTGATAGATTAATTGATGGGACTTTTTTTTTGGTCTATTGCGTAAATCTTTTTTGAGGTTTATGCTTTCAAACTGTCCAGTACATAGGTATTAATGTATGTGATGTTCATTGGACTTGGAAATAGGACTACATAGTGTTAATTTGTGTGATGTCTCTGTTGCACTTGTGACTAGGAGTTCAGAGTGTTAATGTATGACTGCTCTTGCTCCTACTTCTGTTGAAAGCTTAAGTTCATTGCTGTTCTGCGCCATATGGTCATGCCACCGTGACCTTTTCTCAATGTTGAGTATGCTTAGAAGCAGGCTTATTCCAGATAGACCTTAGATTTTGAGTTTTAGATTTCTGTACATTTCTTTGCTTTCCACATCCCATTTCTTGAGGCATGTAAGATGGCTGGGAGGGGCCCGGGGAAGAGGACAGACTTTCAGGTACTTTGCATTTTACATTACAGGGTTCTTATGTACACATGCAGGGTTTGGATCTGAAAGCATGGCTTGGGTTTTTGTGATGCCAGGTACTAGCTGTGTGAGTGAGTGATTACTCTCTTAGTGTCTCAGTTTCCTCATCTACTTAGCAAGGTAATGATTACTCTACTCCTCAAGGACTTAGCTGGAGAAGTTCTCTCCTTCCACTGTGTTGGCTCCAGGGATTGCGCTCACCTCATTGGGCCTGGCAGCAAGCACCTTTACCCTCTCAGCCACCGTGCTTGCCCAGGTTTTCAGATGAAAAGGAAAATGTTTGGCAAAAGTAATGATGAACTTGCTGGATCCAAGACGTCTCATGAATCACAAATCTAACCAAGCCCGCTCATCTTGAGGAAGGATGGATAAAAGAACAAAATAAAAAAGGAACAAAGGTCCTTACCTTCTTTGGGAAAGCCTCCTTAAGTTAGAACAGAGGGAAGATAATGTTTTTTTTTTTTTGAGTACTTAATTTTAAGAAAATGTATTTAGATTTCTTAACTCTTGAACACTCACTGTGCTGATTGTGCGTTTTGCATTGGCCGTAACAGGCATGTACTCACTTCTCCATATTTTCTGGGGTGAGGCACCCCTTTCTGAATGTCATGCCGCTTGCACTGTGGCTTTTGCTGTATTGGTGACATTTATTCTACTTGAAGAACTTTTGTGTTTGTTTGGTTTTTAATCCCAAGTAACTGGTGATGAATAATCTCACAGCAACTCTGTCTTGGGCTCCGAATCCGTGTACTCCTGAGCCACTCTGCTTTCCATATTAGTTAACTGTATTGTCTTTCCTGTAGTCATCCAGGCCTGAAACCCCACTGTCACCTGTTGACTCCCTTCCAGGCACATACTCCTGTTAGATGTCCATCTGGTCACCCGCCCGTATTTTCCTGCATCCCGCCATACTGCATCATGGCCTTTACACCCTCACTGTCCCATGCCACGCCCATTCCAGTGGCCTCTGCTCATTACCCGGAGCTTCTCCTGCGCGACACATGCCCCTGCCAGATTCACAGTGTTGTGATCCCCGCTGTTAAGTCCCTGTTCTGGAATCTTCGGTGACTCACAGCTGCCTGCAGGACGAATTGCAGAGCCATTAACTTACTGTGGACCCGTCTTCTAAAATCTGACACCAGCCTGACTCTCTGATCTGCTCATTGATTACATGCAAGGACTCTTGCTTTGTTCATGTATTTCTCCACAGACTGAGAGTTTGGCTAATATCACCATGTGTTTGCTGTCAGTTCTCAAATGACTGTCTTTTTTTTTTTTTTTTTTGTCCTTTTGGAAACTGCACAATACCTTTTAAAAGACTATTTATCATTATTATTTTAATTAACAAACTTTGTTAGAGTGGTTTTAAGCTCAATGAAATCTTGAGCAGAAGGTCCTTTCCCTTTCTCTTCTTACCAATATTTTGCACTATGTGTTGTTTTTTTATTTTTTTGGTTGTTGTTGTTAGAAATGATGAATTAGCTAAAATATATGGTTTGCATTGGTGTTCATAGGATAATAAGAGAGAGAGGTGGGATCAAAGGTGACTGAGAGGTTCCAAGCCTGGATGATTGCAGCCAAAAAAAAAGGGTTTTGATAAATGCATAGCATGTATCCACCTTTGCAGTACCTTTGAATAGTATCGTTGCCCTAAAAATTCTGTTCCATGTGTGTATCCTTTCTCCTCTTAACACTTAATTTTAAATTTTCATTCAACTTCCGTAGAATAGCACCTTATTTATCTGCCTTGCCCTCCACGCCTTGTTCCAGTGCAGAGTTTAGGTGTGAGGAGACCTCAGCTCGTGAGGACAAATACTGGGAAGTCATTTGTATAGGCCTGCCAGACTTTGGAGCAGAGACAGAGAGCATATGCAATGGGACACTTATTATTGATGTGTAGCTTAAAGCCAAAATTTAAACTTTAGTCTTGGCCTATGGCCACATGCTTTCTCACTGCCACAGTGGGTACGTACATAGATATGTCCACTGGTAGTAACTGGCTGGGTATAATTTGGTAGGCTTTAACTCACTGATAAGTTTTATCCCAGTCCTTGCCGTGTAGAAATGGAGTATCATTTGTTAGTAATCCAGGAATGGCTAACTTTTAATTTGCTTTAGTATTTTCTGCATACATTTCAGACATGTGGTCCTGGGTCCTAAAGTAGCAGGTCAGTGGACAGTGGCAACGAAGGTCAGGGAATGCTACTTCAAGTTGTTAGTCCTGGTGCTGCCCAAGATTTAATGAATGAGGTCCTCATTTGTAAACACTCAGTGAGAATATGGGATGGAATCTAATTTTTTAACGAGATGCTACATTAAGAACAAGTCCTCTCACTTTTGAATATCAGTATTAGATTTCTTCTAAAGGAGCAACTTCTAGACGCTAGGGTTGATGCAGAGCAGAGAACACCAGCATCTTGTGTAGTTCTGCTACCTTGGTCAGATAAAGCGCGCAGCATGTGCCTGCTCGCGGAATGTCTCTGGGTTGCCTGTGGTTGCTGTGATCAAGTGGTGTGGGCATTTCATAGTTTAGAAACACACTGGTCACAATCAGAAACAACCGTCAAACAGTGGACCCTCAAAGGGCAGGAGGCCAATTGTGGGACAACTCCCTCTGGGTGGCTGGTGGCCTCCCACCTCCCACTAGTCTGAACCTGCACCCTGCCAAGAGTGGTTCCTTTTTCTGTACGCTTGCAGGAGGCAGGGTGGTACTGCCATATCTCCTTCGGTACACAGAAACACTTTCAAAATACACCTGCCCCTGCTTACGTTTACTGCCTACATTCTTGTGTGGTGAAAACCATGCTTTGTGGTGATCATTTCCATGACTTCGGACAAACCAGGTCATTTAACCATGGCCACAGTCAAGGCAGAATAATGTCCCCTGCCCTAAATTTGAACATAAATTTGGACTAAAAAGTCAGCTTCTTAGTGAATGCATTTAGTGGAGTCCCTAGCAGTGCTAGGAGGTGTAGAAACTGCAGTAGTTGTTGGAAATTGTGTTTCTTTCATGTTTTTCAAAGTCTGTCTTTTAGGTGTAAAATTTACTCCTGGTATCTTCCTCTTCTCTTTAATTCTTTCACATTTAATCTTGGCAGAGCTAGGAAGCGACTGCAGACTGCTGAGAAACTAGGAATAGGCTTCCTAGTATCTGTCAGCTTGATTTTTTTTTTTTTTGAGACCACAGAAAAGTTGTATTTTGGGCCAATTTAAAATTCCACTTTATGCTGAAAACTACAGGCAATCATATTTATAAGGACTTTTTGTTGTTTTTTTGTGACTTTGAGTTATTTGCATGAGAAAATTAGGATCTTAATATGTAACACAGCTACAACCTAGAGGAAAAACTAGTAAAGTCTTGCCTAAGTTAGTAGACTAATCTCTTCCCTCTCTCTTTCTTCCTGTCTCCGGCACTCCTTTTTATTTCTGGAAGCGTCTTCTTTTTCGCCTTTGCTTTTATAGATAGGACTTCATCTTAGGTAGGGAAATTTTTATATAAGGTTATCCCTAAACCTGCGTTTTTTCCATGCTACCCTCCACTCTCCACCCTTTCTTTGACTTTTTCCTCTTCTTGGTTTCTTTCTTCTTTTTCTTTTTCCCCTTCAGCCGTGGAAAGTTGAGTTCCATCCTAATTATGAAATCTTCCGAGACCATTCCCACATGGTTCTGTAAATGGTAGCTTCATCCCTGTTCTTTTCATCTCTCCCAGCTCTCCGGCTTGACAGCTGAAAAGGTCTGACTGTGCCACACAATGGTTTGATTGGTTTCTCTGGGGGAGACTTTTCCCTGCCTCATCATTCGCCAGGCAGGTGGACCAGAAAGTCTCTTGATTCTTTTGTTGCCTCTCAAAGTCCGAGGTCTTTGACTGAATAAATCCGCCGTCATGGGATAATTTGCTAAAAGGAGACTGAGAGATGCCAGAGAAAAGCCTCCTGACTTGGGTGCTGCATTAATGAAATAACGGAGCCTTGGAGTTTGCAATTGAAAAATCACTAGGAATGCAATGGGTGGAGATGGGCTTCTTTTATTTCCCATAATAAACTTTGAATTCTACCAGTGAAAGCATGGCTATTGTTTTGCAGGCCTGCAGGCCTTAGTGTGTGTGCATCCGTACCCATGTTTAAGAGGGCAGCCCTGCCCGACTTTGTTGGGGTGCTGTGTCTACTTAGTCACTAGATTATTACTAGTGGATAGAAAGAATTCCATGTGACAGAGCTAAGGCTGAGTTAACACAGGACGAAAAGTAATTTACAGATAGGCTGTCCCCAGCCATCTTTGTAGCTCCTGATAAGGTTTCATTTCAGAATGGATAGGCGACATTTCCACTTACGGGCCCATTCTGCGACATCTGTGATAACAGCTTCTGGATCCTAATTGAAATTGGTTTCAAAATGGATTTTCACTTTTCTCTGTCGTTGGAAAATATTGAATGGACTCAGAGCTGCCACAGAGAACCCTAGACCTTGTAAAATGGAGCAGGAAGCTAGGCTCATCTTTCATAACAGTGCCGATGATATGACAGTTTTGTTATCTGTCTTATTAATGAAATCATTGATCACCTGATGAGGGAGCTAATAAACTACAGTCCACTAGCATTCCTGAAGCTCAATTAGACTGCATTACAAACAAGGAGGGAACAGGAGCAAGCAACAGTAGGGGCCGCACAGTAAGGGTCAGTTCAACTTTTCATTTCCTCAGTAAGCACTTTGGATGGGGTCATTTTTGGCTAGCAGCCTACGTGCTGAAATTTGTATAAACCAACACTATATTCAGGAGTTTTCCTTTTGATCCATGTAGAATTATCAAACAATCCCCTAAGTAAACAAAACAAAAACAAACTAAAATGCAGCAAAATTGATTTTAAAAATAGTCCTGTTTTCATGAAGTAACTAAGTAGAAATGGAGATTCTGCATTATACAAGAAGGGCTTTGAGATGGGAAAATGGCCAAGCACTTTTCCACAGGACGCCTCCTCCATAGGAGGGCTTGGGGGGGTAGTCCTCGTTAGGTGTATTATTGGTTAAGAAGATGAAGCCGGAGGGTTCATAACCTAGGCTCTTTGAAAGGAAAGTAGCTTATCATCCCTTCCTCTCCTAAAGCACTCTGAGAGTCTGAGTCTAGGGGAATTAGGCTTGGATTTAATGAGGGAGCTCTATTGTTTGGGACTGGGCAGCCCTGGAATGTCCTTTCTGTCTGTCCTGAAGGAGGGGAAAGGATGCTGATGACTTCTCGGGTTTCACAGTGGGCTGTATTCCTAGGTGTTTCTCCTTTCTCTGTGCCAGCAAGGATCAATGCAGCCCATCCCAGCTTGAAAGAGGATCTGTGATCAAAGGCATCAATGATGTCACTGATCTCCAGTGATTGATTAGGACCAGAAGTTCTAGAGAATCCAGCGTTTTCTTATAATTTCAAATTCATTCGTGTCTACCTTCAGGCTTATTTAGGATTACTAGCATTTAACCAGCAAAATTGCTGAAATGTACTACGGAGCTACATCTGTGGCCTGCCACCGTGTTTAAGCTTGTAGAAACTATGATCACATTTTATAAGTAACTCTTTAAATATACTGTTAAGAAATACTGTGTCTATGAATTGGGCTCAAGGAACCTGGAATCATGCATGTAATTTAGGCTGGCTATTTGGGAGGAAGACATTTACCTCATCTCAAAAGCAGTTTGGTTGTATATAGTTAGGTATATGTTAAGGTTTAAAAGTTTCCTTGATTTTTGAAATTCAAGTGTTTCACATGCAGATTTTAAAATCCTTTGAGTTATTTTTACGGGAGCTGCCTAATATTTTCCCTTTGCCGTTTGAGAGGATAACACCTTCTCTGTGTGACTATATCTTTAAAAATAAAACCATATGCATTTCATGCCAAGAGGAGACAAGTTATCCGATTGGGAAGGTGCAGCTTGAAGGAGAGCATGGGAGAGAGTGAGATGTCTCAGTGGAGCTGAGTTCACAACTGCACTGTAGCTACTGCCTTCGCTCCACTGATGGGAGAAGGTCTGTTTGGGAAAGCATTGAGACCTAAGAAAGAAACGGAAAATGGAGAGTGTTCATTTTTATTAAGGTTGCTGCTACCTTCCATGGCTCTAGGACTCTTGGTACATATTTGCTTAATATATTTGTAGAAAACTTTTCGTTCTAAGTAGGTTTGGTTGAAAAGTGTATTTTATAGTCCAATTTTGTGAGGAGAACAGAGTGAAAATGAGCCTTGGAGAGAAGACAATGCAGTGGCTGAGTGTGAAGCTGCCGTGGCTGTCTGAGACTCCCCTTTGGTGGAATAGCTTTTATTCTACAAGCAGTGATTAAAGTTCTCAGTTTAAGATCTTTGCCTGTACGTCAAGAGAACCTTAAAGGAATGGGACAGTGGTATACAATAATGGGACTTTGAGTAATGTAAGTTCTTCCTGGTAAGAGAGGACTCTAATCTTCAATTAAAAATTGTTTCCAAGCTTCCAAGAACTAGAAACTTATTTCATATTGATTTTTAAGCCAATGTCTAAAAACACAAAAACAACAACTATATAACCCAAAACAAATGCCTAGGATTGTTTTCAAATTCTGGCAAATTTCAGGGCTATATAAAAGTTTTCTTCCCAGGGATGGAGTGATGGCTCAGCATTAAGAGCACTGGCTAGTCTTGTAGAAGACCCCGGTTAGGTCCTCAGCACACATGCTGTGGCTCACAACCATCTCTACTTCTAATTCTAGGTCTGGTACCCTGTTTTGATCTCTGTGGGCATTGCGTGCATATGGTACACATGCATACATGCAGCAAAACACGCATACACATAAAGTAAAATAATTAAATACATTTCCTTTCCTATAAACATTGACAGCAGTTCCTGTACAGGCTAACAGTGTTTTATAAATAGAGTCTACTTAGCAAAAACCATATGTATGCCCAGTGAAATAATCTTACATTTATTTATGTTTTGATTTATAGAAAACATGTGCCCTTGACAAAGCCTGGGGCTTTTTTCCACAATTAAAAGGAATCAAGTTTGAAAAAAAAATAGCTACCATCTTAATGGGAAACTTTCTCACATAAATTCAAAGCATTTTCTTTGATCTATTGTACACAAAATCAGAATGTCCATTAGTTTGACCCATAAAGTGTGTGGGAGGAATTTAAAGTGAAAAGGATGTGTATAAATTTATCTGTCTGCCTGTCTATCCATCCATCATCTCTTTTTCTCCTCTGTCTGTGTTCATGCACACACCAGCATACTTATTGGTTGGCTATTGGGCACATGCAGATTTTAAAGGGCTGCATACTGTGGGTTTGGCAGTGTGCACTGGTACAGCATAAAAATTACTAAAAGCGGCTGTTGCTTGTTCTTGCTAGGACCGCTTGGTTTGGCATGAGGTGGTGCTCCTACTTTTTTTTTTAAGATTTATTTTTATTGGTTTAAAATTGTGTATGTTCGTGTCTGTGTGGAGTTGTGTGTATGTGAGTGCGGTGGTCATAGCTTCCAGAAAGGGGTATCAGATCCCTTAGAATTGGAGTTACAGCTTAGCCACTTGACAGGGGTGCTGGGAACTGAATTTGAACCCTTTAGAAGAACAATGCCAATGTTTAACCTCTGATAATTTTTCCAGCTCATTTTCTTTATTTTTTTAATGATTGGACTGGGACAGGAATAAAATAATTATTAAATATGGAAACATGAGAATGCTTGGGTATGGTAGTGATGCAAGTACCAATTATACATGTAATTATGTTAGTATGCTCTTGTATTTTATTTCACTCTTGGAAGATTTTCATTTTAGAAGCGAGCGATTATATGTGTTTGTAGAACCAAAAAGAATAGTTAGCCTTTTACAGAAATTCTGTTTCGTGCAGTCTCAGGCTTTTGAGTCTTGAAAAGCCCAACCCCTTTAGTCATGAATAAGTACTACTGACCTGAGCAGCAGTAACCTCAAGACTGAGCTGGTCCATTTGAGAAACGAGCCATTTTTACCGCATGAGGATTCTATTCACTATCCTGGAAGCTTCTGGACAAGCCTCAAATATTGGGGGAACTCCCTGGAACCTTCCTCCTCTTTCTTTCACCTCTTGGGACCTTAAGGGGTTTTATGATCTATTACTTACTAAAGGCACCGGGTACTGCTAGACTTTCTCTAGGAAAATGCTGGTTGAGCGATCAGAAATGCTGTTTGATCACCTGTGAGAAAACAGCCTCCCAGATTTTAGGAACATGATTTTAGGAATCCTATGTCTGTGCTGTGTTACAGTGGTGTGACCCTGCTAACTTTGTTAGGGGATACATTATTAAGAATTCAGGAGATTCTTACCTGGACACCGCTAATCTCTAAAAATGAGGAACTTGGTTGCACAGATGAAAAGAACTCTTTGCCTCAAACCTTCCGTTTCAGTGACATTCACTTTAATTCCAAAGGAATTTAGAAGAGTGTAGACTAACAGGAAAGATGCCAGGTGTGGCAAAGCTGCCTGAGAAGAATAAATTAATAAAGTTTCAGTTTAAAAGGGTATTTTAGAATTCTCTTTAAATTGAACAGTATAAGCCTCATGTATAGACCCATCTCGGGTTGAAAATCACATAGGCTTTTGCTTAGGACAAAACAGACTATCACATTGTTAAATCAAACAGTGTTTTGGAAGATAATCTCCAGATGTCAGTTTCAGGAATAAATCCAGAGAGATTTCCCCCAGTTTTGCTTTTGTGTAGAGGGTACAGTAGTACTGTTGCGTTGTCGGCAGCTGTGTGTTTCTCGGTAGCCCTGGTGCCCTCTTACTGACCTGGCATCCTGCACTCATCTTCTTGGCGCCTGCCCATATGCTGTAAGGTACATGGTAACTTTGTGTGACCGAGACTTCTAGCCTCAGCCCCTCTTCTTGGCCCCTTGAACATCTTCATAAAGCATCTTGATTTGGCATCTGTTTTTTTTTTTCTTTTTCAGTTGCATGTTATTATGTCTGTACCTAGAACTTTTGCAAACTTCTGCGTTGCTAATTTATTTAGTTTCTTTAAACATTTTGGAGTGAAAGAAACAGAAACAGAACTAAGAGTACAATAAAATTTGGTCACCATACCATTGCCCAAACTATGACCCTCTGAAGTGACTTACTTGTGTTTAAACCTTGAGCAGGAATTCATGGGCAAAGACTGGACAGCGTTGTGGCTGGACAGTTGTCCATCAGTGCTTGCACAGCAGGGGAGAGGCCCTAGAGGACTCCTCACCAGGACACCTGCAGAGGTCTACAGTGCTCATCACGCAGCGGTTCCTGTAACAGCTCATTTTAGGAGGCCTCTCTGTGGGCAGTGGAACCTACAGAGATCTGAGGACAGCACGCCTCTGTCTAAACCCCGGCAGCCAGGCACCTGCTCACTGTGGAAAGAGCTGTGTTGTCCATGTGGTCTTTGATTTCCTCTACCATGAAACTTGGTTTATTATATCGAAGGTATTCTTGCTCTTTGGGAAATCAGAAAATTAATAACGAGAATCATGTATGTGACCTGAAATTCCACTATTCGAACATAGCCTTTGTTAATACCTTTGTTTATTTATAATGTCTTTTTTTTTCTATTTTCTTTCAAACTGGCTGCTTTTAGGTAGACATGTGCAGGAGATATTTTTCCATGTCATGGGCCATTCTTCAATTTCACCGTAAAGACTCTGAGAGTCACCCAATCTTTGGTTGTATTTCCTTTTCTTTTTCCCTTCAGTGAATAGTGATGGGGTAAAAAGAATTTTCGACAAATCCCTTGTTCTTTGAGTACACTTTACTGAATCAGCTTTAAGAAATGTTATCAGTTCACCATTCCATTCAGCTGTTTTTGTGAATGAACATTTTTAGAGTTAACAGCATTCGTGCGCATTAAAATTTTTAATTGGAGTTTGGTACACAAAAGTGTGTGCTGTGAACGTGAGCATCATGATCAATTTTTCCAAAGTGAGTATGTGATGAAAACAGTGCTCAGCTCTGGAGTGAACACTGGCTTTTGGTTTATCTGGACCCTGATAGCCACTTGGACGGTTTCCAGTGCTTGCTCGTTAAGGATATAGGCTCTCAGGTGCTTGTTTTGGGAGATATGCTGGTCTTCTTTGGGTGTGGACTGAAGAATGGAATTACTTTATCATCGTGTATGTGCATATTTAGTTTAATAGATGCTTTCTAAGAGTTTTCTTGAGTGGGTCTATACCCTTCCTGCTCATCCTTACCAAAATTACTTATTTTTAATTTTAGCCATTCTGTTGTCCACACAGCACTAACCAGTTGTGATTTTAATTTGTTCATCATGAGTAAAGGACTTAATCACCTTTGAAAACTGTTTGTGAAGTGGTTGTTGAAATCTCCTGCATAGGTGGATGGATGATAGGTAGACAGACAGATGATAGATAGGTCATAGCTCTTAGGGATAATGTTTACCAGATGTTCTAACACTGGTGAAGTAAATGCGACCTTTATCGGTTACTGCCTTGATGTATCATTTTACTGCTTTCTCTGAGCTATTTTATTCTGTTGGTCAGTCTAAACCCGCTCTTTTGTTCGTACTGTACCTTCTCACATATTGTGTGTGGAATAAATTTTGTTTGCGAGTGTGCATTTTTCTTTGGTTATTTTCACCTTTCAGATAGTTCATGACTGTAACTTAGCTGAACTTTAGAAACACCTTTTTATAATCACGTTTATAAGCCTGTACATACAGTAAAAGTACAAAAACATTAATTGATGTAATCAATATCAGCAATACTTGTATCTGTGAAGAGTAGAAAGGAAGCAAATGAGGAAGGCTCAGCTATATCTGTACCATTTTATTTCTTTGAATAATAGCGTTTTTAACAAATCTAAATATTAGCATATATGAAGTCTTGGGGGTGGGAGTGTGGACTCTCTGAAACAGTCACAATTTCAGGGTACCTCTGAAATTTTGTTGGGATGACAGTAAACGTCTGTAGGCTTTATTACAGTTAGTTTGCTTACAGGAAACAGTCTTTGTTGTTTTCTGTCACATGTGCACGCAGTTGCTTTCTTCCTAGGTAGACATCAGGGCCACAAAAATATGTACTCACCTTGGTGTCAGCCTTCTGCCTTTATCTTCACCAGAGCTTGCTTGCTTGCTTGCCTATTATTTATTTATTTATTTATTTATTTATTTGTTCGTTCTTTTGTTGTTTGCTTATTTATTTTAAAATGTCACTTAGAAGAACATACGTTAGAAATAATGCTGGCAAGACCTACTGGGTGTTCGCTCTGTTTTCATCTTTTATATTTTAACATATTCTGGAAATAATTTAACTTTACTTTTGTCTCATCTGTCTTGAATTGAGAGTTTCAAGTACACTGATAAGCACTTTGGCTGAAGTGAATGACTTGTATTCTCTCAGGAAGATGTGATCTCTTGCCCCGGCCTCTCTGTATCATGCTGCATTTTTATCAGTTCTCAGTAGCGACTCTGCTATTCACTGGCCTTTTCGTCTAAGATCTCTCAGGCATGGGGAACATGCTGAGGTTTTATCACTGCTGGAGTTATAGTGGCAGCAGCAAATACGGCCAGAGGACTGCTGGAACTGAACTTCCTCTAGCTTCGGGGTGACCTTAGTGGGATAGTGACTTGAGGATGCTAGTCTTAAGACTGCACAGGTCATGACCACATTGAAAGAAGCTCATGTGAAGGATGAGGCCTCAGCTCTGTATGTGAGCTGTTGTTGTGATTATAACTTTATAAAGAGGTGGATCACACACGTCTTTGAGACTGCCAGGCAGCACGCTATCTAACTGTTTGAAGGTAAGAAATGTTTCTATTCAAGGTGAAATTAGCTAAATTCTTAAGTCCCAACCTCATCCCTTGTAAGCTGGCCTACGGTCTACTCTAAGCTTTTGGAAATAATTGAGAGTCATGACTCCTATTTTTTCCAGATCATCTAGCATTTAGTTGGTCTTTTGTCTGGGGAGATAGAAATTCACCATAGCCATGCCAATACATAGGAAAGACTTGCCAGCCCGCAGCAGAGAAATTCGAACTTCCTTCTTTCCCTGCAGGAGTGTCTCAGGGAAATCACCACATACAATGGAACTTTTCATGCCTCGACCCTGCCCAGGGGATTTCTGTCTAATAAGAACCTTTTCTTTCTTCTTTAGCATACTCAGAATGGAGCAGAGGAAGATTGCGAACAGAGTGTGGGGAGAGAAAATGTAGTGAGTGTTCTGTCTTCCTAACACCTTCATCTGAGTTACGGGCAAGCTTGTAAACGCAAGGCACAGTTTTACTGGTATGCCACCATGGTCGGCAAACTCTGTAAGGCCACGCTCAGTGTTTCACACTGTACTTGACTGTGTAAGTCAGTAAAACTGGACTCTACTGTCAGGATATGTGAATTAAGAGCCAAACCACAGCACCTTACTGATGTAGTATAAATAATACCTCTAGAGGGCCAAGGAAAGCCAAACAGAAGAGGCAGCATATGAGTTAGTGCCTTTGCATTTCAGCAGTGAAGGCAGGGCTGGATAGGAGGGGGACTGGGAACTGGAGACAGAAGAAGACGAATAAGAAAGACATTCAGATTAGAAGCAACCACATAAGCAAAGACCTGGAAGTAGGGACAGCATTGGTCATTTGCAGAAAAACAAAGGCATTAGGTCTATGATCAGGTAGGTAAGAGCAGGGGATAGGATATGGTGGTGGTTGGAAATATTTAGGCCAAATATTTGTGGGGTCCCATCAAACAGTACTAAGGAGGGTAGGCTCCATTCTTAGGTGAATAGGAAGAGGGGCATGATGAGATCTCATTTGCTTTACAGTCCTTCAGTCCCAGTGGGTCACAGTGGAGAGAATGGACATTCAGGGATTTGCATAGGATCCACTGGGAGAGTGGAAGACAAAAAGAGACAATATCAAATCAGTGTGTGAAAGACTTCCATATCCCATATTCATCACAGCATTATCTATAACAGCCAGGAAATGGACCAGCCAAAGTGTCTACCAACATGATGAGTCTGATGAGTTCTGCAGACTTTGAATTCTATATCTTACTGCTTCTAATATTAAATAGTATGTGCCACTTTCGTCTTTTAGTTTTTTGTTTTGTTTTGTTTTGTTTTAGCCAGAGGTGTATTTTTTTTCAGTGGTCAGGGATACCAGTATGTAGGCACACACACATGCCTGGAGAAGAAACCTCTTCAGAACAAATCTCCTGGAGATTCTGTGTCTGTAAATCCACTGATCAGAGTTCTGAAGAGTAAGCTCCTGCCTTTACGCAGAGAAGTGCTCAGTGAAGTCCACTCTTCTGTTTCCAGGTAGTTCTAGGCAGAACATTCTTCCTGTGTGGGGCAAAGTACAACTTCCCAAAACTTCAATGCCATCTGTTTCTCTTTACCCTGCTTCATGTAAGGAGTTTGATCTATCAATCACCTAGTCACCATCATGGAGGCCGAAAGCCAGCCAGGTCCCATTCACCATCACCTAGACTAAGACCCAGCTGGTCCTAGCCATTATCACCAAGGCGGAGCTAGCAGGTTGGTCAGTGTCCCTGTAGCCATGAGCAGGCTATGAGAGTCAGCAGCTGCCTCTGGCCTCAGTTCTGTCTCACCAACCTAGTATAATAGGCCTCGTATTTGTGGTGTTTGTAGCAGGGACAAAAGTCATTGCAGTGAATGTTTTGAGAATAGTAAAGTGACTCAATGTAATAAGTTGTTATGGTTACATTGACAGAATGTAATAGCATACCAGACTGCCATACTGAAGCATAATTCCAGGGATTATCTTCACAGGGTATGACATAGAGGCCAACATTTAATGTTAAAGGAGAAAAAGATGCAGAGGGAACTACTGCTACAGGCCTTGGTGGAGTTCCCGTTCAAGGCAGCAAATACACAGTGAACTATAACCATTATAGACAATCTCCACATGATAGACGTTCTCCATACAATTCATTACCGGCAGAATTAACAAAATAGGGAGTTGGGGAAAAAGGGTGTGCTCCTGAAGGGTAGGCCCAGCAATACCAGTGATTCACAGGTGAGGGTACCCACCCTACTAGATGAGCATGGTCCTGTGGAGGGTGAAGTGATGGATATGGCAGACAGCCAGGGTAGCAAGGTAGATTAATGAGGCAGGAGACATATCTTGGGTTATAGACCATAGTTTTTCATGGGTCTTCCTTTCAAAGAGAGCCTAGGGAGGATGTCAATGAAGAGGAGAAGGAAAATAAAGATGAGACCCAAGGTCAGTAGCTCCTTCAGTGTTTGCAGTGGTACAACTTCAGTTGCTCTCATAGATGCCCAGAGACAAAAGTAGCTGATCCACTAGCTGAGAATTGTACCGTTCCAAGGCTGTGTAGGTCTGGGTGATTGCCAGTTTAGTGTGCTTTCACTGTTGTTAGACAGTTTAGTCATCTACTAAGAAATGATACGACATTCTAACTATAAGAAATAAATAAGATTGAAGATGAAGACCCTCTGTGTGTTTGTTTTTTGTTTTTTTTTGTCCACTGACCAGATCTACTAGAGCTATCTGCACTATCTGTGTAGCATTGTGTTTTAATATTTTTCCCTAAAGATGTCTTTTTGTGATGTTTTGTTTTGTTTTGAGACAGAGTTTCTCTTTGTGTAGGCCCTGGGTGTCCTGGAACTCACTGTGTAGATCTGTCTGCCTCTGCCTCCCAATGATAATTCTTTTTTAAAAGCCTAGTTTGCCTTCAGCATATCTTTAGAATTTGAAATGGTTTCACATTAGGTCTAGCTGAAAAATTTAAGAACTTCATAATTTTTAACAACTTTACAACTTGTCTGTTACCTCCCCCCTTCAAAGTCAATAAATTGCAATACCTGCTAGTAAAGATCTAATGTTTAAAAAGAAATTGGTAGGTATAGGAAGGTATAGGTAATTTTTCTGACCTCTTAGATAAATGTTAAGTTAATGCTAATTCTTTTAAAATATAGATTAAATGTACATGTGTGTGTGTGTGTGTTTCTGTAGGCTTATTATGCATGTGAGTGAATAGTGTCTGTGCATCCAGAAGAGGGTATCAGATCCCCTGGAATCTCAGAGAGTTTGGAGCCCCCGACAGGTGCTGGGAACTGAACTGTGGTCCTCTGTAAGAGCAGTTGTAGCTTTTAAACACTGAGTCATCATCTCTCCAGTCTCTCATGCCAATTATTTACCCTCAGGTATTTGTCTGTCAGTATTTGAAGAACAGGGCTCTGAGGTCTCTTTACCTTCTTGGGTGGCTTTGGGTGTTCACTCTTTCCTGGGTTGGGACACACACTTCTGCACAAGATTCCTTTTAACCGTGCAGTGATGCGTGTGGCATAGTGTGTGCACAGCACATAGTGCACCTCCACTGAGGTACAGCGCCCCCGATTTCTGTAGCCGATTGGTACCTCACAAAACTGTAGGCCTTGAGCATCCTTTTCCATTCGCCAAATTGGGTTTCTGGCACTCTGTACTCAAAATGACTGGTCATGCAAAAAGACCAACCAACCAAACGAACAAACAAAACCCCAAAAAACCCTGTAGGTTTTTGTATTTATCTTTATGACTACTTTCTAGTCTCCGATCAGCATCATAATTGCTGTGGCTCCCACACACAGTCTTTGCTGTCTAGAGTGCACACAAACAGGAGCAACGCAGTTGTTACCCACTTGTTTACTTGTGTGTAGCAGCCACTGTGTATAAAAGCTCAACTGTAAACGAACCGTCTCAAACTTCCTACTTTGAACAAGGAAGTGAATGTTTGAGATGGTTTATTCACCTGCCGGTTTTGGTGCTGGAACTTGCTGGTGAGGCACTTGTGTGGAAGGGGAGATGGGTCATTATGGCCTTCCGCATTCAGCAAATGTACATGTAGGTCATTCAGAGTGCTAGTGTGTGTCCTTCAGTCCTTCCGTCTGTCCACCCATTTGTCATCTGTGTGTGTGTGTGTGTGAGAGAGAGAGAGAGAGAGAGAGAGAGAGAGAGAGAGAGAGAGAGAGAGAGAGAGAGAGAACAAGAGAGACAGATAGAGACAGAGGCAGAGACAGTGTCTTACTCTGTAGCTCTGGCTGGCCTGGAGCTCCCTATGTAGACCAGGTTAGCTCCTACCTTTTCAGTGCTGGGGTTAAAGGCTTACACCACCATGCCTGGCCTAATGTGCTTTTAATATGCTTTCTATAGACTCATTAGAAACATTATGTTGCCCAATGCTCTTTATTTATCTTATATACTATGCCTGTGTATCAACAATGGAAAATTTTCATCTGTTCCCAAGCAGGCTACAGGCCTGAGGATCATTTTCAGAAATTTTAGAAACGTTAGTAAGCAAACTCTGCGGTGAGCAGCTGAAGCCACATGTAACATTTGGACCAAGCTTGGTCTCCTTCAAAGCACTGCTGCCTTTCATGTGTCTGACTGGCGCTTTCCTAGTTCTGTTCCCGGCATTTGCGCATGTTCTTCCTTCCTTTCTGGTTATTGACCAGTTGCTTTGTAGATGCCATTTGTTATCTATCATCATAGCAAGTCTGGGAATAAAGACGCCTGGTCATTCTAGCTGGTAGTGAGATAGCCTAGACTCTTTGTCTTAAACAACAACAACAACAACAACAACAAAAAGAAAAATTTTCTGAGAGAGGCTTGAGAATTTTATGCTGTGTATTTTTGACATTATTGCTTGTGTTTAATTCCATTTTTCCTAATTGTAGGCCTTTACTATTTTTTTTTCCTTCAGAAGAATTAATGTGTGTGTCTCTTTTTTTTTTTTTCTGTCTGTCCTTTTTTTAATCAAGATAGTATCATAGTTATACCACAGGAATGTACTAATGTTTAGGATTTTATTTTTGTTTAACCCTTTAAAAATTTTTAAATTATGTTTAGGATTTTTGATAGATTTGGAAATCAGCAACTGCCCTTTATAGTTTTGCGGTTTTGTTTTTTAAAAAAAGGCCTCAAGCATTTGCCTAGAAGGCCTTGAATTTCAGGCCTTGCCAAAGCTTCAGATGGGGCGGGGGAGGTGTCTTCAGGGAACTAACAATTGTTGTGGTGGTGTGTGAGTGCACTAATGTAGCCCTCGTTCATCCTTGGGGCTTAGCCCTTGCAGGTGTGACAGCTCAGGGCTGCTCCCTGCCAAGTGAGATGGGCTGGACAGTACCACACTGTGCTAGGACTCCTCCTGTGCTTTCTGTTCCTGGTGCTTCTGGGTGCCCTAGCCTCAGCCCCTGACTTCTCTCTGAAGCTCCCACTATCCCGACACTTCCATTGTCCTTTTCTTTTCATGATTTGGTCACAAATGATCACTCTTACACTCTTCCAGTAATTTTTTTTTACTTAATAAAATATAATTACATTATTTTTTCTTCCCCCTTCCTTTTCCCATATTTTCTATAGGTCTCCCCCTCGCATTCATGGCCCCCTTTCTTTAATTATGACTACATATGTATTTATGTATATATGTATACATGCATGCAGATAAATATATAAATGTAACCTCCTGGGTTTGCCTAAGTTGCCGGTATGTGATTTAGGGCTGACCACTTGGCATTGGATTGCCATTTGTGGGCTCATCCCTGGGAGACAGACCCTCCCTTTCTCAGCAGTCTTTAATTTCCTGTAGCTCTTCTTCTAGGGGGTGGGGCCCATGAAATTTCCCCATCTACACTGGCATGTCAGCTCGTTCTGTCACTGTTCTGGTCTTGTTAATAAGCAGCTATATCGTTGAGATTTCATGGGTAGACCTTCCTGCCATGTTTAGGAGACACAATCTTGCATCAGACTTCCTGGGCCATAAGCATTTGCCAGTTCACTGTCACTCTCCTCTCAGGGTATAAAAGCCAAACCTTCTCCTTTCACCGTCGGTTTAGATCTTAGGGCGCAGAATAGATGCTGGGGTCAGTGAAGGGTCAGCACAGACTTGTTGAATGAATGCAGAGTCTGAAAATGACTGTAGACATGATCACGGGAATTCAGGAGACTCTCCATTCCCTTTAGAGAGTAAATGCTTTAGCTAGCATTAGGGTGGCCCCGTTCACAGAGTAGACGGATGTGCCAAAGCTGGTGGAGGGCTACAGTGCCCTTTACCAATGCCGTCCTCTCTGCTCCCCACCTCCTGATTGTCTTTACTGGTGGCTTCCTTAAGTATCAGTGTAGCCTTCCATAATATGGCTGAATCGTTGGGGACTCACGCAAGTTTTGTGACCCTTGGGATAGTCTGTTTTAGTGCAGACTATGTGGGCAGCTGCTCACTCTCATGGTTGGTACAGCAAAAACCGAGATGGCCTCTAGTTAAGGGAGTCAGGAACTGAACCTTTTGACAGCCAGAACAGTGCAAAGCGGTGGGTTGTAAATGTGGCAGAGCCCCATCTTCTCGGGGTGCTTGGTGAGGACTCTGTGCTCCAGTAGCAGGGCACAGGTTTTGTCGCTGAGGGATGAGTACTCAGAGTGCCTGGCTTCTGTCCAGTTCAGCTCTCTCTGTTCTGTAACGGGTGAGAAGTTTTAAGGTGTTTTTGTTTGTTTGAACATTAAGAAAAAGGCCTCCACTTTCTGATTGCTGGGCTCTCTAGAAAGGGACTATTGTTTTAGGACTTTACCTCAGTGAGGGACCTTCTATATTCAGCTGTCTGTTAGGTGGCAACTGTTGCTTGGTGTTGGTTACTTCATAAGGCCTAAAAGGAGAGCAGTTGGCCACCTGTTTCTGATTTAGCTGTGTAGTTATTACTAGCTCCTGATAAGATGGGGACTACCTTATCTTCTGGGGTTTCAGGAAAGGCCAGCCTTACATTATGACATGAAGAGGGGCGGGTTGTGGAAAGCTATGTTGGGTAAAGGTGCACTTTATGGCAAGCTAGGTTGGCGTTCATGTCGGGCCTTTAATGGGGGAAAGGATCTTTGTGGGTCTCTGTTTTCTTGTTTGTGAAATAGGAATAATGTCTTTTGAAATGTCACTGAAAAGCGGTGGCAGTGATATTCTGTGTACAGAATTGTGTCTGACAAATCTCTTCTGTTGGAAAATGTGGTAGTCCAGCTTCTGTTTTATTTTGTCCATGAATAAAAGTGCTGCCAACCAGTATTTAAATAGGTTAATTATTTTTTCCTTTTTTCTCCTTTTCTTTCCCTTTTCCCCCATTACACTTGGTTAGAAAGGACAGTGTTTTCTAACATCTTAAAAGAGACATAGACCCTCCCCCCCCAAAAAAGAGGCTCTTACCAAGATTACTAGGAATCTTCATGTCAAAAACAGTGTAGTCTTCAGCAGGCTCTTAAGCCAGGCCAAGATTGAAATACAGTGTTAACTTGGCATGACCAAGGTCCTGACATCTGCAGAATCTGTGTCAATAAAATTTTAATGTTTTTAGAGGTGCATGCTAGATGATGCTTCTGTGTAATGTTTTTACTGTTCCTTTTAAATGTAGGTTTTCAGAAAGTCTTTTGGGGGAGATATATCTTCTCCAGTGAAATTTTAATCAGGGCTTACTTGCAAGAGAATGAAATGTTTAGTTTCTTATAATAACTGCCCCCTCCATTTCCTGCCGCTTTCATTTCACACTGGTGCTAATTCCTGGCTAAAATTATGAAAGTAGAAGACATGTTTCCACGTAGACAATCCCATGATTCTGTACCACTCTTTGCTGAGAGAGTTATTATATTTACCTACCTTTACATGTAGATTCCTAAAAATCTTTTCACAGTTCTAGGACCATCAAACATCTTTAGTTATGACTCAGTAAATGAAGTCAATGTTGTTTTCAAAGCATTGTGGGGTCTACCTTATGCATGTACTGATACTAGTTAGTATAAGAGAGTGGTTTTTGCTATTCTAAGTGCACTAATTTTGTGTTTAACATTGCTTAGACTTCTGGAGAAATGCTACCTAGTCAAACTGGTAACATAATCATTTATGAGAAGTGTCAGAAGAGGAAACATTTTCAGTGGTAGCATTCCGATTAGTACATTAATGCTGATACTATGTCCTCCTATGGGAGACAACTCAGATTTATTGAATACCTTTTAATCTATCCATCTGTCACCCACTCATGCACCCACTTTCCCATTAATTTATGTTAATGTTCTTTTAAATGTTATGTGTATGTGTTTTGTTTGCATGTATGTACACCATGCATCCGGTACTCACAGAGGCCAGAAAAGGGCATTGGATCCCCTGGAACTTGAGATGCATACTGTTTAGAACCACCATGTGGGTTCTGGGAATTGAACCCAAGTTCTCTGGAAGAGCAGTCAGTGCTCTTAACCACTGAGATATGCCTGTAGCCACTAAGTAAATGTTCTTTAAAAGTGCCCCACGTGAAACTGGAGCGATGGCCCAGGAATTTCAAATACTTGCTGTTTTCCCAAAGGTCCTGTGTTTGGTTCCCAGGACTGCTATCAGGCAGCTCACAGTTTCCTTTAACTTCAACCTCAGGGTGTCTGATGGCCTCTTATTCCTTTGCAGCCACCCACATGCACGTGATACACATGAACACATGGAGGCACACACACAGCAAATTAACAAATGAGTAAGTCTTAAAAGAGTCCCATTTTCTGAATAGTGTTTAAGTCCTTAGGGAATGAAGGAAACAATCAGTTTGTTCACTAGTGAGGTGGTGAAACTGGATTAAGAATGGACTTGTGGGCTGGAGAAATGGCTCAATGGTTAAGAGCATTGTCTGCTCTTCCAGAGGTCCTGAGTTCAATTCCTAGCAACCACATGGTGGGTCACAATCACCTATATTGGGATCCGATGCTATCTTCTGGCATGCAGGTGTACATGCAGATAGAGCGCACATACACATAAAAAGAATAAATAAATCTTAAAAAAAAAGAAATGGATTTGTACCAATAATCTGATACCTGCTGTGATAGAACAATGCTTGGGGATAGGGATTGGACAGCAGAGACAATAACTCTATGGACTGTTGAACATTGTGGACACTTCCAGGAAAAGTGATATTCAGATTGAAGCATGAATATATATATATATATTTATATATATATATTTCTCTTTATATATATATATATATAAAGAGAAAGAGAAAGAGAGATAGGAGGAGGAGGAAGAAGAAGAAGAAAAGTAAGGTACACACAGGAGTAAAGAGATTGGTACAGAGGGAAGTTATAGTCTTACAAGTGGGACAGTCAGTGAGACAGTGAAGAGGTGTAAAGCAGCTAAGGTGGTGGTAAGTGGAGGGTTTGGATGAAGCTGGGTAAACAGGGTTGAGATTTAAAGGTCTGAGAAACTCTATTCGTTTTATCCTAAGGAAAACGATGAAAGTACTCAAACACTTATCAAGCCAAGTAGGTCCATATCCACTTTGCTATGTGTATATAGTAGATAAAGAGACCACATAGAAGGTGCGAGTCCTTGTACAAGTTCACTGTCAGGGACACCTGATGGTGGCTTAGCCTTGACTGTCAACAGGAAGGGAGAACTGAAGACATTATTTAGAACTTCTCAGGGCCTCATAGTGTTGTGGGAGTGAGGGAAGGAAAATCAAAGATGCTATCCAGTTTTGCCTAGCTTGACTTCTTTGGATAGTGTGTTAGTTAGCTTCCCGCTACTATAACAAAATTATTGACATAAATCAACTTAAAAAGGAAAAGCATATCTTGGCTCACAGTTTTGGCAGTTTCAGTCCAGGACTGAATAACTTCGTTGCTGTAGGCCTGCTGCTGCAGTACACAGTATTTCATGGTAGGTGTGTGCAGCAGCAGAGGCCAGGCTGAAACTTAAGCTTGTACTGAACGGGCTTCTGTAGTGCCAGTCACTGAATTGGTTTCGAAATGTTGATGGTAACTGGACAAAAGATGAACTCAGAAGAGCCCAGCAAGAAGGCCTCAGCCCCTTGAAACTGACAACAGATAGGTGAGGAAAAAAATGCTGCTTTTGCAAAGGAATTTGGCAGAGACATTAGTATGGTATGTCTTTTCAGACGGTAAGCTTTTTAGCTTGAGCCTGTATTTTTTTATGGTACATATTGAGCCCCTAATTAATTTTTCTCCAAGGTTGTTATCCTCCTTACAATGTATAGACAACAATATATTTGTGATGGGGTCAAATAACGTTAGAACACATAGTGTTGGGGATGGCTCAGTCAGTGGTAGTGTGTATTTAGTATGTATAAGGCTATATGTCTGGTCACTAGCATATGCACACACATGCACACATAACATGTATATGTATATACAATACATGTATCTAGGGACCCATATAGCTTGGGACCTGTAGGGTGGGTGAGACGTGAAAGATTCTCTGAGAACGGTTTGCTACAATGAATTAATAGTGACTTGGAATAAGGCAAGAGGTTATCCTTTGTGCATTGTGTTGGTGTGTGCATTTCTGCCCATGTGAAGGCCAAGAGGCCAGAGGGTAGTGCCAGGTGTCTTCCACTGTTCCTCTCCACTTTACTTATTTATTTATTTATTTATTTATTTATTTATTTATTTATTTATTTATTTATTTATTTTTGATACAGAGTCTCTCTGAACCTGGAGCTCACCATTTCAAGTCAACTGAGCTCTCTAGAACTTCCTGTCTTTCAGCTTTGGGAGTATAGGCTCACACCGCCACACTCAGCTTTTAAAAAACCACCAGTCCATTAATTATTTATTTAACATGCATAAGTGTTTTGCCTGAATGTATATAAGCACGGCATACAGTGCATCCCTGGTGCCTAAGGAGATCATAAGAGGCCCTTAGAGCCCTTGGCACCGAAGTCATGGATGGTTTGAGCCATCAAGAGGTTGCTAGGAGCTGAACTCCACTCCACTGCAAGAGCAGCCAGTGTTCTTGACAGCTGAGCTATCTCTGCAGCTCTATACCTGGCTTTTTAAGTGGGTGCTGGGAATCTGAATTCAGGTCTAGAGAAACAAGTGGTTTACCAACTGAGGAATCTCCTTGGTCCCATTTATACAATTTTAAAAACAAAGCTCAATCCTGTTGCTATGAGCAAAAAGTTGGGGGTGGGGGTCCACAGGAAATTGAAACAGCAATTTTCTATTTCTGTTTGTTTGTTTGTTTGTTTATAAGGTCTGGAGCAGGAGGAAGGAAATACATGTTAGAGGATAGGGAGAAAGCTAGATGTTTCATTTCTTTAAATTTTTCTGAAGCAGTGACATGCCAGGCAACCAGTAACAATTTTTTAATTTAATTTTTAAATTATGTTATTTGCACAGGTGTTTTTCCTGTGTCCAATTTAGGTTTCTGTTGCTGTGGGAAACACCATGACCTGGGAAGGAAAGGCGGCATAGGACGGCTTACACGTTCCATGTTACCATCCATCGTTAGGGGCAGGTGAGGCAGGAAAGGAATCACAGGCCACAGATGACTGCTGCTCACAGGCTTGCTCCTCAGGCTCACTTTTGACTACTTTTCTTTTATCTCCCAGGACCATCTGCCCAAGGGTGGCACTGCCCACAGTGGACTTCAACCTATACCAATCATTAATCAAGAAAGTTCATGCCAGTCATTAACCAGACTTGCCTACAGGCCAATCTGATGGAGTCAGTTTCTCAACTGAGGTTCCTCTTCCTAGATAACTTTAGTGTCACATTGATAAAATCTAACCAGGACAATTTTCACGTGTGACTGCACCATGGGCCTGCCTTGTGCCCACAGAACCCCGAAGAGATAGCGGGATCCTGTGAAACTGGAGTTAGAGATAGTTGTGATCCACCTGTGCATGCTGGGAATCAAACTCAGGTCCCCTGGAGGGGCAGTCATTGCTCTTAACTACTGAGCCATTAGTTCAACCCTGGTAGCAGTTCTTAAATCTGGGTTGTAGGTAGCTGGATAAGTATCCTACCATGCTTAGTGCTTTCCTGTATGTTGTAGATATTCCATGCTCATATTTGTAAGAAGAAATAGAAGTACAGTGGGGTGATCTGTGTTGGCTGCCTGCTTAGCAGCCAGTGCAGGTGATACCAGATTGAAAGGGGGCCAGCTGTCCTTGGAAGCTGGCCTCTGGTGGATGTGCTGTGGGTGTTAGGCAGTTAAGTGTAAGGGTTACAAAACCCCTCAGACTTTGCTGGTTGCTCTGTTAGGGGAAAGTCTCACCTGAGAGCAGATTGGGTCTTTGTGAGCCTTTAATTTTCCTTCCCCTTTTGCTACCAATGGCATTCCTGAGTAATTTGAGTCAGGGATTTTTTTTTTTCCTCTCTCTTTCTTTTTTTCATTCCTGGAACTACTGATCAAAGGTTTCCCCTTTCCAATACAGGCAGAATGGCTTTTTGGAGACTGGTATTTGCAGGCGGAGAAAAGGGTGAGGGACACTTGGGGTTGTGGAGATAGACACTTCCCCCAGGGATGTTTTTAAACCCCTTTGAATGGGCTCATTGTTTATAAGAGCAGCGCCTTAATGGAAAAACAAAAAGGCAGGAGGGTCTGTACTGTGCTCTCTGCTTTCCTCTGCCGGGCCTCATTGTTTATTTGATTTATCAAGTCTCAAGTAGTTGCACTGCCTAGTGACCTTCCTTGCGGCTTCTCTGGAGTATCCACTTACCTTATTTAGAAACATAATATTTGAAAAAGCTGGAACAGAGTCAAAAAATCATCACCTTTTGATGTGGCCAGTTTCCTGGGTTTTGAAATCTTAAACTTGCGGGAAGCTTTAAACTTGCAGGAAGCAGAGTTGCAGTCCTTAATCAGTAGATCCTTCTGGGTGCTGGACACAGAACTTGGGGTCCTTGGCCTGAGGGGCAGTGCATAATTAGAGGACATAGTGCAGATGTTTGGTGCTAAATGGTAGAAAGAGGGGACTTCAGGAGACACTAACCCGGAGGGACTCTGCGGAAGCTTCACTTTGAGGTGGCTCCGAAAGGAGACTCCAAGGATGGGCCATTCTTCTTGTGTCTCTTGGGATTTTAATATAGCTGTTGGATTTCTTTTGAGCCTTGCTCTTACGAGTATAACTGACTGTGATAAGAACTCTTGACTCTAAAGTTTGAGGACCAAACAGTTCATGTCACGTACTTTTCCTTCCGAATCTGCACCCATTATCATTGCTAAAGGGTGTTTGTTCTTTTAGACCTTATGCATCTTAGTATCAGGAGGCTACCAAAGGAGAGCACAGAATTCTGTTAGGAAACTTATCAAAGGTCAAAGGGCTGCTTGCATAGATAGACCCAAGCAGGGTATTACTGCCTTGAAAAGGACATGTAAAATTCCCATGATTGAAAGTCTATGGGTGGCCATCCCTTTTATGTTACTAGGTGAATTGCTGAGTCACATTATTAAACTGTGCCTCTTCCCAGATGAAACATACTTCCCACAAAGGTCATACTAACTCCATAGACTCTGGGTAGGACTACAGGAGGTCAGTTTAAAGGGAAATGGGCATCTTTGTCATATGCAATATACCCGTTGAGAAGTTACACTGTATGTCTGTTTCCAGCAGGATGTTTTGTGAGAGTTGATGAAGGCTTTCATTTTAATGTCTTTTTATGGAACGGGCCACATGAGTTTTCCAGGTATGCTTATTAGCATAATGGTTTGCCACCTTTTGGTTAAACCTAGGCAGTACAGTGGTGGGATAGTTAGACTTTTACATCCAGATCACCAAGCCTGCCTCCTGGTTGTGGCAGTTTGACACTAAGGAGATTTGGGGGAAAGTTTGAATTCTAACCCTTGGCTTTCTCACCTATGGACAATAAATGGTCGAAATAAAATGAGTTTGTGTGTTAAAGACTTAATGCTTTCTGGCAGGTAGCGTTTTTTGTTAAGCTAATGATTGTTGGCAGGTGAAAAACTATTGATTTCTGGGTGTTTTCAAATTGATGGCTACTGAATATTTATTTATTTAATGATTATTATGCCTTCTGTGCTTTCTAGGTGAGAATGCAGTACTGTCTTCCAGTGATAGTATTCCCTTCTTCTGTCCCATCACTGGAATTCTGTTTTATGAAACAAAGCTTTTCAGCTTCTTGGATGGTACTGATTGGTAGTGATGATAAGCAGCCTGGCTATTGACTTTGATGCTATTTTTAAGTCAGGCTGAGGAAGTGTCTTTCTACTTTGGACTCAGGTCTTGAATTAGTATTTAATATTTTGAGATACTGTTGCATCATCTTCTGTTTTTATACCATGTGGTTTTTTTTCTTCATTCAGCTGTTCATCTTTGTACGTATTGTTTACAGTGTTTCTGATCATTGGGGTTGAACTCTGTTTTGAAATGAATTGGATTTTTTACTCTAAATTACCTTAATCTAGAAAGATTTTTATTAAATAGGGCCATCTGACCTTGGGAATTTGGATTACCCATTCTCCTTAGAAATAACTAGGGCCCAAGTCTGCAGCCTTTATTGCCAGCGAACAGCTGCCCTGCCTTGCTTTCCTAAGCTCTTCTTGATTCATACTTGCTCTCCGTCTCTGAGTCTCGCTCTCCGGCTCTGAGTCTCGCTCTCTTAGATTGGTCAGTGGCCTCCTTTTAGGTTATTGTAACTTTCAACTCCTTGATGTCCAGGCAATTTGCTTTGGAATGTTCTTGCCTTATTTAATGGCTTTCATTTTGATATTGCCACTATCTTCAATTCTTTATGTTTCATTTTGTTGTTTTCAGTCTCTAAAAATGTGGGACATGAGTCATTGTATTGGATTTTGTAAAAATAAGACGGCTTTCATCCTGCTAATTATCACCACTAGTAACCTTCTTTGCAGATGTAGTAACCTTCTTTGCAGATGTAAAACTTCTCATCTTATAGATTTGCAAAACATGAAGGTCTTTGTGTGTCTGTGTGTGCATGTCACATGAAGGTCTCTCTGTGACTGTGTATGTGAGCACATCTCATGGAGGCCATGTTCTAGGTCTCTTATGACTGAAGTCTATCAAGGGGTAAGATTACATAGCATGATACCATTTAAAAAGACTTTATCTGTGAGTTGATCCAGTTTTGCTTTTTTATAATGCAGGAAGAGAAATGATTCATTCTGTTCTCAGTAACCCATGGGCAGAAGAGGCTCTTGTTTCCCTTGCTCATTTGCTTTAGGACATGACAATGTCAGTAAGAGGCTTCTCACTTCTGTGCCATCCGGTCTTTCTAGTTATGTCGGAGGCTGCATCATCTTTTTTTACTCTTTGATGTATGTGATTTAATACAAGGTGGGTTTTCTAGCAATCTTTCACGTACTTGAACATATGGGGAAGATTATCTGAACTTTCCATATTTAATCCCTCCCCCCAAATCATTTTACTTTGTTTTTGGCTGATTGTGGCTTTTTCTGGTCAAGTTTTTTGTTTGTTTGTGTGTTTTGTTTTGTTTTGTTTTGTTTTGTTTTGAGACAGGGTTTCTCTATGTAACCTAGGCTGTCCTCCAACTCAGAGAGATCCACCTGCCTCTGCCTCTCTGAGTGCTGGGATTACAGGCGTGTGCCACTGTGCTTGGTTTCTCATCAGGTTTTAAAATGGATATTAAAACACTTTGCTTTCATTGGGTCTGAGTAGTGATCAAACACAAGACACAGCTCTGAAATGCTAAGTGGTGTTATATACATTTCTAGCTTGTTCTTTCATGGAATTTCCTGGACACTTTTCTCTTTTTTTATGAGTTCTGTTTACAACGTGTATGTATCATATTTTCTTGATGAGTGTTCTAATGCTGTCTTTTCAAACATCCCACTAATTGGCTATGCAAAGTTTGATTTTGATTCGTTTATTGTTATTTATCTAGGCCATTAGGTTGCCCCCTCCTCCTATAGATTTTGTTAGAGTGTCACAGGTTCATAGCAAAACTGAGTGGAAGATATAGAGTTGTCTAGCTCTCTCTACCCTCAAACAGTTTTCCTACCAAAAGTTAACTCATGCCACTAAGAAGATGCCTTTGTTATATCTGGTGAACCTCTTTCTACACATCCTTATTAGTCAAAGTCTGTCATTTATGTTAAGGCCCACTGTTGGTCAAAAATGTTTATGGCACATCTCCTGTATTTAAGTACCATACAGAGGAGTTTCACTTTCCTGGAAAGCTCATATGTTCTTCCTGTTTCTTTCCATCTGCCTGCTCGCATTCCCCTCAGTATCTGGTAACCACAGCTTTCCATAACTTTGCTTTTTCTGGAATGTTGTTTAATGGGAACCACAATATGTAGGTATTTTGGTTTGACATACATATTGTTGCTAATATGCATTTATAATTTCCCCATACCTCTTCCTGACCTCGGTTGCTCCATTTTATTAATACTGAGTAATATTTCCTTGACCAGTTATACCACAACTTATTTTACCTCTTGAAGGATGTCGTGGTCACTTACAAGTTTTGGCAGTCATGAATACAGTTGCTGTAAACATACATGGTATACGTCTTTTTCAAGCTTTCTGCTAATATAAATAGTGTGCTGTTGTCTTAGTAGCTAACTTTTCTTTTCTTTTTTTCTTTCTCTCTCATTTTTCTCTTTCTCTCTTCCTTTCTTTCCTTTCTTTCATTTCTTTCATTCGTTCCTGAATCCAGAAATATATTTTTAGGTTTCAAACAAAAAATGCTAAACTAACTTTTCATCAGTAATGTGTGTATGGTTATTACACATCCTTTATGATTTGATGATGAAAATGTAAAGATGTTCCAATCTAGGTAGTTTTCCTATGCTGTTGTAGTAGAATACCTTCAACTAGGTGGCTAAAGCCAATAACAGTTTATAATTTCTTAATTCTAGAAGCTGAAACCAAAAGTGAAGATATTGGCAGGGCCACACTCCGTTTCAAGGCTGTAGGGGAGAGCCCATCTTGTCTTTAAAGCTCTGAGGAGAAGTTGCATTCATCCTTGACATTCCCCAGGCTTCTGCATCTCCTCGGTGGGCCACTCAGTCTGTGCCTCCCTTGTCAAACATTGTTCTCTGCTCTCTGTGTCTGTGTGCATGCTAGTTTGTTTTTATTTTATGTGCGTTTGTGTTGGGGTGTCTGAGATAGTCTCACTATGTAGCTCAGGCTAGCCTTGAGTTTATTGTGTAGTCTAGGCTAGTCTCACACTTGCAGTGTCCTTATTTCTTCAGCCATGAAAATGTGGGAAGTACAGGTTACAGGCGTGTGCACCACAACACACACACACACATAAAATAAAAACAAGCTAGCATGCACACAGACACAGAGAGCAGAGAACACTGTTTTTCTCATTTGTGCCCCCTTGCTAGCACAGTGATGCTTGTGAAATGTCAGAATGTAGCTGAAGAACCCTTCCCCATTTTCTCCCCAACACACACACACACACACACACACACCAGTAACAGCTCTTTTCCCCTGTAAATCTTACACCAGATATTATGGTTGAAAGCTATGAACATAATTGATGATCAATTATTTGAATGGAGGAGGCTTTTGAGGGAAGTTGTTGTGGTTCTGGGAATGACTGGGTTTGTTTCGGACATTCTCTTCTATAACATAAACCTATGGTTTTCATGGAGCCGTTTAGTTCTGATGTATTGAACCACTTCTTAAGGCTGAATTTCATACCTGGGATTGCTGATGACATGCTCAGGCTTGTTGGATCATTTGCTTAATGCATGGTGACAGTGAGGCTAAATTCTTAGTCACTGCTCTGATTAGGGCCCTACACCAGGCTTGGAGTGGCTGCTATTGCTTAAGACAGGCAGCTGAGCATAAGACCTCGTGACAGCACAGATACTGAATAGATGGGGCAAACCAGTAAGCTCCAGGAATTTTGAATTGTGAAGATGGCAACCCAGAAAGCACTCTGGAAGGCTGCTGTTTGTGTGTGTGTGTAGTGTGTGTATGTTTTGGCTTGTGGGTTCAAAAAGAGAGTAGAATGTATAAACACCCTTGAGTGCATGTCTGAATTCTCTGAGTGGGTGCTGGAGAAGATGCAGGAGAACATGACTGAGAGCCTGGGCTAAGAAAGCAGCTCAGTAACTTAAGGTTGGTGGTGGAAGAATATTTTGGATGGCGCCTGAACCCTTTGCTATGAGTCAGGGGAAAAGAGAACACATGGCTGTGTTCTAGTGAGATTCCAGTGTGTGGCTTTTGATGCACTCATGAGACAGTCTAAAACTTAGATAGGAAAAGCATTTTTATGTGAGCCACAGTTAAAGGTTATCACTCCAGGCAGAAGATGGGACCTAGTGGCCTTGGGAGTAAAGGTGCTAGGTATATACAGACTTTCCCGTGTGTTACTTGCACGTCCAGGTAGGGTGTGAGCCAAGTTACTCCTTTACATGCGTCTTACTGCAAGCTGTGCTTCCTGAGAGGTGACATGATTAAGGTTAGAGTGCAGGAGGGTTACTAGGTGTGCCCCTGAGGTCTGCACTTGGGGAGGAGAGAAAGAATGGAATGTTAACACAAGGAGATTTCCAGATGCAGTACAGTTTCCAGGCTGCTGTTGCTGTGTCCACGGGGAGCTGTACAACTAGAGACACGAAGAGTCGTTTTGTGTCACGTCGAGATGGCCAGCTCTTTCTGAGCCCTCACACACGTGTTATTGGTTTCTAAATGTCCTGGGAATGAACACAATGAGGAATGGAAACGCATCTCAGATAACATCTGCATAGGTTAATTGCAAAAAGGTGTTCACTTGTCAGCAGCCAAGTGAACCCGTGTTCATTCAAGGAAATCCGGGGTGAGAAGTGTGGTCTGTACCACAAAACTCTTATCTTTTCATCCCTCCCTCCATCCACGGAAGCAATCCATTGCTATGGGGTTCACTGCACACTGAATAAAGCCAGACTCTGTTGTACGTCTTAGAGGCTGAGAACTGAGTGTGACAGATGACATCCCCATGCTCTAGGAGGAGCAGGGACTTCCAAGCATGAGATGGCAAATATGACAGAGGCCTAAGAACTCTAGAATGATTGGACACTGTGATTCCCAGAAGACTGTTTGTTGGTGAGGTAGTAACTGACTGATGGCGGGAAATAACAGGAGTCACGGGGCAGGGGAGGACTTGTGAGCTGAATGTAGAGCACCAAGGAACAAAGGTAGAGTGTATTCCAGATCAGCAGCAGCAGAGTGGGTGCTAAGGGCGAAGAAAGGCAAAATGAGCTGAGAGCAAGGCCAGGAGTTTGGGCTGTTTCCAAGAATGATGAGTGTTGTTAGGGAATTTGAAGGCAGGCAGGAGCCTTCTAGCAAGAGCGTTTCTTAGACAGGGTTTAGGACTAGCTCATCCAATGTTTTGAATATTTTATGTAATTAATTTAATCCCTGATAATCCTACCAAGAATGCAGTGCTACTACCTCTGGTCCATAGATGAGGCAACTGAGGCCCAGAGAGGTTAAATGATTAGTCTGAAGCCACAAAGGGTCGCTACAGAGAAGGTCAGGCTCACCATTCTTTCCTCCTCCTTTCACCTGCTGATGTGTGCAGAGATAGCTCAGGTAATACTTAAGGCAAGGGTATATTCAGGAGGCCAGTCAGGAGTCTGTGACAGTAGTTCAGTCCTGGAATAGGTAGCAGAAAATGAGCTCAGGCTGTATTGCACACACGCATCTTGACTGTGTGTGGGAGGTGAAGAAAGGAGAATCCACGACATGACAGTGTCTTGTCATAAACATATATGTAAAATAAACATAAACAGCAAGTGTATCCCATGCATTCTTCATTTAAGAGTCCTTTAGGACTCTTTAGGACTGTAGAGAAATCTTTGGGTTATCATATAGTCTTTCGTGACCTGGAAGGAAAGCTAAACTAGCTTTCTTGAAGGAATGTGGATGCCCGGCCAGAAATCCTGTCTGATGATGAACATTGTGTTGTTAGAGTAATTGAAGGCAAGCAGGAACCTTCTAGAAAGGCTTGCCCCGCCCCCACCCCCATCCCCAGAAATCCTGCCTCTCTCCAAGGCCAGATTGGCCTAAATCCTTGCTGTGGTCTGGGTGGGGTGAGATAAGTAATGACAAGGTGCCTCAGGCCTCTCTACCACCCCCTCCCCAAACAGCAGCCTGTACACGAAAGCTAATTAGCATCCAGCCTGTTGCCGCCTGTCCTGATGCTGCTTGCCAGCACACAGTGAGAGGCGGTTATAGAGGCTGGCACCATCAATACGGTGGTGCTCATACCCCACAAGGATGAGGATGCTGATGTTCCGCAGGGATTTGCTCGAACTGTTTGACAAAACATTAATCCCTATACAGACAGAGTAGGCTTTTCATCCCATGTGAGGCTTCAATCTGCCGCTGAAAGAAAGTTGGTTCCCAGTGCTAGTGGTAGGAAAGGAAATATGAGCTCATTAGGAGAAACAAACTCCTTGTGAAGAATTATAGTAAGGAACATGTCTTTACAGAGCCTGCTCTTATTATTTTAACCCAAGCTTCATGTAGCAGAAAGTTTGGGACTATTTGAGTAGTTTTAGGCAGATAAAGAAGAAAAGAAAATTAATGTCTAGTTAGGATTGCTCACCCCTCCACCCCCTTTTTTTCCTTAAGGCTGACTGTCCAACTTGATAATCTGGCAAAAATATGTTGCTAGATTTTGCAACATATTATGGCCAAACTTAAATAAATCAGGAGTGCATCAATTAAATACCGAGGTCCTTGGTCACATTAGCTGGTCCGGAGGACCTCACCCCCTCCTCTGTGTGGCTTCAACATGGAACCCACTGTTGGTTGTGTGTTCAGAGCATAGAATCTGAGATACCTGAAATCTTGAGTCATGCTGAAAACTTGTGCCCAGGAGCCTGGGGTTGAAAGGGTTTGTGCAGAAAGGTTTACAGATGGATCTAAACATGGGAAATGGTTACTTCATCTATAAAGCTCACTCCATAACCTGTAGACTGAATAAACAATTCATGGAATGCTGGGTACATGATAATTTTTCTAGCTGGTTAGTGCTTGTTTTTGTTTATTAAAATGTTTAGTACCTTTTTCTAAGTACTTTAACATGGGCCTTTCTCTGCTTCAAATTGGTATAATCATCTCAGAGGAATGCAGTGTGGGGTGATGGAATGCTTTTATTATACTTAGAAATCATGGTGAAAGATATTTACAGTGTTATGCTGGAAGAACTGTGCTAGCTGGTGTGTGGAAGCCTTGCTTAAACTCGGAATTTTAGATCCTGTTCCCATAAGGATCTGTGCTCCAGTGGGCCCTCCTTTGGCAGATACTTGTATTTGTAGTGTAATGTGAGAAGTTATAATTGTATAATCCTTAGAGGATGTCTGTTCTAGGTTATAGGAATTGGCCAACTGTAGTTTAAGGCTTAAGTCCAGCCTTCTGCCTGTTTGTATAAAGTTTTATTGGAACCCAGTCGCACCTATTCATTTATTATTGTCTGTGACCATTTTAGGCCTACTGTTGCAGAGCTGGAGAGTGGCAGCTGATGGCTGGCGTTAGTGAAAACACTGGTGTGTCAGGGCCTTGTCCAGATAACGTGTGAATGATTGGCCTGTCCCAGTGAGGGAGCGTCCGTGTGAGCCCCTCTTCACAAAATCTTTACAGGAGCCTGGGGCCTCTCATGCTTCTGTTTCCCTTCTTTTCTTTCGATGGGGGGTCGGCTAGAAACTCAGAGATACAATATAGCTTCTTAGGTATCTGCTTCCAACAAGTTTTTCCTATGCCATTGTCCCAACAGACTCATGTTGCTTGCTATCTTCTCAGCTTCCCATCATCCCTCCATCTTTCTCCGTTGGTAACCTTACTTTCTGCTTTCATTAAGTAAATTGACACTGATGGAAGAGAAGCTCCATCAGCTCTCACAACCTCGTCTCCTAGTGCTATCCCCCTCCCCCACCCCAGCCCACACAGTGAGCTACTTGGCTGCTATCTTGAGCCAGTTCTTCCAGATGTACCCGGCCCTCTCCCCATGTTGTCCCAAGACAGTCATTCCCGTCACGATAGTGTCTCTGTTCTGTGCTGCTTACGTGTCTGTCTGGTGCTCCACCAGTATATAAACAGTACCCACTTAAAATGAAACCCCAGTATTTGGGGGCTAAAGAGAGGACTCATTAGTCAAGACCACTCACCATTCTTAGAGGGGACCCAGGTTTTGTTCTCAGCACCCATGTGTTGCCTGACAACTGTCTGTCTCACACCTCTTCTGACTTCTGTAGACTCCTGCGCACATGTGGCATACACAGTTTTAAAAAAGTAAAATAAATACATATATTTTTAAAAAGAAGCCAAAGTTCCTTCACCCTATTCACTCCTACCAATAGCTATTTACATCTTCCCAACACATCTCCTTCACAGAGTCAAAGGTTTTTGTTGCTTCCATTTCTTCTTCACTCCATCACCCATCCTGTATACTTCCACTTTGTCTTTTGACCTGGTCACTTTTTCCATGGAAACCGCTTTGTTTAGGCCTCAGTAGTGCTCGCCACACTGAATCCAAGGGTCAGTCTTCAGTCCTCAGAATTGGCCCATCACAGGCCCTGTACTTTGTCAGTCCCATCCGCCCCCTGCTCTATGTGTACGTTGTCTCCACTCTGCTTCAGCCCCCTCTCAGCTGACCTTTCTTCTGTTCACTATCCTCCTATAAATGTTTCAAGCCTTCAGCATGTGGTCCTTATCTTTTTCTCTGGGTGTCTTTGGTGGTTTTAGGAATTGAAGTGGACTTGCTTTGTTCACAGCTCCTACTGTTCTTCCTTCTGAACATCATACTTAGTATCAGTTGTCATGTGTGTATCACCTGTTTTCTGTCATGGTGTCTTTTATTGTCATTATTCTGAGATGGGGTCCGACCGTGTTTCCTAGGATGGTGTAGAACACCTGGACTCGAGTCATCTTTCCTCTTCGACCTCCAGAAAAACAGAAAAAAAAAAACAGTTGTGTGCCATCATGCCTGACTTTTAAAGACACCCTGAACATCATATTGTCAGACAGATCTGGTCTCTAGCCTTCTGCATACTTTTTTACTTTTTTATTTTTTTAATCTAGTTGTTCAGGTCCAGAATATTAGAATTGTGCTTGCTCTCTGTCACTCTGTAGTGCACGCTCACACACACACACACTAATTTAGATTATCAGTAAATTTTATCCTGAAGCTAAATGTTTGTTCCTATCACTGATTATGTGTCAGAGATTTTTTTTTTCTTAGAGTAAGATTTTTGGATCAAAAAGTACATCTTAGGGCTTTGATCCCTTTTCAGAAAGGTTGTCAGTTTTTCATTTGCAGCGTGTTTAGTTTTACTGCTAATCTCAGTATAGTAGATGAGATGGTGGATGTCTGTCCAGAGATGCTTTACCCAGTCTTTGGTCACACTTCCTAAAAACTGTCTTTAAACAGGCTGCTAGCCTAGTGCATAGTAGGAAGTTAATGTATATTTGCTGAAAAAATGAAGGGCCCCTAGTTCAGTCTGGCAGAATACTTCAGTGTGAAAATAAAGAGTGTCTCCACCCCCCCCCCGCCCCTTTCCTGAGAGAGGCTGATGATCACTAGCCTGCCCTTTCAGTTTTATCTTTTTGAAGACCACACATTCCAGAATGGCCAGCACTATGGCTTTTGTGGTCCTGTGTCTGGCTTAAGATGTTTCTGAGTAAATACGGGATTAAACAGCTGCACCTGTGTAGCCTGTGGTTTACACGCATTGATTCCTCTGTAAAACAGAGCCCAGCAGAAGCTGCAGAGATGAAGTGTAGCTAATCTCTGAAACTTTGTCAGCACTCTCTGTGATACACATTTTTTCCTGCCTGTCCTCTCTGGACCTCTCTGTTCTTGGAGAGTGTTGTGTAGGAGGCGGTTATAGCAACATGTGGTGCACACTGCTTCTGGCCAGCATTCTCTCAGCTGGGACACAGCTGAGCCTGCTCTTGGGCCCAGAGGCAGGGCACCCATTTTTTTCTTCCACTTCCTTCTTGAAAATCTTTTCGAACCAGTGTTCCGTCCAATTCCATGGCTTCTTGTTCAGCAAGCAGCTCCCCAAAACCCATGGAAAGTGGCTTTACCTGATTTGTGCGCTCCGTGCAGCCCACACCGTATAGGGCACTGAAGTGTGAGGATGTGCCTGAAGCAGATGCTCATTAGAGGTTATGTTAGCACACACTAGCCTGCAGCAATTCAGTACGGTGTAACTGGAGAGGGTGTGCCCCTTTGGTGTGGTGCTCTAGTGAGGAATACATAGCTGGTGCACCCGGCCCTGCCCTTATTTGGTCTGCTGTCCTGGGTTTTTAAACACTGATTCCCTCAGGAGTTTGTCCTCCTTTGCTATCCATTGATACCTATCTTTCTTATAGCAGATATAGTAGTGTGTGTGTGCACGCGCACGTGTTGCGCGCCTGCCTGCCTTGTCTTTCTGCCTTCCTGCATGTGGAGTCCTGAGGTCCCATGTCAGTTGTCTTGCTCAATCCCTGTCTACCGGATTTTTTGAGACGGTGTCTCTCATTGAATCTAGAGTTTGCCAATTTGACTTGACTTGCTAGCTAGCATGCTTCTTGCTTCTGCTCTGCTTTCCAGTACTGGGATTACGGGCAGTGACTGGCTTGCTTCATTTATTTATTTATTTATTTATTTATTTATTTATTTATTTATTTATTTATTTATTTATTTATTTATTCATTCATTCATTCATTCATTCATTCATTCATTCATTCATTCATTAGCATATGTTCTGGGAGTTTAAACTTAGCTTCCTAAGCAACACTTAACTGACTGAGGCATTTCCTCAGCCTGGGATGTAACATTTTAAATATGTTTTATCCCTTAGAATGTAGAACTAGACAAAATGGGTGCTTAGCTGATCTCATTTTAGTTTGCTGATTCTGTGTTTATTTGTGTAGGCATGCTTGAATAGTTAAACACCTGAGTGCAGTTTGCCGGAGTCTGATTTCTCTGTCCACTATCTGGGCTTGCTGGCCCAAATAAACAATTTTGTTTCAGGCACACCAGTCTGGGTTTGTTAGTCCTGACCATGCCGTTTCCTGGCTGTGCTTTTAGCCTGTTTGGACCTCAGTTTTCTCACCTGCAAGTTGGTTCTACTCTTAGACCTTGGCCCTTGTTTATTCCTCATTTGACCTTTTTTCTTTGGCTGAGCAAAGTCCATAGGGATAAAACAGTCTGTGTGTGTGATGTCTGGGCACTCTTATGTTTTTTGTGCATCGTTCTGCTAGGGGACTTTTCACTCTCTGACCCCCCTATCTCTTGTGCTCATTTAGCTCTTTAGGAGTTGATATTATTACTCAGACTGAGGGCCTCCTGAGCTTTTAACTGACACCCTTCACAACCCCTCCTCACTCGCTTCCCACTATTCCCACCTACAGTACACTGAACATGTCCTCTGCCAGGGGCCTGGAAGTTCCCTCATAGTGGAAATGTATTCTTAGCATCTTTGTCAACACCTTTGTGCCAAAGTAGGTGCCCAGGAAACTGTTGAGTTTGTTTGGCTGTGACCTGGATATTTGAGAGCCCGAGGGCAGAGGGAGGAACACCTGGACTCTTTCTGGGTCCCCAGGAGCCTCCTGAAGTCTGAGCTAAGTGTGCTGGGCTCCTTAAGCAGGTGATTTGTTTCTTTCCTTTCCCTAGGGTCCCAAAGAGGGTGTAAGCTACCTAGTTTCAGATTTGGACACACTCACTGAAATAAGTTTTGGGTTTTTTTCCTTTCTTTCTTTCTCAGTAACCTAAGGCTAAACTAGAAGATTGTCACAGACACAGGAAAAGTGTGCAGGGAGATTGTCTAAGCTGAGTTCAGGCTGGAGTGGGAATCTGCCGTCTGTGTAGGAGATGGGGTACTGCCTTCTGGGCATCAGTTGGCTTGTGTGCGTGCCTTTTTGTTTTTGTTTTTTTGTTTTTTTAAGTGAACAAGGGTAAAGGGAAGGAAAGAGAAAGGGAGAGAGGGAGGGAGACAAAAGACCAACAGGAACTCCATGTTCACATGTGTTTCCATGGAGGATTTTGTGTACCTGCACAGTGTGTTGGGACCTATGAGCCGGTATCATGCGGAATTATGGAGGGTGCTTCCTGCACTTTGCTTCGGATCGCACTGTCTGTGTCTTGCTGAGTGTAGCAAGATGTCTTTGAGTGGGCCCCAGCATGTGTGGGTCGTACGTAGTACTGCTGAGTAAAGATTCAGTCAAATTGAAGAAGACTGATCACCTGGCTCCTTGTTTGTGTGGCCATCTTCCTCCATCATCGTGGGACTTAGACACTTGTTCACAAATTCAGTCAGTGCAAATATGGCGGCCGACTCAAAGACGGTGCCATCCAGTTTATGCTGCATAATCCCACAGACCCGACCTTAATCCTTTACTTTGTTAAGTGACTTTAAGGAACGTTCTTCTTACCTTCTCTGAGCTTTTGTGTTTCTTTTGTTTTGCTTTATTTGATTAATAAAATGAGAATAATAAATAAACTTGTGTTGAGGATTTAAGGATATTAGAGGTGCAGAGGGTCTTGCAGTTTGACATGCAGTAGCTATTCCTGGAGATATACATTATGGTATGCAATTTGATACATATTCTCATATAGCAATCCATATTTAAACAAATACTTTCTATACTTGTTTTTATAACTTAATTAATATTCACTCATTTTTATAAGTGGCTTTCCTGTGGCCTCAGATTTGTAACAAGAAACAGGAATGTAGAACTGGGCTTCATTTACTTAGCTCCCAGGACAAGACGGGGTGTGGGATGCAGGCATTGCACAGACTGGTCCAGTGAGTTCACTTTCTTCATATTGACGTCTGGCATCACTTGCACATGGTGACATGACAGACACACAGCTGATTGAAAATCTCACGTGTGGTATGCTTAATCAGTTAGTCAAAAGTTCTCTCTGATATCTAAGAAAGTTTCATAGGGTGCTGCTGTCAGGTACCAGGCTGCATGCACCAAGTCAGCTGAGAACTGTACCCCACTTCACAGACAGACTTCCTGTCATCATGGAGCCTGAGGCCATGCTTCATGTACCTATTTTCACTCCCTGCCTCCCCAGCAAGCATGCCACTGTCTTCATGGCCCACATACAAGGAAAATGCACTATCAGAGTTCAGTGTCTGGTATGAGCCCTGTGCAGTGACTTGCCAGGCCTTGAACCCTGGCAGCCAGACGCCATGCCCTGGCTGTCACCCTCTGTGCAGTCTGGGGAGAGGCTGATGAACACAGTGCATCAAAAGGAGCTGTGATCTGGGGAGGATGAAAGGAGAGGCCCGTGAACACAAGAATGTTCTTTTGTTAGTAAAATTCGCTTTAGCTGTTTTCTGTATGTCAGCGAAGGACCACTGTGAACTCCTAGTTTCTCTGGCAAAGGCTGATTTATGAGGATTTTCTCAGATGTACCAGCAGGTTAAAAACACGTAGTCTTGAATGCTTTCAGGAGAGGAAATGAATAAACAGGCATTTGAGGTGAATCCCACCAAGTCTGTGGGGCTGTAGAAAGGTGAATTAATTCAGCTGAAAAGGCTTGGAGAAGAAGTGCACATGTCTCTTGACCCAGTAAATGATAGTTGGGAAATCTGAGTTTGTAGTCAGTTTTCTATCTCATGTAGATGAAAATTGTTAGAAGAAATTTTATGTTGGGGGAGATGTTACCTGGATTTAGAGGAATAAATCAGATAGGAAAAGCAAAGTGAACTGCCCAGGTGAAACCAGGCGGGAGGCACCCTCACCTCACTTTTAAGTTGAATTAAGTTGCCGCTTGACATTTTTGACCAGTTGGAATTGTTATATTTTATATTCTGCTCTGTTCTTGCTTTATGCATATTCGTGTCTTTTTCCCATAGCACATATGAAATCATGCTACACTGACTCATTTTAAAAGATAAACACGAGCGGGTGTCCGCTTTCTGTGGCCTGTTTTGGCCCTTTGGAAGGAATATAAAACTAGGATGTTTTTATAAAATTCACAGTGAGTCAAGATTTCTGTAATCTTTCAAGCACTCAGAAACAAAAACTTTGTGGCAAAGGATCGATATGACCTGACAGAACAGTTCCAAGAGCTGAGACTGACAAGCTCTGTTTTTTTTTTTTTTGTTTTTTGATTGTGGAAATATCTATTTTTTGTCCTTGTTTCTCATGTCACTCATGCTGCGGAGGTAACGGGACCCCTCCTGAGGGGCTGCGTTGCTGTGGATCATGCTCCCAAAGTTTTCTAGAAATTCCTTTTTGCTCAGGGGAAACGAGTGATTCAGAAAACTGCAAAGTTACCCGGCTTTGTTCTTGGAATCTTCTTCAGGTCCATTTGGCACGTCAGTAAAGAAGGAGAAAGGAGCCTGGGGGAATCCAGAAATATGCTTCTAAGCAGACTAAATGAGCAACTTCTCACGGAATCTAAAATAGACTGTGAGGCACCTCCTCCACCCCCATAAACTCTGTAGAGGACACCACCCACGCATTGCACAATATTTGCAGAGGTAGAAAGTGGTAATGAGTGATGCAATGCAAGATTCCTTGGACATCATGGGGATCTACCCAGGAGATCTACCGAAAGTTGCTGCCCATACAGAGGGAGAGTGAGAAAAGTGTATTTGAATGTGATAAACCTGTGGCTTTTTTTGTTACTTGTTTAGAATAGTTCATACCCATGTTTGTTGCTGGTGGTGATGCTGAACCAGTCTGGCTCTCATGATATGGAGAGATGGAACCATATCAGCCAGGCATTGGGTATTCCAAGAACACTTAGCGTGGCTCTTCCCCAGGGAGGATGCTGCGGAAGAGTGAAGTATTGTTAGACAGACTTGCAAGGAAGGGAGGTGGACCAAGTGAGGTTGGCAGCATTCCTAGTACTCAGACACAACTCTTCTAGGCAGGGTTGCTGCAGACCTTCCTCATGCGGGTCCCCTGCCTAAGTGATTCTCTTCAGACAGTAGAGATATTCAGTAAATGTCTTTCGTGTTTTGGTGCCTCAGCTTCCACAGCCATAACGGGTGCCACAGTGGTTAGCGTTGACAAGGCGGCTGTGAGAATGATAGGAGATTGGAGGGGAGGCAATTTACTGCGTTAAAAAGAAATGTTAGCATACGTGGCCAGCTGAGCTCATTCTACTTAACCCCCTCAGGCTAGTGTTAATTCCACCCCCACCCCAGACAACAGTTTTGGGGGCCCAGGTTAGAGGCTAGGTTAGGATGGTGGAGAAGACTCAGCCTTGGACATTTGTCTTAGTTTGTTTCCCTGCTGTGATAAACATTATGACTGAGAATACCTCAGGGAGAGAAGGGCTCATGTGGCTTCTGTGTGCAGATCACAGCCTATCACTGGGGGAAGCCAGGACAGGGACTCCAGCAAGAACAGAGACCGGAGCCTTTCAGGAAAGCTGCTTACTCTCCATGGCTTGCCCAGCTTGCTCTTTTGTTGTTTTGTTGTTATTGTTGTTGTTTTCTTTTTTTGAGACAAGGTTTTGTGTGTGTGTGTGTGTAGCCTTGGCTGTCCTGGACTCGCTTTGTAGACTCACAGAGATCCTCCTGTTTCTGCCTCCCAGAGCGCTGGGATTACAGGCATGCCTCACCTTGCCCAGCTCCAGTTTGCTTTCTTACTCAACCCAGGCCCCTCCTCCCCAGAGGTGGTGCTGCCCACTGTGGGCTATGTACTCACATCAGTTATTAATAAAGAAAATGCTCCCGTAGGTTTTCTCACAGACTTATCTGATGTAATTGCAGTTCCCTCTTCCCTGTGAGTTTGTGCATCAACTACTCAGCCTTCAAGGAGTTCCTTGGAGACCAGAAAAGAGGGAGTGGGTCTCTGGAGAAGAATTATATGTGGAGTGATTTTTGAGACCATTTAATCCATTACGAAGTTTGTCCCTTCTCACTACCCAAATATCCTGGTTGACAGAAATACCATTCACCTCTGGAGGCACTTCCTAGTGATGGTCCATACTGATCTTCCACTTCCTTTGCTTCGGGCTTTGGTGGATCTGATGGAACTCGCAGGATCACCTTTCTGGATCACCACACTGGAGATCGAGCCCAAAGGAGAATGAAGTATGATCAGCTGATGTGAATTCTGCAGCCATGCTTGCCTCTCTCCTTTGGGGACCAGTAACTTGCTTTTGTTCTTAGAGACAGGAGAACACCCTGCTTAATCGTTTAGAGCATACCCCACTACCCGAAAGCACTCCTGAAATGAGCAAGGATAGCCAATAAAGGCAGACCATGTCTCAGTCCTGAGTTTGTTCCCCTGTGTCTCCAGCCTCCATTATTGTTTACTATTATGGTGGTAAATTATTTACCATTATGGTGGTAAATCCCAAAGGTTTTCTGCTGCCACCTTAGCTTTGACGTAGATTTTGGAGGAAGCTTCGGAGACTGGCGAGACTTTAGAAGCACCACAACTCAACTCCAGGGCCTGTGGTTTCCAGATGTTTTTCTTTCTCCACATCTTCCTTGTCCTATAGTATTGATTATGGTTTTCTAACCCTCAATTTAGAAAATTTGAAAACTGTTGCAAAACATTGAAAATGAAAAGAATTACAGACAGTCCACTATATGTGTTAAGGTAAATCGTTACCATTTTGTTTATTTCCTTCTAATAATTTTTTGCACATGTGTGCACACACCATTATTTGGGCACAGAGACAGAGGACTGGAAAGTTCTTTCAGATTCAGTCCTTCATCACTTGCATCCGTTATCTCCCTCGTGGTTCCCTTCATAGATAGGAAAGGTCTTGTAAGATCTTGAACTTTTCACCTAGGAAGAAACTAGTTCAACTCACAGAAGGAAGAATGGTCATTTAGGGACATCCAGATGTCTCATGGATTTTGAAAATGTCACAGTCATAGAGGCCTTTTTCACACAGGCCTAGAACTGAGAGCCCAGGTCCATCGCTATGGGAAGAGGGAAGAGGACCCTGCACAGCTGTTAGTGCCCTGCCAGTGCCCGGGAGTGATGCATGCACAACTGGGTTGTTGCTGCAGGGAGGAGCCGCAGCTGAATCCTCCTAGGTTATGTTTTGTCTGGGGAATTGGGTTGAACTGGGCGTCACCTCACCAACTATCTAATTTCTTCTTCCCATCTGCCACAGGGGATTAAAAAGAAAATATATACTCAAGCAAATGCTAGATTGTGGCGGTTGGTTCCTGGCTGCAGCCAGGTTGGCATCTCTCATGTACCACAATTCTTCCAAACGACCCACAGCTTTCTCTGTAAGAACGGTTATACTTAATCTTGAAACAGCTCTGAAAAAGAAAACACATTTATTTCTAAATTGAAGTCTTTTTTTTTAATACCGGAAAATGCAGCATAATTAACTCTCAGCGACAACTTTCCCTTCCCCATTCCATCTAGCTATGTATGCAGAGATGACCTTGAACTTCTGATCCTTCTGCTTCTACCTCCTGAGTGGAGGGATTTTGGTGTACTACTATGCTTGGTTTATGTGGTATTGAGGAATGAGCCTGGGGCTTTATGCATGTATAAGGCAAGCACCTTACCGACTGAGCTACACCCTAGTTCCTTCTCTGTTTTGTCGCTGTTATTTCTTGTCGCTCTTGTTTCTTATTTAGGAATTTTTTCATCTGCATTTTAAGTTTGTTTCAGAGAGCATCGTTGTAGCTGTCTTTGAACAGAATATACATTATTCAACTGGTATGTCCGGGGAGGACTCGGTTACCTGGGCATATATCTGAGAGGTCCTTAGTCTCACTACTCTGTAAGTTCAACCTTAACCTTCCTGATTTGATATTAATGCAAAAAAAAAAAAAAGCAGTGATGTTTCAGTTATGTTATACTGTTTATAACACAATGATATAAAACTAGGCTTATTTTCTTACTGCACATTTACTATTGTTCTTCAGTTATTTGGCCATGTGTGCCCCACAGCATTTGTGGGATTTTGGTTATGGAGTGGCATACGTACATGTTTGTTACGTACATAGTTGTATTGGGCTTTCTAAAACACAAGAGTTGTCACAAAGCCTAGTGATAGCAGTCTCTATCTGAGGTAGGAGTGTCCTGAGTTTGAAGTCAGCCTGGGCTATAGAGAGCGTTCCAGGCCAGTCCCAGAAACATAGTGAGGCCTTATCTCAAAGTATGCCACTCAACCTCGCAGATGTGAAACCTTGGGTTCGTTCTCCAGTACCACACATACTGGCACAGCCATGAACGGCATATTGAAGGAAGATGGCGATCAAGAAGAGTGATATGCCTGTGGAGCAGTCCTGAAAGCAGTAATCCCTCCCTTAAATGGCTTGTTAGGAAGGAAGCATATTTGTGAAGCTCAACAGCACTAACTAGGCACCTGCCACTTGTGCCTCGGAGCCCTCTTAATTCCCAGAATAGGTTTCTGTGCGTTAAAAATGTGTTGTTTTCTGTTCCTTGTTTTTTCCCTTTGACACTGTTCTTAAACCCAGTGAAGATGCAGTGGCAGATGCTCACTCCCTTGCCATGTGGTATTCCTTTTGGAGACCGTGCTACGAATTATGAATCCATCCTGCTGTTGATGGGTATATGTCCGCGTTACATTATTTGGTATGAAGGATAATTCTACTGATATCCTAGTTTTTGGTGCCTCTGGTATTGGGAGTAGAGCTGATAACTCAAAATGTCTATGGGCCATGTGTTTCTTTGTCGTCTTCGCCTACTTTTTTTGAGTAAAGAACAATGGAGACTTGCAATGAAAGGCATTTTGTTTTCTCTCTCCTTCGCTTTATTTTATTATGAAGGAGAGTATTGATGATCTCCTAATAAGGTGCTGCCTTCTTCAGGTTGTGCTGTGTTTTAGTGAAGACTCACTGCTTATATTCTGCTATCTTCTTATTAGTTCTTTCTGATTACCCCTGCTACACCGAGACATGGGCTGTCTTAGGAAGGGCTTGATTGGCTTTCTGACCTTATAAACAGCCTTCTTAGGTTACTAGTCTAATGAGAAGCACATCTTTGGGATAAGAGATTGAGTTTAGGTACACAAGATGGGTTTGACAGTGGCACCAAATCTGGACAATACTGTGTGTGGTCCTTTTGTAGGTTAAAGAAAAGGCATTAATTTTCTTTTCTTCAGCTGCCATTTGCCAGGTTTAGGGCTCTCTTCACTCTAGATCCTTGAGCTGATGGGAGTTTTAAAGTTCTGCTTCAGCCTGTGGTAAATGTAGTCATCATTGCAGTTAAGGTGAAAGGCTAACAGTTAACACAGCAAACCAAGACCAAGGCGCCCATGTCCCACATAAAACCGCCCTTTAAAGGAATGGCTGCCTGTATTTCTGACTGTGTGTTCTTGTGTCTCTTCGTATTTGTAGTCTGAGTATTTGAAAGCCTGAGTCTTGAAGATGCCTCCTTTTGGCTTTTCTGTCTGGCTGCATCTGTGTATAAAGGTAGGCAGCACACCCCACATGGCGCCCACACTGAGTCTGATGAGGAGAGGAGGCCAGAGTGTACTGGTACATTTCCAGTTCAAACTACGAATCACTGTGTGCTGCTTTCATGTGCATGGCTGGCTATTAATTTCCACAGCAACTCCCATGAGTACTGAGCAGATGAAACATTGATGCTGGGAGAGAAGAGGTTTGCAGTGTAGTAGCCCTTGTCCAGTTTTTCTTGATCTTTTTCTGTTATTTACTCCATCTCCATCTCTTTGATATACTTTAAAATCTTATCTGTCAGTAAATCCTATTAGCCTTAAGTTGGTGAACATAATTGGAATGTTCTTGAACAATAATCTGGAAACCATTAAATAAGAGCATTAAAACACACACACACACACACACACACACACACACACACACACACACACACACACACACAAACAACAACAAAAAACCAGAACTCAGAGATCAGTGCCGGAGCACATGGTTCTGGTTCCATACCCACCACTAGAAAAACATAGTAAGAACAAAATGCCAGCCTAGGGGACTTCTGTCCTTGCTCAGTTTGTTTCTCTTCCTGTTTAGACACTTTCATCTTAGGCAAATGTGCTCATTGTCAGAGTCCACGAGTTCACTCCAGCATCTTTACCGTAAAGCCTAGTCCAGTCATAGGGATGCCTGTTGCTGCTTATACCGGCTCCTGAGAGATGGTCATAGCACTAGGATCCTTACCCCATCTTCTCCATGCATCCATTTCTTCGTCTTTGGGTTGGCACACAGCAGTGTCAGGACTTACTGTGTGTGCAGACTCTGAAGCTAACGAGTTCTTTCCCCGGCCCTCACGGAGCCTGTGCTCTGAATGGTGGAGGTGTGCGACCCAGCAGTTGCTTAGGGAGCTGAGTAGTGCTGGGTTCAGCTCCCCATGGTGGTTAAACAGGCTCAGAGGATGAATGGGAGGGGTTCCTCTCTGAGTGAAACAGTTTAAAGTTGGCCTTGTAGACACTTGGGCTTCCCAGGATGCTCATGGGTAGAGAAGTAATTTTGAAGTAGGGCTGCGTAGAGTGCTGCCTTCCAGCTCACCGTCACTTCAGTCTCAAGTACTGCACAGAGAGTTTAATTTTGTGCTCAAAATTAAGATAGAATATAGGCGATGTTTGGATTTTCAAAGCATCTGTGCTGCAGTATGTTGGATTTTCCTCTGTGGTTTGAACCGTCTTTGCAAAATGAGGTTCCATCTTTTAGATGAGTCTTCCAGAATATTAATGTACTCAGTTTTCAGATCAATGGATTCATAAGTAAGGAGTCTTTTAAGTTCCCTTTTTAAAGTGTGGTGGGGGGGAATTCAAGGCTAGCAATTCAATGAGGCAAGACTGAGGCACACCTCAGGGTGGAGAGAGATTCCCAAAGATACCAGTATTGGACTGTGATTGGCTATATGATAAATAGATTATTTATGTCTTTGACCTGAGCAGTTAAATCAAGCTAATCCATTTTCCCCTCATTTTTCTTATTTTTTAAGTGTCCTTGTGGGAAATTGGCTTTGTATGTGTGTTTCAGGAATAGGTATTTTTGACAAGGACATTTAAGAAAGGAATTACATAAAAATCCTTATAACGCTTGAAACTCAGATGCATTGTTTTAGCTCTTAGAACCTTTAGCTAAAAGCAGACAGTTCTCAGTGGTTAGGGAGACAGATTTGTTCTTTTTCTTTCTGAGAGGGCTGCTGTAAAGTGGAGACTCTTTAGAGGACTTGGAATAGATGTTAGAGTGATTTGGAAATCTGGTCTGTCATCCTTTCCTCAGTGCTTTCTCTTGCAAACATGAAATTGCCCCTGGAAACACAGATCTTATTTATAAAACAAAACTTTTCTTTAGATTGTTTAAATGGTCTTAAACCCAGGTCTGGCTAAGTTTTAAAACTTAACCAGTATAGGGCAGGGGCACTTTGAGTGATTATTCTTCTTCTGATTTAGTTAGGTTGTAACTTACGTTTATGTACACTTTGTTCACACATTTCCTCTCCTGACAGTACATTTCAAGTTTTCCGTGTAGAGGTAAAAGGAATTTTCAAAAATCCAGAAAGGCATGTACTAAAGCCATTCAAGTTTAAGTGATAGAAAAGGACAGGTAAAGCAGAAATTCCTAAAACAATTTGAGGGAAGAGTGACGTAGTAACAAGTAAAGAAGCCATTATTAGGTTGGTTCCTGGGAACCTTACAGACAACTCTTTGGCCCAAGTCAGACCACACAGTAACAACAAGAAGAAGAGACACAGGTTGAAGCAAGTGATCATTTTGATCACATTTTGAATCATTTATGAGGCACTTGACAGGGAAGACTACAGCGTGACTCATTGCAGGAGATCACCATGGCAGAATGAGTGTTTGGGTGGAAAGTCTGTAATTTGAAAATACAGTTGTTACATGACTAGAAAGCACAGCCCTGTGGTGTGGTTGTGAAGATGATGTTACAGATATGAGAGATTCCTGCCTCTCCCCCAAGGCTCCCCTTCCCAGGACGAAAAAATAAAAGGGACGGAAATCAAAAGTATAGCCAGGGAAGGCAGCTTCCGTCTGTCCATGCCAGGAGTGAGCTGTGATAGCTGCACACTGCTCAATTGACCCAGAGGTGGATACTGTCATTGTGTAGCATGTGCTGTGTGGACTGTATCTCACATCACAGAGTAGGCCTGAGGGACACAGTAGAATTAACAGAATTGTCAGGAATAATAAAATCATGTGGATTATGTGTTTTAGTTGCCGTTTTTGCCAACTCTTCTTGAGAACTCTGGTAAAACTGGACCAGACGTGGAGATTCAGATGGAAGAATTCTTATTTGAATGGCTTGGCAGCAATGCTGTGTGAAATTATCTATTATTATTCCCCTGAACTTAAAGCCTTTCTGCCAAGAAATGCAAGTTTCCATTTGTGTCAACAAGATGTGAATTAAGGATTAAAGAGAAGTGAAAGAAAATACAGATGTTCTCAACTTAAACCACAGACACAGTGTTGGTGGAGACTCAGATAGTTGTAATACTGTGCTGTCTGGAGCAGTGCATTCAGAGGTAGGACTGAGGACTAGTCTGACACTGGCCAGTTCTTCCAGAGTTTGAACTTGAGATCCTCCCGCATATAAAGTCATCTTAGTGTCTCCTCTAAGATCCACACCTGCATTTGATACCTGAGCAGAGTAGTCTTCTCAGGCTTGTATCTTTCTAACAGTTACCTTCCTATCTCTCTTTTTTTCTTTTGTCTATAAGTACCAATCGTAAGAACCTCAGGGTAGCCACCATTCCGTTGCCATGCCTTAGAACAGTGTTTCTCAACCTGTGGGCCATGACCCTTTGAAGAGGCGTATCTGGATGGCCCTTTCATTGGGGGTCTCATATCAGATATCTTGCATATCAGATATTTACAGTATGATTCATAACAGCAGCAAAATTACAATTTTGAAGGAGCAACCAAATTAATTTTATGGTTGGGGGTAACCATAGCAAAAGGAACTGCATTAAAGGGTCCCAGCCCTTTGGGAGGTTGGGAACCTCTGTCTTAGAAGGTCAAGTTTTTGGACTGGGTACTTCTGGAATCCTTGGCATGAGCTGACTGGAGAATGGCCACCAGGGGCAGCCTGTTGAAATGATGTTGGTGAGGCCTGCCTGAAAACACAGGGACACATGTTTTGACATAATGCAGAGGTCTCTGATTCCATGGGTGCTTTGTCTGGCCAGGAGATTCCAGTTTGGTGGGAACAAGAAGTCTTAAAACTTTAATATTGTATGTGCTTCCATGTTTTCTGTTAGCAAAGGCATATGCTGACCTAGATTATAAAATGGTCGGTTTTAGAATTGTTGGAAACTGATTTGATCCACAACAGAGTAGTGTTGTGAATTTGGGAGTGTCCAGTGCTCCATCTGTTTTCTTCATCAATGAAGTGGAGTATCACCACAACCTCAAACTTCTAGCCTGGGGAACACTTTTAGAAGTTCTTTGGAAATGGTAGCTTTACGTGTTATTTCCCGGATATGTTTTATAGCTTTAAAGCTTGTCCCAAGACAGCTACACTAGGGATAACACACACTGTGCAAAAGGCCAGGCCTATTGTTTGGACTCTAAATGTTGCCCCTAAAGGAATGGTCCCCAGGTTGCTGCTTTTGGGAGACTATGGAGCCTTGAATAGGTGTGACCGACTGGGAGGTCTTCAGAACCAATCCCACATGGGACTGTGGGATGCCAGGCTTTTCTTCTCTTCCTCTGTTGCTTCCTGGCACAAGGTGAGCAGTTTTGTTATGCCATGTGCCCTGTCACGGTATTCTTTAATGCAGTATGTTCAAAGTATTGAACAAACTGAACCTTGGATCAGAATCTCCAAACTTTGAGATAGCTGTTTGCTCAGGTGTTACAGTGGCAGAGAACCGGTTACGGAATGCAACTGATGTTCTGGATTTGCGCGGGTGACTTGTTCTCACTTTTGAGTTTTGCTGTCATTAACACAGAATTTGGCTCTTGACAGTATGAAAATGAGGAAGGCGGGATAATCTCCATTAAAACTTTGGGAACACTGGAATTTGGAATTTTAATTTCCCTTACTTGTATATGTTAAAAAAATGTTTTTGGAAAAAAAAACAAAAAAAGAGGAGGATAAAGGAAGGGAGGAAAGAAGACATAGACTAGGGGCAGGGGAGGAGAGGGGAGAGGAGAGAGAGAGAGGGGAGGGGAGGGGAGGGGAGGAGAGGAGAAGAGGAAGAGAGAGGAGAGGGGAGGAGAGGAGAGAAAGGAAGGTAGAAAGGAAGAGAGAGAGAGAGAGAGAGAGAGAGAGAGAGAGAGAGAGAGAGAGAGAGAGAAGGGAAGTACAGGAGAAAGGAAAGAGGCAAAGGGCTAAGAGAGGAAAGACCAAGCAGACTTTGCTCTTGCAGAGCCCTAGGTCTGATTGACCTTTGCTTCTTGACCTTGTAATCGACAATTGAAGGCTCACTCTACATCTCCTTGGCTTATGCTAGTCCAGATGGACAAGGTCATGCCAAAGCTGCCTTATGTACAGCGCCACAGCAGAGAGCTCCCTGGAGTGCGGTGCTTAGGGCAGGTGGAGACAGTGGGGGTACACTCACTTGCTACTTTAGAGACAGAACGTGTTCACCTGCATTCGGTCGTAATCTACAGATACATGTGTTGCTGTTATGTGTACATATGCACTGTAATTATAATTAATCAGAAAAACTTTTGAAAATTGTATAAATGAAAACAGCTTTAAAAATGAAAAAAAAGGTTTTTGGTTATTCTTATTCATTAAAACTGCAAAATACACATTTTGCTCCTAAGTTGTACAAAAGCAGGCGATGGTGGTTCTGGCTTGTCAACAACCGTCCTCAGCTCTTACTAGTCATTTTAAGTAAATATTGGTTATGAAGAAGCCTAAAATGAATTTTTCAGGAAAACCAAGTCATTGCAAAATGTATTATCTCAAGTCACTGTAGAAAATGAAGTGGAGAAGAGTTTGATATTTTACCAACATTCTAGGCATACTTGTAGTAAGTGTGGATTTTTGTACGTGGCCTATACTATGTCAGGGAAGTGGGTGAAAAGGGGGACAGTGTGAGTCAGATGTCCCTGAAGGAACAGAACTGATAGGATGAGTATGGGATTGGTTGTAGTGGTGTTCAGGCTGTGGTGTGAGTAGTCCAACAATGGCTGTCTCGTAACTGGACGGCCAAGAGTTAAGTCAGAGAGTTGTTCAGTTCACAAGACCAGATGTCTTAGCAGTGCCAATCAGGTGGTCCTGGAGAGCTTCTGGTCTTTAGTTTGTGTTGGCATCCTAACACCAGTGAAGGAATGCCTCAGGATTAGGATAGATGAACCTGCCTGTGAGCAGGAGGACAAGCAGAGGAAAAGCAAAGCTGCTTCTTCCATGTGGATTACCACCCCAGAAAGTAGCCCAGATTTTAGAAGGGTCTTCCCATCTCAAAATCCGTTTATGAGATACTGAAGACCTCCCAGTCAGTCTGGCCTTTTCAAGCATGGGTGCCTAGCTCCTTGATTGAATCTTCATGAAGTCATGTTGAAAACCAAGATTAGCCATCACAGGGACCAAGTGGAATAAAAATGGGTTCTTAGGCTGGATCTTCTGTTAGTCAGGGGTGAGAGCTTTTCCCTCCCAGTTTGGTCTGTTAAAACTTAAGAGAACTTGCATAGGATAGATGGCTGATTAGTCATTTTGTCGAATGAGAGGCAGTAGCTGAGGCCAGTTTTGTGACTTATCTAAGGGTCAACTTTTGGACTGAAAATTGAGTCTCCTATCTGGCCAGAACACTTACATGTTGTCCCTTTGCTGTCACTGTTGTGGTGCCTTGAATTCAGAAGTGACACCCTGGTAGATGCTGCTTTTGTTTGCTGGCATATTTAACTCCCAGAAAACCTTATGAATTAAGAGGGGCAAGTTTTATCATTTGCCTTTTGTAGCAGAGACAACTGGCAGTCTGCAGTACTTTGAGGTAATTGGGTCATGTAGTGAAGACGCACTGGAGGCAAGAACCACAGCTGGCTTTTCTAACCCTTTTATTGTGCCATGCTGCCTTTATACTCCATGGAACTTGATGTCATAAGTACCCAAACATTTAAAAATAAATTGGAGAAGAAGTCACATCCTGCTGTGGTCCAGCCCTTGGCAGTGATGTTTTTAAGTAGAGGTTTGTGTTATGAGAATTTTGCTTTCAAACTGCTGCATGTGCCTCGTGTAAAAAGTTGTATGAAACGGTTTTATTTTTGCTAAGTTGCCCATGTAAGTTTATTATTTATTTATTTTGGTCCTTTTAAACTCCAGCTCCTTTACCTAAATGAAGCACTGCTGTACTTTTATTGCATATGCCATTATTAAAAGAAATGGAAAAGATGCTTATTAGTTTTAATACCGCATGAGTGGAAATAGCTTTTAAGAGGCAGTTACAGTTCCTAGAAGTACAATTTAAGAAGTCTCCCGGTTTTGTGCTTGATTGATAAAAGAACAAACTTTCTTAACTTTGCTATGATTTGATAATTATTTTAGTGTGTGTGGTAGATGTCTTGTGTTTTACTGATTTGACGCACATTCCGGGGGCCTGGCATTATGCTTTGAGGCTGTCTTTCATTTGTTGGTATATAATCCAGGCAAAGCTGCTTCTAAGTGCAAGTAGTTGCCCTTTGTCTAGAAACCATATGCTGCTTTAACTTTTGGTGTATGGCCTTTCAGAAAAGCACACATGGCTTAAACTGGTGGGGTTATTGTTACGTTAAACACAAACCAAATAATCCTTCTTGCATCTAACCCTGGAATACAATCGCCCAGAAGAGAGCGTTAAGCACTCTGTTTTCAAACAGCTATTCAGATCCTGGAAACACTACAGAAAGTTAGAAGGCTGCAGTATGGAAGGGCTTGAGGAAAAGTGGGGATGAATTATAGGAACTAGAAAATAATAGAGCTTAACAGTGGAGGAGTCCCTCTGATTGCAAGATGCTGAACCTACCCAAGGCTTAAACTTGTCAGTAACAACCACTGCAGAAGAGACTCGGGGGAGTTTTCAAACTTGAAATTTATAATTCCACGGATTTATTAAAGTCCAAAGTGTCCTTTTCTCATAGCCTAGTAGGAAGAAGGATCATTTTAATCATCTCCCTTTATATTTGTAGAAAACAACAAGTCAATGGATGTGTTAATTGTAGAGCCATATCAAGCAAATAAATACAAATAAAAACCATACTGAGATTCCATTTTTTCCCGGTAAGAGTGTTTGCTTCAAGAACATAAACAAGGCTTTTGGAAAATGGCTCATTGCTTAAGGTCATTGGCCGTGTTTCTGAAGGACCTGGGTTTGATTTCCAGCAACCGTATGGTACCTTACAACTGTGTATAACTCCAGATACAGGGGATGTGTTGATCTCTTCTGGACTCCAAGGGCATCAGGTGCACAAGTGATGCCCAGACACACATGCCAACAAAATACCTATAAATATTTAAAATAAACCAAGCAACAGCAAATGCTGGTGGAAGAACCCCCACACGCTACTGTAGGAAAAGCAGCTGATATGGACTCTTTGTAGTGAGTATGGTGATTCCTCAGAAAACCAAAAGTTGTCGTGTGATCCGGCTATAACACTCTAGAGGTATACCTAGGAATCTAAGTTGGCAAACAACAGCGGTACCATAACAGTCACAACCCTGCCACATCCATGTGTGTCAGGGCACTTTTCACAACAGCAGAGACGGGAAATCTGCTTCCATGCCCTTCAACAGATGAAAGGATAGAGGAAATGTATATACACAGTGGAGTTTTAGTCCTCTATGAAGAAGACAGATACCTGAGTTGGAGAAAAGTCAGTGAAACTTGAGATGATCATGATCGATAAGAAAGATAAGCCAGACACAGAAAACAAATCTCATATATTTTCTCTCTTGGTGCAGTATGAACACACAATAAATATATGACAGTAGAAAGAGACTTTGTTGGAGGAGAGGGGTCAAGAGAGGGTAGTCGGGAAAGTAAAGACAAACATGCCACAGCTATAGAGCTGTGGGGTTTGGATTGGAGCATAGAGTCTCCTCACATACCCACGAGGCTACTAGCTTTAAAGTTTTAAAGATTCTGTAGAAGACACTTGGTGCTCCGGAGGATAATTATAATTTGCAATACAGGAGAAAGTCCAGCGTAGCTGCTCATTTACCTGAAAAATAATGTTCTAGTCTATTTTCTGTTACTCTAACAGGCTTCGCAAGACCGGGAAATTCATAAAAACCTAAAGGGTCATTTCAGTCTTGCTTCTACAAGACAGGCTAGCCCAACCGTGTGTGGTTAGCTACTGGGATTCCTTCTTTTTGGCCTTCGGATGTAGTGGAAGATTTTACATAGAGAGACAAAGCAAGCTAGGTAAAGGAAGGTTTTAATTTTTATTATTTTTTGTTTGTTTGTTTGGTTTTTTGAGACAGGGTTTCTCTGTAGCCTTGGCTGTCTTGAAACTCTCTTTGTGGATTAGGCTGGCCTTGAACTCAGAGAGATCCACCTGCCTCTGCCTCCTAAGTGCTGGGATTAGAGGCATTTGCCACTATGACTGGCTCTAGGAAGTCCTTTTTTTTCCTCCTCTGTTTTATGACAGAACTGCTTCCACACAAAAAAATGAGTCATCATGACCAAGTCATGTCCCATACTTTGTAAATGAGCATTGATGTTTCCAAGACATCAACTATAGGGGAATCCATTCCCACAAGAGCCAACAGCTGTAAGCAGGTTGGGTCACCTCAGTTAAGCCTCCCAGTAGTTAGCAGATCAGAATAGTGGCGGGGTGATGGTGACGCCCACCTCTCCCAGCAGTGTGAGTACTCAGCGAAGGTCATGGCTTTCAGGGTGGACCTTAGTGTTACTAATGCATTTACATATTATTTGTTGCAGGGATGGTTGGTAAAATCTGAATTAATTATTGCCAGGAGGAGGACCGTTATACACACGTGGTACTTGTTTGGCATGTATTTGTATATAGATCTGAAATAATTGAAGCGGTCATATAACTTTAAATAAGTGAATTCATTGAAATACACATAAAACCTTATACCAGTGACAGCTGTTATTAATATGTGTAAAAACAGCTGACTGTATATTCACTGTGTCCAAGAGATTTAAGGGGTGGAATAAATAGTTCTAAGCAAGGCTTCAGGACATAATTTTTCAATTTGTATATATTTAATCTGAACCTCTTTTGAGATAGATAGAATTGAAAATAAAAGTAAAAAGATATGCCTTCCTCTGTCCTAAATTAGCTGAGAAATATAGAAACATAAAGAAATAATCTGTAGAAAAAATTTCAAGTTATATCTACACACTACCTTAATTTTTTAAATTAGAAATTTAGTATATAAGTAGGTATTTACTCTAAATACAATTTGGAAACATAGTAGCCTAGTAGGTGAGTGGAGTCTTCCTAACTGGGTTTTCTTGGAGAGCTGTGCCCCGGTTCTTATGCCTGTGTGACCGGGATTGTGGTTCCTGTCTTTGCCCCTGTGTTGATGTGCTTTCAGTCTTCCCTCTGTAAGCTGCAGGCAACAAGTGCCCTTCTTATGCTAGTGGAGATCTAGGAAAACACAACATTGAGTGTCATAACAGCCCATCATATCCTGAGAAAAATAAACGCAGACTTTAACTTATTTTCTTATTGTGACTAACACTGTGATGAGATTTTGGAGGTGACTATCTGGGCTCGGGGCTCTGCCTAGGCCCTTGCCTGTGATCTGGGTAAGCAATGTCCTCTCATTGGTGAGGACTATGACAGTGCATTCCTGTAAAACTACACAGAAGAATGAGGTAAAAAGACCGGTGAGGTGTTTCCTACTGCCTTTAAGTAAATATTAGCTATCCCTAACTGGTGCATGGCTAATAGATTTTAGTTGGCAGGCTTCTAAAAAAGATCGGAAGGAAGAATGAGTGAGGTGGAATTGTTTGGTGTTTTAGAAAAGCAGATGAATTTAATATCTTTGTTTCCCTAATTGCTCTTACTGTCAGGTTTTTCTTAAAATTCCTGTTACGTTTGAGATATAATGTTCTCCTGGATGTTTCTGGATCTCAGGGATAAAGTTAGGAGGGAAAGCCAGGCTTGTGTCCTGCTGTCCAATCTCAGTTGCGGGGGGTCGGGGGGGGGGATGAGCCAGGCATTGCATCTGCTCCTTGTCTGCTCTACCCAGCTGGACGTTGCCTAGTCCCGAAGGCTGCTGGGGGGTGTGTGTGGCACATCCTGTGTTGACTGTGTCTCAGGTATGTCCAGAGAGAGGTTAGGCTTCTGCCCCTTTCTTCTCTGAGACAGAGTTCCTGTGCTCCTAACGGGGAGTGTGCAGCTAAACCAGGATCTGACTTGCAAGGTACTTTCATATCCTTCTTCAGTGCTGCTCCACTGTCAATAGCCAGGAAGTGGGGTCAGGCCAGATGTTCAGCAACCGATGAATACATAATGAAATCTGCTACGTACACACAGTGGAATTTTATTCAGCCTTAAAGAAAGGCGAAATTTGTGAGAAAATGGAGGGAGCTAGAAAGCATATTAAGTGAGCTAGCCCAGGCTTAGAAGACAATACTGCGTGTTGTCAGCGTGGTTCCCAGCTTTTAACTTTACTGTCAGTGTAGTTATGTGGGAGTGGGTGGAGCCCAGGATAATGGGAAGAGAGTAATAGTAGACATGTGATATTAAAGTGGAAGGGAGAATACTAGGGACAGAATACTATCAGCAGGGAGGGGCCAGGAGCGAGAGGATCGGACAAAACTAAGAATGTGTGAAAATGTCATAATAAAGAAACCCGTACTCCGTGTGCTGATTAAAAAGCAAAATTAAATTTAGCAAAAGCCCAAATAATTGGCAAGTGTCGTGTACCTTTGCATCTCAGGATATAGTTCATAGCCGAGATCTCAAGGAGCTGTAGCCAGAGGGGTGTTTTGTCACAGGAATCTGAGTTAGGCTGTACCTGGCCTTTGTCCAGAGGCTGACTCAGCAGAGGTAAGCCCCACTCACTGTACCCTAGGCTATTGTTTGAGTACAATAATAGTATTATTTTAATGTTTAAATTCAGTTTCCAACAGGGTCTGAATTTTGTAGTAACATGTGTAAAAAATTATTAAACATATAATGCCACTGTATGATCAGGCTCTTTCATTACACAGTCTGAAGACCAAAACATGCACCATAAACACCCCAGATGTTACACAAAGGTCTTCTTTATATGAGGTCATAGATTTCTGAACTGCTGTGAATTTGCTAGCTTGCTTAAGACATACTTTGAATCAAATAGAACAAAAACTGTTTTCAAGCAGCATTTCCACATGCAGAGAATATTGTAGTATTTGTGGTAGGAGATGCTTTGAGGACACTTTTCTTCTGTTAGTGTGGACACTTAGTGGCAACTTATTTCTTATATTAGGTCATTCAAGAGATCATGTGTTCAGATAACTGAGTTGGAACTTTCCTGTGTGTGTGCGTGTATGTGTGTGCTCGCCAGGTCCTCAGAATAACAGGAGAGTCAGACATTTTTGTTTTCTTTTTAAAAGTTTATATATATATATATAAACAATAATATATATTATTATATATGTATACATACATACATACATACATACATACATATATATATATATATATATATATATATATATATATGCACTCTACTTGCATATATTCCTGCATGGCAGATGAGGATACCGGAAGAGGGCATCAGGTCTCATTATGGATGGTTGTGAGCCAGCATGTGTTTTCCAGGAATTGAACTCAGGACCTCTGGAAGAGCAGCCAGTGAGTGGCCTTAACTGCTGAGCCAGCTCTCCAACCTGACAGACATTATTTGTAAAAACCAACTTGTGATATATATAACTTTAAAACTTTTCTTTGTACAAACCAATCTTTAAGTTCAGTATTCTTAGATTTGTAAACCAGTTAGATGGCGTGGCAGCAATGAAAGGCAGAGCTCAGCGGTTGGGAATACTGAAGGAACTGTCTAGTTTGCTTCGCCCTGAAAGTTTCAGCAATCCGTAGTTGTATTCACAGAAGTGGCACAGAAAACTTATATGGAGGAAAAACCCAAAGAAACACAGCAGAGCTTCAAAAACTGGGAAAGGAGGAATGAAATCAACTACTTCCATGTAAGTGAATTGATAACTTCCTAGCTTATTTTGACCGTACAAAATACAACTTCAGGAAGTCTGGCTACCTTTATAATCATGATGAAAGAGTCTCAGATGCAATGCCAGAAGATAGTGTGCTGGCAACTGACGAAGTATTTCTCAAAAACAATCCATTAGTGGCTAAAGAGCTGGCCTAGCAGTGAGGACTGCTTCCCTGTTCTTCCAGAGCAGCGCTTTTCAACCATCCTGTGCTGCGACCCTTTAATACAGTTCATGCTGTGGGGACCCCCAGCCACAAAATTATTTCATTGATACTCATAACTGTTATTTTGCTGTCTCGACCTTAGGTTGAGAACCTCTGTTGCAGCAGCTCTGAGTTCAGTTCACAGCGTCCACATCAGGCACAATTGGAGTAACACAATTATGACTCCAGCCACTGGGATCCAGTGCCTTTGCCTCCTCAAAAATTGGCAGTCATGTGCACAAACCCCACACAGACACGTGATCAAAGATAAAATATTAAAAACAAAACAAATCAAATGCTGGGTGTGGTGGCACACATCTTTAATCCCGGGGGGCAGAGGCAGGCGGATCTCTGTGAGTTTGAGGCCAACCTGGTCTATAGAGTAAGTTCCAGGATAGCCAAGGCTATACGGAGAAATCTTGTCTTTAAATATCTTTAATATTAAAAATAAGTATTTGCATAATTGAAGCTGTTGTATTTTACATGGTTTTTGAGTTGTCTTAATTACTTTAATCTTTAATAATATACTTTTGAATTATAAAATAGAGTGACATCAGATTTACCAACTGAGTATTTAATCTTCACATCATGGAGCAGCTGCATTAAGATAATGTTGAGCATTAGCAGGTATTTCCACGTATTAGACCTGTTTCTTGTGAAGAAGGAATGGAATGAACAACTAAATGGAAGTGAAAAAAATAGCCTTTACTTTTAGTTATAAACATTGGCAGTAAAAATTACTTGGGGTTGTTTTGTTTAAAAGCAAAAAAGCCAGACATGGTGATACATACCTTTAATCCCAGCACTTGTGAGACAGAGGCAGGCAGATCTGTGTGTTTGAGGCCAGCCTTGCCTATATGGCAAGTTCCAGGACAGCCAGGGCTACGTAGTGAGACCCTGTTTCAGAAACAAATGGACAAACAAAATTTAGCCCAGATAATACCATTTAAGCTTGTGTTCATTTCTACAATTTTAAAAAGTGGTAGAATGGTTCAGAAATAGGACTTTGCTGTTGGGGTTAAAACGGAAGCTTATTCCCTCCTGCTGTGAAGGAAAACCAGGCTTCAGATCTCTCCCCACCCAGCACTGTGTTTTCCTTAAGGTGCTGTAGGCAGCAGCAGCAGATGGCCTCTCCAGCCTGTGAGCAGGCTGATTGCTGTTCTGTTCTGTTGTGGCCTTTGAATCTCATCCTGGAATCTTTATGCTCAGCTCTGTATTTGTGAAGGAAGGAAGAAACTGCAATTCTTTGCTTATAGAAGACAAAACCCAACTCAGTGAAACCTCTCTGTGCTCTGCAGACTATTGCAGATAGGCACAAATGCACTATAAGCAGGAGGGACAATTTTGATCCCTTTAGAAATTCATTGTACTACTTTTTATGTCGCTCAGAACTTATACTGTAAGAAGAGGATGGCTTTCAGTAAGAACAGGCGTCTAGAAGCGCCATGATGTTTTAGAATTCTTAATTCAAGGTAGGGTCTTCTTTGGGAATTAAAAAAGCTCTCATCTCCTTTTTAAGGGAAGCCCGGGCCCCTCAAGGGCATGGTTTTGTTCCTGTTTTGCTTTCCCACGTCCATGTGGGCCTTGACTGGTGCTGTCTTTCCAGATCTTTGAATGTTGGCTAGCATCATGGGATGCAGGTTCAGCTGCATCACAGTGACTTGCAGTCAATAGTCAGGAGCATCCTCCCAAGGGCAAGGTTGTGCACATAAACCTCTTAGTCTAGACAGTTCAGAGGTTTGAGCAGTGGAGACTCTGTAGGATGCAGGCGTGCTTGAGGACTCAGTCAAGTTGATAATGCTGTCTACTTATCTTTGTCCTTATCTATGAGAAAGACAGCCGTGTGACCCCCTGAGCCCACCATAAGAGCTCTCTGCTGCAGTGAAGGGGCCAGTCATTTTAGGGTAATTTTTTTTTTCATTTACCTAAATTTCCATCTTTATCTGTCTACTTTTTGCTATCTCGAGGACCCCTTTCAAAGTTAGGTGGGGCTTTGTAAATTAAGCAGTTGGGGACTGAGGTGAGAATTTAACGTTGGGTTGAGTGTTTCAGCAGGTAGTTACAGCGGAGGTCCACTGAAGTGTTGTTTAATGTAGACCATTAGAAATGTTCAAATAATGGAGATAGGTGCCTGTGATGGAAGGCAGTTGCTTTTTTAGCCCCTATGCTTTCACTCTGAGACCCATGGTTGATGAAAGGAGGGAGAGCGAGGTACCCATCACCTTGGGAGGCTGTCACTTGAATTTCTCCAAAGCTTCAAATCCTGCTGTAGCCCTCTCCAGTCTGCCGGCCTGCCAGTGCGGTTTAAAGGTTGCAAACAAAGCAAGTGCTCCCTCTTGATCCATCTGGGCCCCTCCCTCTGTCATCCGTCATTGTCAATGGGAGATGTATGTGTAGCAGCGCAAGGGCAATGGCTGACCTCAAGGGTATTGGCAATGTTCTTAGAGAAGGCATTGTTTGTTCAGCCTCTTTGCAAGCACTGCTCTAGGCGTTCCTGAGCCCCTGGCTGGGGCCTAACTGCAGACTGCAAGCAGAGAGGGAATATTCGAATATGAAAACTATAGGAACTGTATTCTCCCTGCCTGACATAAGCCTGTTCTACTTATCAACACACCCAGTCTCTTCTCTTTTTATTTCTGCTATCTCTCTGGTCCAAGTACTGTGGGGAATTCTGAGAAGGGGAGGCAAGGACTTGGGTTCTACTGGTTTTTTTATTCAAAGAACATCGACATGTAAATAATGAAAGAGAGGAGAGCTGATAAGATGCAACAAATGCATAGTCAGGAAAAAAAAAAGAAATAATGTTCCTTTCAAGTACAGGGAGGCAGTTGCCTGGGCAGGAAATGTAAAGGCCAAGACTGGAGGGTGGGATCCCCAGAGCTTGGAGTAACACACAGGAGCCAGTGGCTGCGCCTGCCTAAGCAGGAACAGTTGGTCCATGCTGCCTGGAGGCCTGCACGTGCCCTCCGCCCTGGAGAGGATGGTGCATGTACAGGCACACTACCCCAGTGTCGGAACATAAATTTGTCTGTTGGCTCCCTTTCAGTGTTTGCAAGGAATGAACTGAGGGTCTCAAAATGTTAATGGGGAGAGTATCTGAGTGAATTCCTCTTCATGAAAACATCCTCTTGTTTTTTTTTTATTTCTGTAAATATCAGAGTAATAACTGTGGGTATGAAATGTACATCTAAGCACCATTCCAAAATCCTACCTGAGAATAGCTCCCTTGTTAACAGGGCTTCGTGAGTTCAGTGAGGAGTAGCTAGAATGAATTCTTCATCACTTACTGCCTGGGACCTGGTGTTTCCATCTGGACATGAGGCCCCATACCTTCTCTTCCCATACCACATGGGATAGAGAGTGTGGAGTGATCACATGAGATGACATGAATGATGGCAGTGAAGGGGTATTTATTTCCCTGAAAGAGGTGCTTGCTGGCCAGGGATCACCGTTACTTACACTCATATTATTGGGCTCCAGTTTGTGTTTTGATCATTCGGCATTGAAAGTGTGAGTTACCAGGGACTCAGACCTTGAGCACGGTGGTGGTGGTGTGCTTTTCTGGTTAAAATCTCATTTGGCCAGAAGTCTTTTCCTTCCTGCCTGCCCCTAACATTTTGGTGCCTTCTCTCCACCCCCCACCCGCCCATCTTTTTGGCTTACTGCAACCTGAGTGCTACTTTTTCTGGGAAAGCCTGATATTCTGACTTGAGTTTTTATAATTTAATGATAGAGAGTTTCCTTAGTAAACCAAATTTAGAATCCTAGAATGCTTATCTTATATCCAGACCTTGAACATAAAAGGCATTTTATACCCGCAATTGTTCATTTAATGAGCAATTGCAAAGTGCAGGCCGGTTAAGGGATTGAGCTATATGCACTATTATTGCAAGAAGTATTCCGAAATACCAGAAATAGGACGTAAGCTCTGATCAGGGAGACTGCGAGCACAATTACCTTCTTTTCAAATCCTTCTGTGACACTGCGGGAGGAAAAAGGACTTTGAAACTTGAAAGGAAAGAGCTTGCTTTCAACCTCAAAAGCTAGGAGGAAAGGGCTCTGAAATTTGCTCAGAATTCCCAATTCACCATTAGCCTGTTTCTTCCTTTAGCCTCAAGGCATTCTCCGCTTTTTGAAAAGATGTTAAGAAATTCAGTCACAATAGAGAGCCTAGTTTTGAACATGTTTCACTCGGTCCATTGAGGTCTGGGCTCCAGCCTTTGTGTGGGGTGAATTGAGCTGAGCGGCTAGCTGGTTGGAGAGAGGTGAATGAGGAGTCGCTGTGCAGTAGCAAATTCTGGCAAAGAAAAAAAAAAAGCTCACCCTTTCCTTTATTTTGTAATGTGCATTCCTGTACAATCCCGCCAGTGGCAATATGTGGAGTCCAGACTGTCCCTAAGTCAATATGGAGTACTTGGTTTATAGCAACTCTTGTTAAGTTTGTCTTGTAATTGAAGCTGCTGTTGACCTTGCTTGGGGACCATTTGTAAAACCGTTTATTTAGCATAAACTGAAATAATAAACCCTCCTTCTCTGGGGCCGATTGTGATAGGGTGACATTAGTTTGATTTAATGATTACCCGCCTGACCCTTCTGCTGGAGAGGGAGGCTTGAATAGGGAGAGTTCACTTCCAAGCACTTGCGAAGAATACTAATGAGCTTGTTAAATTTAGCATGGCTCCAACCACTTTTAATTCCTCTAATGGGAGCCGCACTGCCTGCGAGAGGGAAAGGGAGAGGCAAGAAAGGCCAAGAGATGCTGAGAATGTTCCTAGAGGGGCCGTACAGCTAGAGACGCTCACGGAGAAGTTTATAGAAAGTAGCTAGCCAGAGCCCAGGGACTGAGTTGTAAGTATCATCTGTTTGCTTACCGTCCCCACCCCCCCACCCCCATAGCTTTTATAGCTTGGGGGGCAAGAGAGGAGTAATGGCATTAAAATGGGTTTTCAACAACAGAGCAAAATGGGTGTTAATGGAGAGAAGAGCAAGCAGGTGTTCTTTAAGCTCCTAAGCATCCATTTTTGCAGGGAATGGAGGTCTTCTACCTAATAATGCCTAGTGGAGTTTTGTGTTTGTATGGAAAGACTTGTGTGAAGCATGTCTTGCACACTAGGTGAAAAAGACCTTGTCTCCTGTGTTCAGGAGTTTGTGAACAAGTGTACAGGAGTGTGTGTCTGAGTCCTCTTTCATAGAACCGGGTGCTTTCAGCAGACCTTCATGATAAGGGGCTACACAGTGTTTGCAGCAAAGCAGAGTTTGCTCTGAGTTTCTAACATTAAGTTCTGACCCCATGTTGGCTGATTTTGGAGGAGTTTCAAAGACAGGGTACTTCGGGCAGCTCTGTCTTTGGGCATGGATTCATCCAGGTCTACCTAAGCACAGATGACAGAAAGCACATACCAAATGGGATATGATGGCAGCATTTGAAGTAATTGCTCCCTTAAAGTTTTGAGAGAATGGCATGCTTCAGTTTGACCCCCAAGCTTGCAGCTTTTTAGCAGGGAAGTTCGGTTGCTTGTGTTTGGCTGTTAAAAGTCCATTGGCAGATGCTCTTGGAGCTGTGGGCTGTTTGCTTACATTTTTGCTGCTGACTTCTGCTTGTTGCCATGGTGGACAGTATGTTTCTGTCAATAATTTGGCCTGGTGTAGGCTGTCTGCACTGACTCTCAAACTTTATTGAACAGCTCGCCTCAGCTGAATGAGATGAGACAGCTTTCGTCTTTTGGCATACAGAAGTGGTTGCTAAACTTATAAGAGCAGGCAGAAATACTGCTCGGGAGTGTGCTTTCCTTGTATACACAGAACTCTCTGGTCTCTTTAACTGTGTATTTGGGAGTGTGTGTATTGTCAAGTTTTCATCTGAATGCTCATCAAAAGCAACTCAGTACGGGAGGTAAATCCATGAAGCATGTGTCTTCTGGCATTTGGAGGCAGTGGGTTGTTGAGTAACAAGTTCACAGCGCCAACTGTGTAATAAAAGTTAGGGTTTCCCGATGAAAGTTTCTATATTAAAAACATTCTTGCCTGCATTTAACTTTATGAAGGGAATGCCTTCACTGTTTTCTGTATTAACTATTTGAGCTTGTATAACCTTTTCACACGTGTTGGGCTAATTCTCATTAGCAAAGTTACTAGGCTAAGAGCCCCCCTCCCCAATTTTTTTCTACCTTCTTTCTTTTTCCGTGAAGGTTGAAAGGGCCTGACAGGGCGGAGACCATATTAACTATCCAGGTGTGAGTGAAGTTGTATTCACATGATGCCAACAGAACCAGAGTTGATGGTTAGGGATGCAATTTTTAAAGGAAAAAAAAACATTCTTCTGGTAGGAGTAAGCTGAGGAACCCCTATTTTAAACCTGGAACAGATGATTAGGAGTTGCTTACACATATTTCTAAGAAGATGCTAATTATGTGTCACAGCCGCTCTACAGAATGTGCCCCTCACTGCTCCAAGTCTCCAGGTTAACTTCAGCCTGAAATTTTAAATGAAGGATTTACAGGGCACAACTGAGTAGAAACTATGATGTGGGCCATTTGAAGGTTTTAGGACTCTTCATAAAACTGTTAGTTTCAGTGTTTTTGAACACCCATCTGTTTGGTTTTTGTTTTTTTAGTAACTGGAGTCCTTCCTCTAACCTGCAACCTCACTGCTAGTGAAGCTGCAGGGCAGACGAGTGCCTGTGTTTATTAAGAGGTAGAAGAAAAATGAAGGTTCTTTTTTGTTTATTTTTGGTAGTTTGTCTTAAGATTACCAACAGCAATGATTTGAATTACTTTTGCAAAGATCAATGTGAAAATCTGGGATTATTTCAATTTTTTTGTGGGTTTCAGTTGTTATTTGATAGATTAAACCCGTTATTTACTCTTTAATTATGAGGTATCAGGTGAGGATCTGCACAAAACAATACTAAAATAATATTTCACAGTTGCTTTGTGGCAGTCAGCAGATTCACTGTAAAGACCCCCTGCATATGCCATCGAGCTTTGCAAGGCATTTGGGGTAAAATAAGTCAGCATTCATTTTCAAGCTTTATACACAAATGAGCCGAAACACTAAAGTTGTTGTACTAGGTGAAACAATGGTTGTTATCTCAGTCTGTAGTGATAAGTAGTGTAGTACGCAGAGCTCTGCTTTGCTCCATAGTGGACAAATTGCTATGGGATCATTAGAAGGTAGCAGCGTTCCTGGTTTGGGGACACTTAGGTAGCTACATCTATTTATGATTATTTTGAAGAGAACTTTACATGTTGAGATGTGTTCAGCCTTGCTGAGGTGTTCAAAGGTGATTACTTATTCCCACATAGAGTTAACTTTTTTTTTTAAAGGATCATGAGTATGGAAGTTTTTGAGTCAGGTATTCATGCAGTACCCATACAGCTTTGTTTCTGTGAGCTTTTTTGCCAGAGCAACAAGTGCTGGCTCAGTGCAGTTTGCTTGGGGTGCAGAGCTTACTGTGTGTGCTTCTAACAGGCAAATGAATCCACCTGCCATGGGTTCAGATAGCCAGTTTGGTTGAAGTTTATGCATGAGTTCTAGCAAGGGTCATCCAGTCACATTCACAGAGAATGGTGGTGGAGATAGGGAACGTTCTTAGAGACCACAGGGAGCTCTAGAATTAGGGATCTGGAAATGAGCTGTGTGTGAATTTCACTCTGTTTCGTAGGAGTTGGACTCACATCAGAGCATGGCAGGGAGCAACATCCTGGACTTTTCCTCTTTACCTGCACAGCCTTGTTCCACCCGGACCTTCAGTCCCACTGAGTTTCCCTCGGTTTCCAGCTTTGATGTATGGACAGACACTTGAAGTGTATCTTAGGAGGCTCTGCGCTGCTTCTGATTGACATCTTTGGCCCTGGTCTCCAGGGGGCTTTCAGTTTCAATCTCTTGGTGTGTTACAAATCTGATTTAGAAAAAAACAAACCCCACATTTCTTGGCTGTCTCTCTAAAAGGTCATTTTCTGAGATACAAAGGCCCAGCGCTTCCAGAGCCCTACTAAGCAGCTGGACTTCTCAGTACCTTGAAGGTCTTGTTTCTTTATTAAGGTGGAGAGAAGCTGGTCATCCGTGATCTGAGGTTGGCAAAACTATCAGCCTCATGTGGGACCTGCCAGGGTCCTGGTGTTTTTGAGGAGAACCTCCATTGCATTGTCAGCCCCATTGCATTGTCTAGCTAGTTTGCACCTTAAGCTTACTTTCTGCTTTATCCATCCACAGGTAATGTTGGCTGTCATTCATAGACAGCTTTGTTTTGCAAATATCCCACCACAGGTGTGTAGTTTACAAAGTGAGTCTCAAAGGACAAAGAGGCTTCTTTCCAACAGAGAGACTGGGAGAACTATAGTGATGACTTTTTTTTTTTTATTGTTCCTTAAAGTAGATTCTCAAGTCTTTCATTTTTCTTCTTTTTCTAGAGGATGAAAGTCCTGGACAGACCTATCACCGAGAGAGAAGAAACGCAATCACTATGCAGCCTCAGAGTGTGCAGGGGCTCAGCAAAATCAGTGAGGAGCCCTCAACATCTAGTGACGAGAGGGCCTCACTGATCAAGAAGGAGATCCATGGATCTCTGCCACATCTGGCAGAGCCCTCTCTCCCTTACCGTGGGACTGTGTTCGCCATGGACCCCCGGAATGGTTACGTGGAGCCTCACTACCGTAAGTGCTTCCTGCCAATTAGAACTTTTTCTGGGAGACATGGGGTGGGGCGGGAGAGGGGAGCTGTGTGTGTGTGGGAGTGTGCTGGGTGTGCACATGCTGTACGAATTATTGACCCTACATTTATAAAAATATGTTTAATTTTACGTTTTTTTCCTACTTCTGTTTCTCATCTGTGCCTCTTAGAGAGTGACAGTTTCTTTTAAGCAGTTTCAGGGTGTGTGTGTGTGGAGGGTGGGGGATTCAGGAGGATGATTTTGTTGTGAATCCACATAGCTTTTTGCTGGAGTTTGAGCCAGGTATGTTCTGTCTGTGCAGAGATGCTGCTGGAAAAAATGGTTTGAGTGTGGGAGACTATTAAAGCAGGCTATATTGAAAGCCTTTGGTACAGTTCGTCTCCTCCTTAATGATTTTTGGTATAATGGTTTTGGCTATTCCCATGCTTAGTTTTAACAATTCAGTGCCCAACTTGTTACTATGGGAGTCTTTACAATGAGCCCAGCTCTCCTTATGAACCTGCCAGAGACACTGGAAGTTGTCTTTCTAGTCCTTACGGAATTAAAGAAATTTAGCAGGTCTCTGAGCCTAAGTGTATGACAGTTCTTTCAAAGGGAGACTCTAAGGTAAACATAAACCGGCTGAGTTCACTTCAGGCCTGTTTCTGGTTTAAGAACATAATTTGGCCCTGTAGTAATGAAAGTCATGTTGAGGTGGTGAAGCTGGAAGCTCCTGATTACAGATTTATCACCTTGCCAGGATGTAGGCTTGCCATTTAACCTTCCTGCCTCCAATTCCAGATGATCCATTGAGCTCCAGAGAGGGAGACTGGTTTGTGTTTCCCTTTTCCCACATCATTCAGAAATTTTAGTGTTTTAAGGCAAAAGGTCATTAGCCAGATGACTGATTAGTGAGGACAGCTGATTAGAGCGTGTTATTTTGCTCAGGAAAGTGCCCAGGATAAAAGCTAATTTCATCCCTTCATTAGTTGGCTGGAAGCAAAGGAGAGCACTCACTCATCAGATCAAAGCGTCTTGCAGCAACCTTAAGTCCCAGCAACTGCTTCCCCCACCAGAATATATTGTTGGAAAAGGTGGGATGCAATAATTTTTAAGTAAAAAAAGGCCTTTTTTGGGTCAGAAGCATGGAAAAATTGTTGCTTGGACTTTTTTTTTCTTTTTGGTCAGCTTTTAAAAAATTTAACTGCTTTTCTTGGAAAGAAAGAAAAGCCCATTGGTCCCATTACTCAAAAGGTGTCTGTAGATGCAGAAGTAAGGATGGAGGTGTTTGAACAACTATTTTTCCTTCCTCCTTTAGGGCTTACTTCATTTTGGTTTTGACTGTTAAGAATGAAGATTTCAAATAATGTTGGTAGGATGTTTTTCTCTGATCACATTTTGAATTGTATTTCATTGTGTTTTTATTTGCAGCCTCTTTTGAGTATCATTGATGCAGAAAACATCAGGGATTCCCATATACTCTCCACCTGTATTTATATACTCTTATATTAACTACACTTACTGTTTTTTTTTTTTAAAAACATCAAGCCTAGATGCCTGCCCACAAGCTCCTTGCAGTGTTTTGTCTTTTTGTGTGAACACAAGCTTTTCCCATCACAGTGATGTTTTGTTTTGTGTTTTTCCAGATGCCCACTAATTAGTGAGGTGTTTAATTAGTCCAGACAGCTGATGAGCACTTCTTTCTGTTGGCTGATGGCGGTGGAACCGTTAACTTTCTGTCCAGTTTGCAGCTTGTTCTTGCTTTCTTTGTCTTAACAGTTTCCCATTGAGTCATTTCTCCGTTTGGGGGGCTGGCTTTCTCTTCACCCAGGACCCCTGTAATCACTCAGCGGGCTGTGTGACCCGTTTTCTGGCTCAACAAAGTAACGTTAGCTAACCAGGGCCTGAAGAGCTCATTGTGATTTAGACCCGTTTATTGTTCTTCTAAGTTTGAGGATATAGTACTTATAAGTTGATTGTTGTTGTGTTTTCCTACAGTATCATACAAATGAATGTTCTAGTTTGTGATCTAGATCCATTGTCTATAGCCCCTTGGCAAGTGAATTTTGAGGTACCCACCAATGGTTTCCCTAACTTGGGAACATTACATACATAGTTGTGCAGAAAGTCTTGAAAACTGCACAGATTTGGCTTCAGATTCCAGTGTTTCGCTTATCAGCACTGTGACATTGGCCCAGTGTGTTGACTCCTAAGAATCAATTCCTTGCTCTCAAATACGTGTAAGAATATGACTGTCTGTGCTTTAGGGTTCTGCATTTGAGACAATGAAATGAAATCTTACAAAAATGAGCACATGTTAGGGGCTTAGTTGATGAGGCCATTCTACTCTTCTTCTTTCTGTGTCTTTCCTTCATTACTTCTCTTCCTCCATCACTCTCCAAGCTATGTCCTTTCCTCACACTGTATTTTGTTTGCTTTGTTTTGCTTTTCTGACAGACTTGGGCACCTTTGTCTACAAACACAGATTAGAAAATAAGTGGGCTGTAACTAAGGAGGAAAGAGTTGGGGTGGCAAGACCCATGTCCTGTGCCACATCTAAAGACAGTCTTTCTCACTGAACCACAGTGACTCCGGCTTTTGTCTGCTTCGTAAATGAAGACATTGAGAAGCTTTGAAGTTTGTCTGAGAGCTCCTAACATTTTCAGTTTATAGAAGGAAGTACTTTATGTAATAAGTAAAAATACAGAAAAAGGTACAGTATTCTTTGTTGATAAAAACTGATTAAAAGATTCTAAACTAAACTTGCCTCAGATAGGGTATGCCTTTTTCTAGAACCCTGTTGGGTTATTTAGTCTTCTAGGTATATCTCAAGTGGTTTGTTTTTCATTTTTTAAAGTGTTTATGGTCAAGTCTGCACCCCTCACATGGACTTAATTATCCAGGTAAAGCTAATGACCAATGTGAGCTCAAGGTAATAAATGTCCTAAGAATTTTAAAAATGTATTTGAATGAGGCATAAAATTTTATTCCAGCTCTGTTCCTTGTGGGTAAAGCTTGCCTCTCTGCTCCAAGCGCATCGCAGGCCTTTGTTACTCACTGCTCGGTCACGTTTCTGTAGGCCACTCATTCTTCTGTCTTGTGTGTGCCAGCTCTTGGAGACAGTTGGATAGAAAAGACTTCACCAGTCCAGGGTGGCTGGCTACGAACTCAGTAATTCCTTCAATTCTCCGTGGTTGGAAAATGTAGACTTTTCAAAATGCCTAATTTGTGCTTCTATATATACACTAACTTTGTATTTCTAAAGTGTGGGTAGGTTTCCTGTAAGACCAGAAAAGGGAATTTAAAAAAAATCTTTTTTTTTCCTTCAGAAGGACATATGTAAAATTTTTATTGCATAAGATTTTATTGTACTTGGGTATGCAGTGCTACGTCTTCACAAATTGTAGTTAGGCAGAATTCAAAGTATTTTAGGTTTTGTGGGTTTGACTTTAAAAATACGAAAAGAGAAGGAAAAAAAGAAGGCCCAGGGATAGCGGGCACTTCAAACATTCCCAACATGTGTTTGGAATAAAATCCACACAGTGGGGTGGGGTAGGGTGTTCTCTCATGAAGGGTAGCTAGCTGTGGATGGGCTGTATATCAGGGCAGGAAAATAAGCATGCAAGTTGCATGGCTCAGGCATGATGTGGTGCTGACAGCCTCTTGGCCACAGAATCACTCACATGTTATAATTTGGGATACCATGGGGGGGGGAGGTACAGTTCCTAGATTTAGGAACCCTATCTGCTTATACCAGAGTTGGGCTAAGAGACCCCATCTCTTGCCCAGAGCTTGTGGAGCAGAATTTTCTCCCTCCTGCTCCATCTGTAGTCAGATATTTCAAACCACCGTCACCCGCTGCGTTCATTTACTGCCATACATTTATTGTTTTATAAACCTGGAAAGGCAGGTGACATAATAGTTCAAGCATTCGTTGTACCCTGACTGAAACTTAACTTTTATTTTCTTCCCTTTTACAGAAAACATGTGTCTTACTGTCTTCCTCTTCACTGCGAAGAGTGTAGTTTTGTAGCTGTTCCTGTAGGGTTCCGTGTGTGAAGTTTGTTGGATTTGTTGAGCATGTCATAGAAGGTCTCAGTTTTGCTAAAGGGGGGGGACAAAGAGTTCTTTTTGTCACAAGTTCAAGTCTCCTTCATAGTTTTATAAGTTGTGCACTGACTGTTTTTTTCCCCTGTGAAACGTCCCCAATGCCCCCCCCCGCTTCCAAGCAGTAATTCTTCATGGAAAATATGATGCATTCTTGCATGCGAACTTTGATTGAAAACACACTACTGCTACTCTCCCTTACGTTACCCAGCTCAAATGACAGAACTATTAGTTGCTAATTAGCAAAACCTGAGGAATTAGCTTAACGAAAAGAAATGGAATTTTTAATTGGCTTGCATTTATTTTCTGTGGAAAGCTATTGTGCTGAGCCCACTTGTAGTGCTGTGTTCTTAAAAAAAATTTAAAAAGCACAAGCAAGTTTTTTTTTTCACCTGTCTGTCTTTGTGCTAGCTGTTAGAAATACATCTTCTGACTGAGGGGGAAGAGGATGTGTATTTTACATATTTAATATGTGCACCTGCTCACATTTCTTCTACTCTGCAATTGTCATCTTGAGACTGTAGAGACAAAAATGCCTACAAGGCAGAAATGAATAGCTTGGTGTTGACCAAACTGCAGAGGGAATGACAGTTCCCCGAGCACACAGTTCCAACCTCATCCAGATTGTCTCTTCCTCTTTGGAGAACCGCTGCTGAGTCAATCAGGAGGTTTTGTTTCCCTACTGAATGTTAGATTATTTAAGTAGAGTGACTGGTGCTGGGTCATTCTCTAGGGACCTTGCTGACTATCTTGCTGCCTTGCCGTGTGGGGAGGGGAGGAGTGAGGCTGTCAGAGTCTCCAAACTGGTGCATGACTCTTATTTGTGAGTCTAAGACACTTTGCTTCTCTTATGTTTTTCTCAAAAGTTTATTGTGCTTCCTTCCAGAGACCCAGGGTAGAAGCAATGAACCATTGCTATAGACTGTCAACAGCTACATTCCAGATTTCATAGCTACCTGCAAGGTGACTAAAACATTACAAAAGTGGGGATAATTCGAGCATTCTGCACTTGAACTTTTCCTAGGGAAGGTTGAGAGATGGTGAGTGAAAGCAGGAACCAGGTAACTGAGGAAATTACTGTAGCATTTGGAGAAACGGTAATTAGTTCTATCTGTAGATTTTGAGGATAGATTTACTAGAAATCCACACAGATGAGAAAAAAAAATAAAAGGAGACCATGCTCTCTTGAGAAAAATCACTCAGCCAGTGACAAGATGGCCAACCCCTTCCATACCTCACTGTACCATCCCCTTGTGTCATTCAGAACTGTCTCCCTTTGGACCTGGGCCCTGATGCTCCTGCCTTTGTGGTTCTTCTCCTGTGGTTGCTTCACCTCTACCAGTTAGACATGACCCTTTTAAGTACCATCTGCCAGGATGCCTTTCCGTCTTAGACATGTGTAAGTCTCATGTTTAAACACATTGTTTATTACCTTCCTTTGGTTGTTACTGTCCTGAAGCCACAACTCTTTTGGAACACCGTGATCAACTCAAAGGCTGCACTTGGCTTTTATGTCCATCAGATTTCCCTGGGAGAAGTTTGAGGAGAAGGCCTCTGTTGTACCATAGTTGGGAGTATGGTTAGCAGCTGTTAGGTTGCCCGACTGTGGCTGTGGTGGAGAGTAAATTTCTACCTCCTGCCCAGCAGAGGTGATTTTGTTGAAATTGGAAGAGATGCCGTTCTTTCTGTTGTCATCTTAGGGTTAGTCATTATAAGGTGTAAAGTCGCTGGGATGCGCATGAGAGATGAGTTGGGGCCCTTTGGAATAAGTTGACAGGTTAGTCACAGAAGAGATATGAAAGCCTTTTTACTACTATGGGACTAGCACAGGAGAGCTGCCTGTCTTCGTCGACGTGACACTCATGCAAGATGTGACTGCTGGGTGTTTTTTCCCCGAAGCTGAGGAAAGCATAGTGCTTGCTTGCCCTTTTCTTCAATAACCTCAGTAATTCACTATTTTTGGTAATAATGTCCCCAGTGATCCTTGTCCAGTGTGTGTGAAGCCCATGTTAATGAGACCTCACCTCACAGCTCAGCTCAGGAGCAAGAATATAGCTTTCCTAAATTGTCATGTGATTTTTTTTTATACCCTTCTTCATTTGGCAGCCACCCAAAGGGCATGGTATTAGATTTTTTTCCCTCCATGCCCATCTCCTTCCTATCCCCCTGTTTTCCTTCCTCACTTTTTTTGGAATGAGGAATGAGAGTGACTCCTGCCCTCTTACTAGCCAGCTTCTAACAGCTTCCTTTTCTGCTTCTAATGGAGGCAATATTATTCTTGGCCCTCCTCCTTTTTCTTGTATAATTAAAGAATGTTACCTTTGATGTCTCTTGAAAGCCGTGTCTCCCATCCTGCTTTAGCTTTCTTGATCTTGCATCTATAAATTTGTGCTGTGTCCTCACACTTCTCTGAGAAAGGGCTTGATTTTCTCTCTTTGTGCCTTTTCCCAGTTTGGATTAATATAGAGTACCAATTTGGTCTTTTTTTGCAGTTCAGTTCTCTGATATAGTTCAGATTCCTGTATCCCACTTTCTCAGTTATTTACGTTTTGTAAAAAATTTGTATCTTTGCTTCGGTCTCTAGTAGGTAAGTTGTTTTCACTTTTTGAGAGCCTTCCATTCTTTTGGGGGACCCAGATTTTTACTGGCTTCTATTTCAGCTGAATTTCTTCCTCTTAGAACAAAGAAAAGAAAAAAAATCTTATTGATTGATTCGACTGCTCAGCTTCTGATAAGTCATTTGTTTAACTGAGCATGTACTTATTGAATGGCCCAAGTGCTACAAAACGCTGAACAAAACAAGCAGTCCCCTGTTTTTGAGGAGCCTTGGCTTGTGGTTCACGTAGCCAAATAAGAGTCACTGAGAAGGACTTTCCAGGAAGGACAATGCGGTGGTTTTTTAGGAATATACGAAAGACACAACCTTCATTTCTCAGCCCAGAAGGCTTTCTGAAGGAGGTAACAGTCAAGAAATTCTAAGGCAGAGGTCAAGGGACATTCCCACTGCCCAGGAGGAGAAAGGAAGCCTGATACCTGAGGGGGAAGGGGGCCTAAAGACCTTTGTAGACAGAGGGCAGATACACAATGGGAAAGACAATCCAAGAGATGTTGACAAACTAATGTCTTTAGAATCTGTCTGTCCTGCATTAAATCCCGGATGATCCCAGAGATTTGGGACATGGCTCTTGTGAACTGACAAACCTCAGGGCAACTCTTTGATAAGGCAATCTGAGAGCCTCCCTGCCTCAGAGACTTGAATTTACCTCTCTTTGGATTTGCCTAGTCCCCCACCCCAACCCCAGGGCTTGCCTTCTGGGACTTACTTGCCTGGCTGGCTGCTTACCACCATTTTGGGCAGCATTTCATATATATATATATATTCGATATGAAGACAACATAGTGATTTTTTTTCTCTTGTTCTCCAACTGTTGCTTTTGTCTGTACTAGGTGATCCCAGTGACCCCAGTATCTTGAACTCAAATTACAAATCCCAAAGGCGGGAAACCATGTGCCCGTTTTTCTAAAGAACTAAGTATTCTGTAAGAAGAATGCTTACTTTTTTTTATTTTAACCTTCAAAATCTCATTTTCCCAATGAGAAAACTCAAACCATTGAGTTCATTTTTTATTGGAAACTCCTGAATCTATATTAGGAGGACGGTTAAGCCAGAAAACCTGTAGGAGGAACCTTTGTTCAGCCGGATATATGGTGCCAGCAGTAACACGGAGAAGCTGGGCAATCCAGCAGCCAAAACGTCAGGGGAAAAGAAGAACAAAGACTCCCGTTAGTAGAATGAGCTTTCAATCCTCTTGGCCTGAAATAATCTGATGGGAGAAGCTGGAACCCTGGAGGAGGAGACACAGGCCTCCCCATGGGGGTCCTGGGCTTAATCAGCAGACATTGTACTGGTCAGTGGGAGCCCACTCGAGGGAGCTGGTGTTTACCTTGTCCACTGGGGGGACCCAAATCTACATGCTGATTGTGCTCTGACTAGAGTGTGCAATCGAGGGAGGAGCCTGTTTCCTAGGAAATAGAAAGAGGAGCAGAGAAGTGTACATAGGGGTGCTGAGAAACAAACAGCCCCTCTTCTTTTGACTTGCCTCCTTGGGCTAAGCCCAAGCTCAAATTGGGCAGGATTTCAAGGCTCCTCTCCTTGTTTCTGTCTCTCCCCTTTGTAAGGAGTGCTTCCACCCCTGCCCATCCCCTCCTCATCCTGCAGTTCTCAGGGCCTAGGAGGGGGTTGCATAATATGGTGGTTTCCCTGTGGCCTTATTCCCTACCAGAAGGGCTGCGATTCCTTCGATCTCTGCTCCCTCCCCCTTTAAAATCCCTTCAGCCACAAAGGCTTCCTTCCAGGTCCCCATGTATCACAACTCTCCTTGGTCTCTAGGCCATTGCAAATGTCCTTTATTTCTCTAGACTATTCTTCTAAGTTCTTTGCCACGGGATTGTTGTAATGTCATTGTTCCAGGAGGCATTCTGTAGTATGTGGATTGACCGTGTCAACCTTGTATGCAGCTTACTTACTATAATATATATATATATACCCCCAGCACACACACATACATCTAAGGGCATGCATTTTTATGTAGCCTCCTTTGTCATTGATATTTTGACTGTGTTATGTATCTATTATATTGCTGTAAATTTGACCTAGGGACATAGTCAGTGAACAGTTGGAGGCACCTTTCTAGGATACTTTTCTAGGCCCTAGTCCCTCTGGTTGATTACAGGATATGACCTGTGTAGGCATACAGCACCTGATATTTTTTTCTTATTTTAACAACTCAGATTGTTTTTGAGCATCTGCTGTGACTGAGACACTGTCCCAAATGGCCAGTGTTTGCCAACTTGCTCTCAGAGCTGGTGAGAGGGAAATACCTAGTCAGAGACCTCAAGGAAGAACAACAGATGGTACCCTGAGGATGAGGCAACTGGGGATGGGCTGTGGCTGCTGTTGCTGCTGCTGAAGGGGGGACAGGGAGCACCCAAGCCAAAAAGCTGAGGTGGGGATGGGCAAGTGTAGTCCTGGCCATGGAGTGGGGTGGTCTGGGGAGACAGGTGGGATGCTTCATAAGACTTGTTTCAGGATTGTCACTCTGGTCGCAGGGATAGAATGTAGAAGTGCCTGGCAGGCTGATACAGCTGGCCAGCAAGGAAGCTCCCTCCTCAGAAACTGTGGCCCGGATATGGAAGGCCTCCCTCTGTAGAACATTTTATATCACAGCCTCTGCCCTTGAGCTTCTAACTTCATGCAATTTCTTGAGGTGTTGTCGAGACCCCCCCTTTGACAGATGAGGCTATCGAAGCTCAAGTGGGCTGAAGAAGTTGCCTGATCCTATAAGGTTGAGAAATGGCTAAACTGAGGTTTGAGTTCAGTTTTACTTATCATCTGAGGTTCTTCGCTTATGATTCACAGCTGACTGAATTTCAAAGGAAGGTGCAAACCGAAGCAAGGGCCAGGTCTGGTGGACAGTGGGTCAGGCTGTATGCCTAGGGGAGACTCAGAAGCTGTATCTATCTTGAGGCCCTACTACTGGTAGTGGGAGTGGCTATGTGTAGATTTGGGGTGCAGGTGTTTGGTGTTGGGGGGTTTGTGGCTCTAGCCTCATCCTGGTGTTCAAGTGGTTCTCATCATTTCTGTCCCACACAGAAAGACTTTAATTAATGTTTTTAATGTGTATGCATGCGTGAGTTTGTACATGTGTGAGTTAGGGCATGTGGAATCCAGAGAGGTAATCAGATTCCCTGGAACTGGAGTTTCGGGGCATGCCACTGGGAACCAAGCCCAGGTTCTCTGCAGAGGGAGTCTGGGTTCTTTACAACTGAGTCATCTTTTCATCCCT
>CM053760.1:40687747-40722416 GCA_028658305.1 Pachyuromys duprasi
CCCCCCCCCAATTGTGTGCTTTCACTCCCGACTTCTCTTGATGGCACAGTAGCACTTGGAACACAGGCCCTCTCTTTGGATCAAAGATCTCTACTTTTTATTTGAACTCCCAGTTCTAAAGAGCAGGATTTTATGTACTAGGAGATTTGCTGTATCAACAAATGGCACAATATCTGGTGCACTGTAAACCTTTTCTTTACCCAGAGCCACCAGCAACACAAGAGATCACTGTATGATGGCCAGTCTGTCCTTTTCAATGACTTTGCATAGGGAAGAAACCTCCCCCAGCATCTGCAGAGGAGGAAGTGTCAGGGAGAGTGTAACAACGTTAGCCTAAATACTTGGGATTTTCATTTGTAGGGACGCAAAGTGGAGCCTACCTAAATGTCCAGTAGTCCCACTAAAATGAACAGGAGAGTTCATTGTTTCTTGAATTTGGCATCTCGGATAAATGGAAAGGTCTTAAACATGATTGAGGGAACAGAGGGACCAATTTTGAGAAAAGATGAAAAAGACAATATGGATGACAAAGCCAGTAGAGGCTAAACCTAGATATGCCAAATCTTAACCAGTCATTGGAGAAAGACATCGAGTGGAAAATCTGTGGAGCCAATTGATGAAGCTTCTGGCACCTTCTGCTTACCCAGAGACCTGCAGCGAGGGCTGATGTTTGCATTAAAGGCATCCACGAGGCATTAGATCCCGTCTGTCAAAGTTGCATTCCAGTAGACTTACCTGAGCTAGAGCTCTGGGTCTGTGTGATAACATGTCATAACGATGCTCCTTCTGAGTCTCAGAAGTAAGAAAAGTGAACGTCGAGACTTTTCGGAGTGACTGCAATCCCCCGAGAAACCTTTGATTCGAGAAGTCTAAAAATTATGGAAAATTATTACGAGCCTTTTAGAGAAGGCAGAGGGATGCCTCAGATATTTTCTGTCCCGCCTCCCTTCATTAATTGATCTCCATACACAGTAAAATAAAAGCATGACCCTAACTTTTGATTTTATATTTGGTGGAGAGAAGTCTGAAACAACACACAAGAGCAATTAAGTCACATATCGACAAGTTTGAACTGGTGAGACGAAAGGCAGGGCCCAGGTCTGCTGAGGGTGACTCTGATTCCAAGGGTTTGTGTGTGTGTGTGTGTGTGTGTGTGTTTGTGTGTGTGTTTTAACAGTAGAGCTTTGGCTCCATGGCGAAATTAAATCCAGTATGAAATTTCTCCTAATTAACATTTTCCTTATTCCCTACAAATATCAAATTTATGGACTCTAAGAAATTCCTGTAACACACATGCCCCCTTTCTCTGCTTGATCTGTTCCAGCTGTTATTAACTTTCGTGTCTGACTATTATTAATTTATGAGGAGTTCTGAGTGTAATCTGAAATGTTCCCCTGAATTTTAGACATTTGAGGGCATATTTCATTTGAGTTCATCTTGATCGTTACTAGTATTTCAGGCTGAACCGAGCCTTCAGGGCCTTTCTGTGGTGGCATGAATAGGGTGTAGCTAGTTGCTATCATGCTTGATTCCTTCTGCTCCTTACCTGGTTAGTCAAACCTGTATGTACATACTTTGGATGCCTGGTTGGCACATAGTACCTGGCCCTAAAATCCAATAAGGACAGAGGTGATTGGTTTTCTGTTTTGTTTCCTTCCTCCCTCCCTCCCTCCCTCCCTTCCTTCCTTCCTCTTCCAACCTGCTAATTACATGTGGTGTAATTTCATTTCTCAGTTTGTTTTCTTACCAAAACTGTTGAGAATATATTTTTTTCTACACCTTTGGATGTCTCACAGTAGTTACGGATTGTTAAGCACATGTTGTTCAGATTTGGGTCACTAATACTAGGCTTTCCTCTGTATGCCTGGCTACTTGAAGTTACTGTTTCATGTGGGCAGCTCTGTGTTGTTCATAAGCCTGGAGACATAGTGATCAGACTAATGGATTTTGGAGTTGCCCAGCCAAGATGGAGGTGAGTGGTTTGAACATCTTGACATTACCTACCCTTTCTCTGCTGGCTAGTTTTTAGTCAACTTGACATCGTGTCATCTAAGAGGGAGAGATCTCAATTAAGAAAATCCTCCATAAATTCGAGCTGCAGGCAAGCCTGTAGGGCTTTTTCTTAGTGATCCACGTGAGAAGGTCCAGCTCATTGTAGGCTGTGCTATCCCTGGATTGGTGGTCCTGGGTGCCATAAGAAAGTATATGGAGCAAGCCTTGAGGAGCAAGCAAGTAGTCAACATTTTTCCATGACCTATTCATCAGTGTCTGTCTCCAGGTTCCTGCCTTGCATTGTTGATCTGACTTCTCTCATTGATAGACTGTTAGGTGAGAGTGTAAGATGGAATACATCCTTCCCTCCCCAAGTTGGATTTGATCATGATGTTTTTGTTTTTTAAAACAGCAATAGAAACCTAAGATTCCTTTCCAGAGGAAGAGCATTTAGGAATGCACCTCATACCTCCTATTTGGAATTCTCCTCCAATAGAATATTCTGTTCTGTTGTTTTCTTCTAATCTTTTTCTTTTGGTGACTGCAGCCTTGGTCTTTTGATGCCATGCTCTTGCTGTTAACCCGCAGGTTTTCTCAAGAAGCCACCAGGTGTGTATGACTCTAAGACAGAGGTTCTCAACATTCCTAATGTTGTGACCCTTTAGCAGAGTTCCTCATATTGTGGTGACCCCCCCAACCATTTTTATTGCTACTTCATAACTGTAATTTTGCTACTGTTATGAATTGTAATGTAATATCTGATGCACAAGATGGTTTTAGGCAACTCCTGTGAAAGGGTTGTTCAACCCTTAAAGACCATCATGACCCACAGGTTGAGACTCCCTGCCCTAAGGCATATGTGTTCAGCATCAAGATTTTAGTTCCAAGCTCCATCACATAGAGCTCAGTGATGAGTTATGGCTGCTCCTTGTTCTCCGATGTCCTGCAGAGCAAAAATGTGGTGTCATCATAAGCCAGCCCTGCTGTTCCTGACCCACATAGTGGAGGTGAGCTGGTGTGCTTATGAGTGAGGCTACATGCAGATTGAGAAGCAATGTGCTCACATTGTCTCATTGAGTTTTGGAGGTTAATGAACTTGGCAGTAGAGGTGATGGCTGTCTCCTGGGTACGCCATGTCCTTACTTGTGAGCAAATTCTATTGAGAGTCAAGGGAGTATCTTTACTTATCCTGGAGTTCCTAGCTTTGTTTGGATGCCAGACTCTTCTTGCCAGAAAGCGAGGCAGAGAAGCAGAAACAGCCCCAGGACCCAGAGATTTTTCTTCCTCTTTCTTGAGACAGAGGAAATATGTTTTTGAATCCTACTATGTTTTTAGGTAAGCTTTTGATAACATGTATTTATATGTGTGTCAAAGGACCACTTGCTGGAGGTGGTGTCCCCCATTTACTGTGTATTTCCTTAGGGTTAGGCTCAGGTCTTTAGACTTGGCAGTAGGCGTCTTTATGCATTGTTCCATCTGTCTGTCCCCACCGCCAGTGTTTTTAGAACTGTTTCTTTAAGCCTTTCTACAAAAGGGTATTTCTTTTAGGACACAGTACTGAAGGAAACCTTCAGTGTTTTAAAGTACTGGGAAGGGTTTCTATACTGGGGATGACAGTGCTGGTCACAGTAGAGACAGCTATGTGAGGTGACCTCATCAGATGTTTGGTGCTCACTTCATGCTAAAACATCTTCTAGGATTGTCTGCCAGTCCTGACCCAGTTCTCTGATACCCACCTGTCTTTACACTGATGTAGGAACTAACTGAGCAATGGCAGCCAGAGTAGAGAGAAACATAGAGGCTCACTCATCTAATCCACTTAATGAGCTGTAAGGAGAGTTTACTGTGATTTTGCAACTAAGTAATATTCCAGAGTAGGAGGTCTGTGTCAGGTGGAAGAGAAGGCTTCTCCCTGAAACTGGCTGTTCTTTCAGGGGACTCGGTTGGATTTCTAAGCACCCACAAGGTGCCTTACAACCCTCTGTGACTCGGTTCCCAGGGGATGCAGTGCCCTCTTCTGATCTTTGTGGGCACTGCATGCATATGGTGCATAGACATTCAGACAGTTGTAAACGTAAAGTAAAAAGAAGCAAAATTTTCAAAACAATTAAATTATCATTTATAAATGATGTCATGCTCATGTTAACCAACTGTAAGTAGTCAGAGACCTTAGGATTTTAACTGTAGTGGCACTGCCCTACCTTCTCCACCCTTAGCCCCCAGGGGAGACATGTCATTTTGTTTTGTTTTGTTCTTTTGGTAGACAACTACAATAGCTCTGTATAATTATTTCCTGACATGTCAACCTCAGATATTTCTTATATAATACAGTTTATGGCTCTTTACCTTTAAGTTTCTATCACTGTCTTCTCCTTTCAACACTGAAGTTGTTAATTGACAAGTTAAAATTATAACCTTTGTGAGTGTGAGGTATGTGTGAGAGTTGTGTGTCATTGCGTGTGTGGCGGTCAGAAGACTGCATAGTAGTGTTGATCTTCCGTTTCCAACTTTACGAAGTTTCCAGGGATTGATCTCGTGTTGCTAGACTTGATACACAGGAGCCTTCATCTGTCATCTTGCCATCCTTATTTACTGGCAGCTCATATGACTTAGTATCTTTAACTACAGGTTTGCCAACTTGTCATATCATTTTTAATTTTCTAGTACAGAAGCTGAGTGTCAGGTCTTTCCCCCCTTTCACATCCGTTTCCTCTATAAACAGTGGCAAGGGCATTGGGGATGCCTTACAGTCATGACCACATCTGCTCATTGTTTGTAAATTGGCTTTGAACATTGAAAATCAAAAAAGCAACAACAACAGTCTGGGTGTACAAAATACTCTTTTTGCAGGATTAGTAGACTCCGGGTTGTATTTACCTTCTGTGGACCTGGTGTCCTGAACCCATAACTTCTTTAACAGTGATTCAAACAAACAGACAAACAAACAAAAACACATGCACGTTTGTATCAAGGTATAAAAAAAAGAGCTTGTGTTTCCTAACTTTTAAGCTGGATTTTATACCTATTAGCCTCCTTTTTGGCTGTTTTCTGTACGTATTTCTTTGTTATCTGTGTTTGCGTAACTGTTATACCTACCCTGTCCTGCCCTTAAGTGAGCACACCTTCTCTTTCTGGGCAGTTAGTACTGTATCTCAAACATCCCTCTGTGAAATTCTTGGTATGGATTTGCTGTTTCTTGGATTTTATGAACCCCAGCTTTAGGTTATTTTAGTTTATTTATTTATTTTTTTACTAGAAAATATTGAGTCATTTTCTTCAGACAGAAGAGGTACATTGCTGTCTATTTATCCACTCTTCTGCTGGATGGTTTGTTAGAATCCCAACTTGAAGAGTCTTTCCCAGAGAGATTGTCAGTTGTTGCTGTATTTTCTGTTACTGGTGATTTTATATATATATGCACTTATGTGTGTGAATTGTGTTTCTTACTGGGCTGTCTTGACAAAGTGACTTTAAAGGATGCCCCTGGATTTATTTTTATTTAATTTAAGTTTTATTTTGTCTTTATTCACTAATCTCATCGGTTAATGGATTATTTCAGTAGGATGCTATAGTCTTTTATCTTTGGGAATGGTTTCTTTCCTATTGAATGTTAATAATGTTTTTGTTTTGTTTTGTGTTTTGCTTTGTGTTCTCTGTTCTCTCTTTTCAGGGTTCTTAGTTGAATGCTGGATAAGCATCCCTGGGTTTGTTCTCTATGCCTCTTACTTTAAAGCCACATTCTCTTTTTCATTGCTTTTGATTCTGTGTTCTGAGAAATTTCCTTGACTTTTTATCAAGTGTTTTGATGATATTTAAATTGTTGTAAACATATATCTGATTTTTAAGAGATTTCCATTTTTGTAGTCATCTTCTTAATTCTAAAGAATATTAGTAGGCCCTTTTATTGTACTTTTTCCTGGTCCTCAACTCTGTATGTAGTACTTTGTCAACATTCTAAAAGTTTTCTTAAGATATAATTTTCGTCATTTTGTTCCTATTTATGCCCTTATATTCATATACTTAGCTCAGGATCTTGGTTGTCACTTATGTAGTAATTATTACCCTATTCTCTTCTCTTCGACAATGTGGAGACAGGTCTTTCTTAGAGCAAGCTTTTCAGCTACCTGGGTCCACTCATGAATTTTCTTTAGGAATACAAGGCAGAACACTGCATGTGCTGGACCATGAGGCACTTGACTCTGGAGGGCTTTAAGAATTCAAATGGCTTGGGCATCAGTGAAGGTCACCCTTAACACACTGGGATCAATCCTAGAAGTTCAGGCTGTCATAGCTCTTATGGTGAGCACCTTTCAATTATAGAACCTGGGAAAAGAGGTACCCAAATCCACATAAAACCTTTGCATTCTCAGAACAGCTCTTCCCGTATTTTAAAAGAGCATGTGAATATCATTCAGGAAAATTTCAGTTACTTACTTTGCTACTATGTGGGAAGATGGTCACATGACTGGCATGGACACCATTGGAAAATCTGCCCTTGCCATGGCCTCTTGCTTCAACTGCTGACTCCTTTTGTCCCATCAAGAATGTTCTAGGTAAATGCTTCTCTGCAAGCATTCTCTGTTTATGGCTTTAGCCATGCCTACTTTGAATCTTGCATCATAAAATCATCTTAATTTTATTTCATTGAATGTATTAAAAGTGTAGGCTTGGCTTCAAATTCCGATACTACCACCACTGTGTGGTCATGGCCACTTTATTGCCAGCCTCTCTCAGCATCTGTTGAGTTTTGTGTACACCAGCACCTTACAATTTTTTTTCTTTGAGTGTTGAATTGCTTAAAGTTCTCAGAAGTATCTGTTGTAAATTACGTGTTCATACTAAGAAGTTTTTACTTCTTAGTAGTATGGCAGTATTTTTGTCATTACTATAATTCCTATCTTCATCCTTTCATTCCAGCTGTTTTTTTGAGAGGGATATGAATTATGTTTGTCTAGCCTTGCCCCTTGGGCAAAAAATGGTGGGAAAAATATGCTGCATTTCTGTTGGCACTGTGGCAATTTAGAGCCAAGTGACTTGAGTTCCAACTCAACTATCTTCTGGCAGAACGACCGTAACCAAGCTCTGAAATCTTGATTCCTGGTTGTGTTGCTATGATAAAATAACTGATGTCTGGTATTCAACAAAGAGGCTTATTTAGTCCTCAGTGGTGGAGGTTTAGGCACAAGATGTTGGTATGTGGGCATTACAGAGTGTTGGAGAGATAGCAAAGACATTGACTCCCTGCAGCCAGAGCTAAGCATGTGCAATGACTTTGCTTTTGAACAATATTCCCCCCCCCCAATATTTTATACATTCATTGTATAAGTGGGTAGGTTTTGTGATGATATTTCCATTCAGGTATATTACATACATTAATATATTCACTCCCATTGTTTCCCCTCCTTTTCACTAACTCCTTTCCTCTTCCCACTTAACTCCCATCAACGTTTATGTCACACGTATGTATCATATAGTATGTTATATACAAGGTACATTCTACATATGAGAAAAAAACCCAATATTTGTTCAAGTCTTATTTCACTTAATACATTGGTCTTCAATTCCATCTATTTTCTTACAAGTCTGATTTCATTGTTCTTTATTATATATGAATGCCATGTTTTTATCATCTGTTTGGCTGTTGGTGGGCACCTAGGCTGATTCTGTAACTTGGTTATTGTGAATAATGCTACAACAAACAGGTATTTGCAGTTCCTTATGTTGTAGTTCGAATTAGACTCTTTGGGTCTAATTAGACTGTTTGGGTACATTCCCAGGAGCAGTACAGCTGGCATTTGGACTTTTAGTTTTTCAAGTAATCTACATACTGATGTCAGTAGTTCCTGGGCTAGTTTTTTTTTATCCCACCAGCAGTTGGAAGGAGTTCCCATTCCACCCATACTTTGCCAGCAAGAGTGGTTGCTTTATTTTCTTAGTGTTATTCATACTGACTGAGTTGAGTTAGAATTTCGAAACATTTTTTACAGATATATCTTATATTTAATTATGCGCAGTATGTCTGTTTCTGTGTGTACATGAGTGGAAGCTTCCATGGAGGCCAGAAGAGGGTGTCAGATCCATTGGGGATGGAGTTACAGGTGGGTGCTGGGAATGGAACTCTGATCTTCTGCAACAACTACAAGTGTAAACTGAGGCATTCCAATTTCTCAGTGTAGTTTTGGTTTGCATTTTCCAGATGGCCGAGGATACTGAACATGTTTTCATGTGTTTATTATGCACTTTTACTACTTCATCTTTCAAGAAGTGTCTTTTCATTACTCCATTTATTGATTCGATAATTTGTGGGGTCGGTAGAATTTTTTAGATATGCTTTTCCTGTCAAACATATCACTGGCAAAGATTTTCTTCAACCATCCTGTAGCCCAGAGGTTCTCAACCTTCCCAATGTTGTGACCTTTTAGTATAGCTCCTCATGTTTTGGTGACCCCCAACCCAACATAAAATTATTTTTGTTGCTACTTTATAACTATAGTTTTGCTACTGTTATGAATCATAATGTAAATACCTGATATTTCTGATGGTCTTAGGTGAGCCTTGTGATGTATGGAGGGGAATGGCCATAGTCTACAAAGTTTTATAAGTCATATCTTATTGAGAGGTGGGAGATGGGCAGATTTTGAGCTTTGAATGCATTTAGCCCCTTGATGTTCACTGCATGTCAGTAGGTGCCTTGTTAAAATCACATGTCCCTGGAGAATGTCTAGTGGGCTGTAGAGGAAACATCTTTACTCAGCCTAGGAAGAAAGACATAAGACAAAATATCCACACCAAAAGAGATGGACATAGGCCTATGTTTGGTGAGGCCATGCAGGGGGTGGGGGTGGTATGGGGCTATAAGTGGGGGTTGGGAGATTCTCCAAGGGCTGACTCTGGACCAGTCTGCACCATTGGGATTTCCTATGGAATCTTCAGCCTTCTGGGCTGTGGGCAGCCCTCAGCCCAGTCCAAGATATCTGTGTCTTCCAAGTCTTTGGTACCTATTGTCTTTTAGGGTCAACTTACTGTAGTAAGCAACTTGGCTTATGTTCAGGTACAGTACACACTTGCTTAAAGTTACAAAACATTGTACAGAAAGAACATAAGACCATGACACAGAGAAGGTAGTTTCTATGAGTTCCTGTAGGACTTAGGAGGCAGGGGATTTTATTTTCCCCTTTTTCCTTGGCTCCCAAAAACCTCAAGTCTAACTTTGCTGTTCGGTGACTCCAGGCCCATTTACCTTTTGCTTACCTTTGTACAGGCCTTTGCTGTCCAGACTGTTCTCTGAGTAGGTTTTTCCCTGGCTCTCATTTCCTACATTCTGACATATGCAGTGAAATGAAGTGCAGTGTCAGTGTTGGACAGTTTTAATCAGGTGGCTAGGAGTGTTAGGTGTGGGTGGTCATGAGCAGGGGTCCTAGGGCTGTGGTAGAAGCAGCACGGAAGACACATTTGCGAGACTGTGTCGGTAGTGGGACGGGACCTCTCAGATGGATTTGAGTTCACTGGCCTCTCCCTCCCGTGACAGTGGGCAGGTCTTGTCAGTGATTCACAGGCAGTAGAGGCCCCGCTGGTGGCTTTGCTGTAGAAGGACCAGATTGCCCCAGTCTCTGGGAGGCCCCAGAGGGAACCTGTTCACTGTTCACGATCTTAAATGGTTCTCACCTTTAGTATCTGTTTTCACAGTTTCTTTGTCACACAAGAAAATGTTTTTATGTTAAATCTAGTCTAGGTTCATTTGTTCGTCACCATCCTTTCTCCCAAGTCCCCAAGTGCAGTGAATCCGTAAGCCTGTTCTAATAGTTTAGAATCTGTCTTCCTCCTCTTAAGAGACGTGATTCTTAATCGAGTTCTCTGTGATCTTGCCTTGTGTTTTCAAGTTATCTCAGATATGCAGCTTTCGGATCTTGGCTCCCAGTTGCCTCAAACTCCATTGTAAAGTGTCGGTTGCCAGCGAGTTATACTCGGAAAATAAGAGGCTTGTCTCGGGAGGACAGCTACACATTACGGGCGCAGTATAATCCTGAACGTTGTTTTCTTTGCTCTCAAATGGCTGGGGACAGTGAGTCAGAAGTGAGAACTCCCTTTGTTTCATGTCCTGTGCATGGCAGGGGAAGAATGTCGCAGGGCAGAGAATGAAGAAAGACATAAAAGGCTCTCAGCTCAAGGAGGTCAGACCCATCAGAGGCTTAGCTTTGCCTTCAAAGATGCCTGGGACAGGTGGCAGTTCAAGACAATCCCCGCCGGGGTGCCCGCTGGAGCTGAGATAAGGGATTGCTGCAGAAACCTGCTATCCGGTGCCTGGTGGCTTTGATGTAACACTGCGAACAAGACTTGGGGAAGCAGGCGGCTGCCTTCCTGCGTGGTCGGCTGCTGTTGTTCAGCCTTTTAAGGTCTTATTACAGTACTCCTTGCGGACTAATCCTCTTTAAGGTTTACACGGAATGGTTTTGTCCATTGACCCAGCCTGGGACCTTGGTGCCACCCGTATGAGGCACCTCAAGCCATTTTTTTTCCCTCTCATCTCTGCAAGTTGTGAGCATTGTACGGCATCTCCCAGAAGGAGAACTAGAGGCCGCCAGCACTCCTGCTTCTGGTTCCCTGGCGTTGCTGAGTTTTGGGAGTTTGTGTGTGTGTGTCCTGTTAACAGAACTATCTGCATTAAATATCAGGCTCATTGCTCCTCCTTGTCGGATTTCTTCACATTCGCTTCTGCTCTATTTGTTATCTACCCCACCCCCCAATGGGGTGGCCCACTGCCCACCCATACATACTGTTTTCTAGAAAGAGGTAGTAGGTACATGGCCATGTCTGCTTATGTTACATCTATCTATCTATCTATCTGTCTATCTATCTATCTGTCTGTCTGTCTGTCTGTCTGTCTGTCTGTCTGTCTCTCTCTCTCTTTCTCTCTCTCTCTCTCTCTCTCCAAGTTTAACAACACACTGTTGATAGCGGGCTAACCTGCTAAATGGGCAGAGTGCTAGGGTTTGTACCCTAGGCAAGTAATAAGCCATTGAGTCCTGTTTTTGTAGTCCTAGGCTTGCTGCTCTAAACGCTATCAGAAAAAGAAGTTGTAGATTTGACTGATGACTTGTTTGACACAGGGCAAAGCCGCAGTACCATCAGCAACAGCTAAGACCAAACTGCCTCCTAAATTCCAGAAGTCCATTTAATCTTGAGTTTTGGGCGAGTTAGGTATTGCACTTTCCTGTTAAAACCTTCAAATAACTCTTGAAATTGAGTCATGCATTTGAGCCCTATCTGTGGTCATTTTGCTCTTGTGGATTAGGATTGTTCTGGGAATGCTGATGGGGCCTGGAAGATCTTCATCCCCAATCAGTGAGCAAGGGTGACTTTTGTTCTTACTAACCAAAAGGTGACTGACAACTCACTGTGTTCACTGTACCTTTGAGGAGAATGAGGAGGTGTGTGGCCTTGGTGGAGGAAGTATGTCACCGGAGGTGGGCTTCAAGGTTTCAAAAGACTCCTGCCATTCCTGGCATGCTCTGTGCCCCCTGTTTGCTGAGAGGTGTGAGCTCGCAGCTGCTGCTTCAGCTCCACCTCACCGTCACTGACCCGAATTCTGTAGCCTAGTAAATTCCCAGTATGCTTTGCCTTTAAAGGTTGCCTTGGCCATAGTGTCTTATCACAGCAGCAGAAAAGTAACTAGTACACTCACTAAAGGAAACACGGAATCTAAATTTAATACCAAGACTGGTCATCAAATCCCAGGTTCAGTACTGCTCTTATGTTAATTATACAAGCAAAGCTCTCTTTCTGATTAAAACTACGAGAAACGCAGCCTCACCTCCCGTTGCCAGTCCAGTGAAGGAAAAGAGGCTGTCTTATGGTCCACCAGAGCAACCTAGAGATATGCACGTATTTTGTTTCATGTGCATTGACTTGGAATTACTCAATCAAAAATAAAGTTTCCTTTTTATGATTTTGAGATGATTTTGGGGGAGCTCTGGGGGAGTGTTTGGTGGGGTACAAAGCCAGGGAGCGTGGGGAAAAGCAGAGTGATACTTTGTTGGGCTTCGAGTGCCTTGCCTTGAGGTTGACACACACGTGATATCCAAGTCAACCTTGGGGTCCTGTTTAGTCATGCAGAATTCTGGACTCTTACATCAGAATTTGTGGTAACTTGATCCAGATGCTGTGTTCTTAACACGATTTTATGGAATAGAATGTGAGACCTACTGTTCCTTAAAATGGAGGGACCAGTTAGATGGCCAAGTGCGTAGAGACGGTTGCTGCACAGGTTTGGTCCCTGGACTCTGTACAAAAGTGGAAGGAGAGTCCTGACGCAAGAAAGTTGTGTTTGACCTCCACATGCAGTCCTACACTCAGACATGCACACCGTGTGCACACAGGCCTGAATATAAAATAATATTGTCAGATGTCTTACCTTCCCTACTAGATAATTTAATATCAAACTTAGATACTGCGAAGAATTTTATTAACTATATCTCATTTTATACTTAAATTGAAGTACCAGTAGGGAGTAGGAGATTTTATATATGCCTTGAAAATCAGCTTCTTTTTAAGAAATACAGGTACAGTACCCTCAGAGAGAAGGCATGGCAGCCATAGATAGTGCCAGTCTTTCCCCCGTCCCCCCACCCCACATCTGATTTGTTTTTTGAGTCAAGTTCTTACAGGTAGCCCTGTGTAGCCTGGACCACCATGTACACTGGGCTGGCCTGTTCTCCTACCTAAGCTTCTTAATAACTGGGATTGCATTTTATGCCCAACTTACTCTTCATTTTCATGTATATACAAACCTATGGTGAAGTTTAATGTATAATCTGGTTCAGCAAAGAAGCAACTACACTAAGTTTTGTTCTGGAATAGTTTTAATAGTGTATTTAGTATTCCCTCTTAAGTAGATTTTACATATATGTATATATATATTCGTCTTTTCAACTAAAGACAGTACTTTATGGCTTTTCCTGGCATATCTGAATACTCAGCATCACTTATCTTCTGTTGGGGACATATTAAATGAAGTCACAGTTGCTTGAAGACAAACATGGCAGTGTCCTCATGACATGACTGATAAAATGAGAGGTCTGCTGATTAGAAGGTTGGGTAGTGTATATAGCATGAACACACTGAATGAAGAGATAATACACATCTCTGGGCTGCACAAGATTTCATCTAATGACCCCAGTGAACAAAAGGTTCTGAAGTTTAAGAAATTAATTATTCATGCTTCAGACACATGCTTAAAATAAATATCAGCACTCAGCTGCCTAGTATGTTCTATGATGGTTTGTTAGTATTTGTGGTGACCAGAACAAAACAGTAAGGCTAGTAAGTACCTCAAACGTTTGAAGCTGTCCCCTCCAGGTCTTTCTGTCTCCCCCTTTTTTCCATTAGATTCCCTGCACTCTTCCCAAAGTTTGGCTAGGAGTCTCAGCATCTGCTTTGATACTCTGCTGTGTAGAGTCTTTCAGAGGCCCTCTGTGGAAGGCTCCTGTCCTGTTTCCTGTCTTCTACTACTTCTGATGACCAACAGAGCCAAAAGAAAAAAAAGCTGGGCTCAGGAGGTCCTGCAGAGACTGCAAGGACCTTGCATGGAGAGGACATAGACCCTCTACTCAGATGTAGCCCATGGGCAAACCAGTTTCCATGTGGGTTCCCTAGTAAGGAGAGCAGGGGAGGTCACTGGCATGAACTCTGTTGCCTGCTCTTTGATCACTTCCCCCTGGTGAGGTGGCTTCAGTAGGCCACAGAGAAAGAGGATACAGACAGTCCTGATGTGACTTGATAGGTTAGGGTCAGATAGCAGGGGAGGAGGACCTCCCTATCAGTGGACTAGGGGAGGCACAGAGTGAGGGAAGAGGAAGGAAGGGAGGGCAGGAGGAGATGAGGGAGGGGGCTACAGCTGGGGTACCAAGTGAATAAATTGTAACAAATAATAATAGTAATAAAGAAAAAAAAGTTTGAAGCTGTACATGTTTGTATTTGACATCTAAATTTATCCTTTTCATTTTGCTTATAAAATCTAATAGATGCTCTAATAGCCTAGGCAGAGCATTACATATTAATAGTATCTCTCTAGCCTCTCTGCAAACCTCTTCATCACATGCAATGTCTTTCCTGATTGATCGTTGGGTCATTGGGGATTTGTAAGCTTGGGATTCCCCGTCAGTTTTAATGGCTGATTATTTCATGAAATATACCTGTTTTGTGCATGCCTCTTCTAATAAAGAAAAGATGGGTGTAGATGACTGGCAACTTGAAGGAAATCGGGTACAGTTTGGAATAGGAGAGGAGCCTATTTTGATCACTGACTGGCTAACTTTTCTGTGTAAGATACGAGAGGAACTGTGTTCATGACATGCCACCTTCAAACCCTTGTCAGGCTTGCTCTGAGGGTCAAAGGGGTCTGTGGGGCACACAGGTCACTTGGTTCTGAGAACGGTTCTTAGCGTGGAAGTGCTTGGGCTCAGGAGTTGAGGCACACAGCCATCAATTTTCCTGACCTGGTATATATCACTTTCGGCTGTTTTGTGATTCTGTGCACAGACTTTTCCGTTCTTTATTCTCTCTCTTTACTTTACATTCCAGTCGTAGCTCCCTTTCTCCTCCCCTCCCAGTCCCACCCATCCTCCCTCTTCCCTCTCTCTCCCCTCATCCTCAGAAAAGGGGAGTGCCCCCCCCACTATCAGCCCATCCCAGTACATCAAGTCGCATCAGAAATATAGAGATCTGATTTTACCTAAAATGTTTTTTTTTTTAACAAACAGAGGGCGCTAAAGTATGATTTCCTTGCCTGACTTGGTTTTATCTAATAGCATTTTTCCTTTCAGTATTCCTGAGTGGTCACTAATTCATTTGTCTTCTTGTCACAAGCATTGGGAGGTAAGTTTCTGTTTTGAAGATAAAGGTGCTGGTGTAGGAAAAGGATGAGCGGAACCAAGGGAGAAGGTCTGTCTGTCCTGAGGGTCTCGGAAACCTTCCGTTTGATGCCACTGTTTGGCCCCTTCTCATGTTCAGATCTGGAATTTGGTAATTATACATACTAAAATGAAGTGAATTCTAGTTTCTTTGCTGTAGGAATGCCTTTAGGGAGCAAAGAAACACCCTGGCTTCCTTTATGCATTATGATTTTATTATAATGAAGATCATTTAAAAAGAAGAGTAGCCTAGTGTTCAGTACATGCGTCTGGCTTTTCCAGTGTAGCGCCTGGTGCCCTGAGTATAATCACTACAGTCTCCTAGATGTGTGTCCCCTGTTGACAGAGAAGCAGGAGATGGGGACACGAAGTCTGCAGTCCTCAGACAAGCAAACAGACAAACTGGACGTCCGAAAACCCAACACAGATACAGCACTAACCGCAGCATACTGGGGAGGGGCATTGATTAGGACTTGCTGGCTAAAATGGCACGTCATTCTTATATGAAGAAAGAGGTTAAGTGCCCCAGGTTGCCATTTGTGATTTAAAAAAAATACTTCTGTTCCCTTTTATTTTGACTCTAGCAGATATTTCTGTGAGGCTGGCAGCATGCACATCCCTAGAGAACTTGTTAGAATTTAGCACATTTTGGAGGCTCCCTGCATCAGAAACCTGGGTGAGGTTAAAGTTAAAGACCCATTAGGCTAGTTCTCTCTATAACTGCTTGTGTCCATCACTGGCGTTAAAATACTAAAGGGGGCAGGAGCTGTCCTCAATGTTTCAAGGGGAATGAGTTTCACCTGTCTTCTTTGTTGATGACCATCTCACAATGACAATTTAAGACCCCAAACCAGCAGTGGCCCAGGGATTCAGATATGGGAGCCAGTGAACAGAATAACTCTCTTAGTTGTTATTTAAATCCTTTCGTTATGAATCTGTAACATTCTGGGCCTGTCATTTGTCCATCTTTGTAGGCTGCAGTGCAGTAACAGTAGGACACTTCATTGAAAAACTGGTAATTGTTGAGCGCTGAGTGCCAACCCCCCGCCCAAGTAATGGATTCCTGGAGACTTATCAGAGTCTTAAAAAGTTAAGCTTTGCAAGATTAAATCAGAACGATGATCTAGAGCCATGTTTGTGATTTGATTCCAAGTTAAGAAGCAGCATCCATTCTGAGTGTGTCCAATTTCAGCTTCCTCTTTATATTCTTTGAAATGCTGGTTTGGTCCCTTAATTTAAAGAAATGAAAAGAGCCGTACACTTTATTCCTTGTACAAGGCATCAAGGAGAGGGCAATAAACAGTACCTGCCTGATACATTTTAATAAATGCTGCTTTACTGCATCCCACAATAGAAAGCAAATACATGCAATTACTTGCAAATTTCTTCAGTGTTTGTACTTATAAATCTCTGCCTAAACCTTCCCAGCTGGGACTTCAGTTAGTCGTTCTGCTGTGGAACCAGGGCTTTGTTCTCATGTTCAGCCTCAGCTCAGTCTGGAATAATTCAGAAATGTATTAGAGAGGTTTGTGTTCCCAGAAGGCATAAGGAAATAACCTTCAGTGCTGGCCTTAGGGAAATCAGTCCAATCAGAGTTTGGGCAGATTTCTCGATTAAACAAAGAACTAACTGTGCACAAATTGCACCTTAACAATTTGTAAGGAGTCCACCTTAGAAATGTCTTGCAGATGGAAAGCTGATATTTTTTTAATCAGGGCAGCAGGGTTGCTAAAGTCAAAATGTCGCTAGCATTTTTCCATCACTCCACAATTAGCATCCCCCCCAAATTAAATTTAAAGTTGCATTCATCAGCAATCCTTGGCTTTGAGACCCATGGCTCTGGGTTGTCAGAGGCAGATGAAAACAGCTTCCCTTGTCCGTGTGAGGGTTCAGAAAGTGTATGAGTGTGTCTGTGAGCAAGGCCTTGCTTCCTTGAGTGTGTATGACTCAACTCATCTGGAACACATCCCGAGGAGCTTTGGGCTGTCGAGTTTTATTTTAGTAAGTTTCATTTTGGGAACCAGAAAGGGGGTTGAAAGTTATTGCACTTAATGTTGTTGTGACTTCACTTGCTCCTATTCACTTTGTTCAGATGTCAAAGCCAGGCCCCTGTGTCAAAAATGGACTCCTGGGGAGGAACTTAGCCGGTTTCTGAGGCTTATAAGAACATTGTACTGAACCATGACCCTCAAGGCATTTTTAAAAGTGAAATGACTGTTTCTTATTGGGAAACCGGGGGCATTTAAACTATATTGTACTGTTGTGTTGTACTGTGGGCAAAGGACCCAGCTTAAAAGTAGAGGGGCATCCCTAAACCCTTCCGCCCATTGTGAACAGGTCAACCCCTGTGCAGAGGTTCAGAAGAAAAGTTAACATTACCTTAAGGCTGGTGACCATGCTTTGGGCAGAAATTGACAGCCTTACATCCTGAAGGTAATGAAACAATTCAGGATTGCCGGAAGTGTGGTTTGGGATAAGTCAGCGTTTTGAGTTCCACATTTGGGAAAAGAACATCCTTTTGACCGGCACACAGCTTTGAGATCGTCCAGGTAAATCAGCCACTATGAGAAGACCTTGAGTGTAGCTTCTTTGTTACTTGAAAGTTGCTTCCTCCGGTGTTGTTTTTCTTTACATAGAAGTACAACCATGTGAACATTGTTAGGTTGATAGGTTTCCCTCTTTTATAAAGTATAAATGAATGGAAATTCCACATAATGTAGGTACCTCACACCACCTATTGAACTATTGACTACTGGTGGATTCTGGGGCAGAAGCAATCATTTGCATATCCACAGGTGAGATAATCAGGTTCTAGTGCATAGCTGAAAACCTGTGGGTCACAGAACAAAACAAAAAGACATGAATTTGAGGAAAGGACTTGTAAGGAGGAGGGATACAGAGAGGGTTGGAAGGAGACAGAGTGGGAACCATAAATGAGAAAATGCCTCCATAGAATCCGTGTGTAAGGCATTTTCTTAGTTACTGATGCTGGAAGGCCCAGCCCATTGTGGGTGGTGCCATCCCTTGTCTGGTGGTCCTGGGTTCTATGAGAAAGTGGGATGAGCAAGTCCTGAGCAGCAAGCCACTAAACAGTTCTCCTCCATGACCTCTGCGTCAGCTCCTGCCTACACATTCCTGCCTTGTTTTGAGTTCCTGCGCAGGCTTTCTTCACTATTAGACTGTCTTGTGGGAGTGTAAGCCAAATAACCCTTTCCTCCCCAGCTTGTTTTTGATCATGCTGCTTTGTCACAGAGATAGGAACCTTAACTATTTTTGAAGGTAACACACATATATTAAAACTTTTTGTTAATTTTTTAAAAAAAGTAGTTAATGGTGAAAAGTCTTGAATATCTCTTAGTAAGATTTTTAAGTTTAATAGGGCATGGAATCTTGCAACTTGCTATTACCAGCTCCTTGTTAAAAAGATTTAGAATTAAAGACAAATTCTGCCTTTTGCATGTCTAATATTTGATAGGATCTTCTGACAGCACAGTCATCAGCTACATTCTTGCACTTGCAGGGTTAGATAACGAACTTTGCCATTTACATGGACATTTTATTAGCTGTGGTGGCGGCCAGTTGTGGAGATAGCAGCCGACAGCCCTGGGCTGTGTCTCCCAGACTGGAATCCACAGTGGCATTTGGGCTGGAAAGCCCCAACCTGGGTTTCTTTTAAAATGGTATGTAAATGTATACCAGATTCCCATCCATCACTTGAATCTAAGCTGTACTGTAAATTAGCATGCATGGCTGTTGAGGTCACACTCTTTTACCAGAACAGCTTTAACGCAACTTGGCAACTTTCACTTAAAACATCATTTTCTCTGTTTGCCAGCAAGAGCAGGCAAAAAAAAAAAAAATCAAGTCAAAACTACTTTCAGTAATGAGACCTGATCTTTTTAAAAGCTAGAGTTTCCTGTGTCTCCCGCACCCATTTTGAGATTTCCCAGGTAACGGAGTCAGGAGTGTACAGAGCCGAGGAGAATTTCCTCATTTGAAATCCTCAGCTGTTGATCATTTTTCTTAAAACTCACTCATGGCAATCTTAGTGTCTCCTGGGCTTTTTATTCTCCAGACTTACTAACAGGCTTTGGGAGTCGGTACTGCAGAGTGTAAGACTACCTGTCAAAGTTGGATGGAATTATAAATAAAGGCCCGAGCCATATAAGGGTACACCTAGGTGGTAGGGTGAAAACATTGCTTAAAAAGGCATCCATGGAGCCAGAGGCCCTTCATGTTGCTGCCATCACTTTTTCCTTTCCCAGCACGTAGTCTCTCTTTTCTCTGGCCTTTCTGACCAGTTTATTGAGTGGAATCCCAGCAAGCCATATCTTCTGACATGATCATATTTGAATGTCAAGATTAAAAATTAGCATTGGGTTAATGAACTGGTGCCCTCCAGAGAGCAGGAACTCTAGAGGTAGCTTGGACATTTGCCTACCGTTTATTTAAAGTGTGTGTTAATGCGGAGTCCTTTATAACCACAGGGAAAAGAGTTGATACACGTGGCATCGTGGGGCATGACTGCTGGTTAAAGTAGCCATTCATAACTTTTTGACTGCTAAGAATTACTCTCCAATGCAGAGTTGAAAAAAGGACATGCCAGGGATTCTGAGACCACAAACTTAGTTAGCTTCTGTCACAGGATGGTGAATGTGATGGCGTTCCTGCTATCTTTGCTTATGCACTGTTAGTGTTTTATATGTTAATATTCTTGGAAACATGAAAGAGTGACTTGCAAAGCTTACTTGGTATAAAGATGACTGTGGCCAAGTCTGGTACGAAAGCCCTACCCTTCACCCCAAGAAAGTCATCTGCCTGGCCCTTTAAAACTTGTTCATGTGACAGAAGCCAATGGAGAAAATTTATGAACAAATTATTGAATGATTCCTTCATGTAGAGAGGATGAACAATTTAATTTAGCCTTTTTGTAAATCTGAAACATGGACCTAATGCTACGGATATTAATGAAGATTTTCAGTTTAATCACCCAGTTTCAAAGGCATGGAATTTGTTGGCATAAGTATAGTTTATCTTTTTTTTTTCCCCTGTGTACTTCCAGAATTTTCACCCATGCTCATCTTGGCCACAACAGATTAATCCACATGAACTTGTGTTCTATTCTTTGGAATTTCAATGTTTTGATTGAATCCTTATGTACAATTTAAGGTGACCATTTCACCAAGAGACTGTACTTGGGCAGATCACACAAAATTGTTTTCTTCCACACTCAAATTTGAAATTTTTTATAAATGTGATGTGTTTGGGATCCGGTAGTTTCTTTCAAGACAGGTTTTGCAGAACTTAATGTTTCATGGGTTTGCTGACCTCCCCTTGCTGTGTGGTTCATGATTCTGGGACTGTTGCAGGTAAAAACTGCCTTTCATGTTCAATTTGCAGTAGCTTCTTCCTCCGGTCTTTGAGAAAACTCAAGACAGCCCACAGCAGCCTCTATTTCAGTCTTATTTTTAATGTCGCCGTGGGTAGATATGACAGTTGTTAACTTTCCGCCAACCCGAAATTATATAATGTTCTATGAACATAAAATATCTGAGCCAGCTCCTTCCCACTTTCAGGTGGGAAGAGAAATCACTTCAGATCATATCTACCTGTGATCACCATTAAATGACTTCACTCAGAGAAGAAATTTTTTTTGTTTGTTTGTTTCTTTTTCCTGAGCAATTGATTGGCTCCTGAGGCAGCATGAAGTTTCACACTTAGAGAACTATGACAATTCTTATGCTTCAGGCCGACTACCAGAAGCTGGAAGGTCTACAGAGCTCATGCAGTAGACTTCATAGCTCCTGAACTCTCAGTTCATGTTGGAGGAAAAAAATAAGTGATTCCACTTGGAGACATGGAGATGAATGATTTGGCTTCTGTATGGAGAGGTGTATCAGAGGTGTATCTTCTCCTCTTTGTCCTTACCTCTGTTATTACGAGTTCTTTGTTTTCCTCTCAGTTTCGCATCTCCCTCCTATGTGTCCTCCCTCTTTGTCTGGTCTATTTCTGAGGTGTTTCTAGCCTACACATGACATTGGGGGTCACCACCCTCACAATAGTGTATGGGCATGTTATTTAGGGTGGCCAAGGCACATGCTGCTCAGACCTCTTTACTCTCAGAGCCAGTCACCCTTTCATACATGTGGCTAACAAGAGGTCACACCAGCATTTCTTACTTGCCTCACACTTCCTGTTCCATCATTCCTCCACCTCTGTAGTTCATCACTGGATACCTCTTCTTTCATGGTCCATTTGGAACGTGTGCTCTCTTGCCTTCCTTGTGAAATGGGGTTGACCTTGGTGCCCTCTTTACAGGTTCACATAGTTATTGCCTCTGGAATTTGTAGGTAGTCAGTGAATGTTGCTCACCATTGAAAGAATGTTAGAAAATTAAAATCAGGAAGTATTTCCTGTGGTCATGCAACCATGTAAATCTAAGTAGACCATTAAGGAATTGAACTCTAATTTTGTCTCTCAATAAGAAAGTTACCTGGCTGGATTCCTGCCTGTAACAATAGGTTTACACTCTCCTCATATTTTTAAATACACACCATGATGGTAACTCACTCGGAAAACTAAGTCTTGGTTTTTGAACACAGTTCATAATATTGGGAGTCTAGAGGTAAATTTTCCCTCGTTAGTGTTTGAATGTCTTCAGCCTCTGGGACATAGAGTTCTTGCAGAATTCTGTGATCATCCTTGGTGACTTCTTCAGCCTGTGCTACTTCTCTAGCTTGTCTGCATTTCCAAAGCATGAGAGGCCAGACTGAGACAGTACCGTTTTCATGTTCTGGATCTTACCTTTTATTCTCCATCCTGGAACAGAACCTCCGTGAGTCATTGGGTGAGTCATCTTTTCTCTGCTTTAAGGAACACCTGAAACAATCATTTAGGGTGGAGGAAGTCTTATATTTGCTAGTGATTTCAGAGGTCCTAGTCGATGCTGACTTTGCCTCATTGCCTTTGGGCTTATGGCAGGAACACAAGCTGTGTGAGTGAAGTGAAGAAAAGGAAGAGACTGGTATCCTATACTTTCCCAGTTTTTAAAGATCTCCCTTCTAGTACTGTAATCTGTGAACCAGCCCTTTTAAATACATGAGCATCTGGAAGGCACTCAAGACCCATACTAAAGCAGTCAGTGTTCTCTTGTTAGGGTCTCAGCTTGCACACAGGGTTTGCCATTGCATTGCACAGTCACAGTAATCTGAAACTGTCGTCATCTCCTGTCTGTGTTCATTTTACCGGACCAGAAGCGTGGAAGCTGAGGACAAAGTGGAGCAGGCTGAACTGGCCCAGGAGCGATGGTGCACAATGCTTGATGCTTTAGTATTTGTTTCCTCTTGCTGTAGCTCATGCAGCGACCTTTTCTGCTCGACACGCCTCCCTTCTGTATGCTTCCTTGCCTACCTTCCAGCCGTAGAAAGCAATATTTGGAGGTTAGAGCCTCTGTTCTGTCCTTGATTTCCTATTTGTGTCTGCATTTTGGAATAGCCTCATCTGTCTGTTCTTCAGTCTAGTTTCCTGCTTTGTTAATCTTCCTGAAACACCCCTGGCCACCTCTTAACAGTGCTGGTTCTCACTGACAGCTTCCTTAGCCCTTGGTCTGACCAACAGCTACCCTGCTACTGCAAACTCTCTTCTGGCCTTGCTTCTTTTAGCAGATGACTTTCTAATGAGTCAGTTAGCTACTGTTCCGCGAACAACACAGACAAAGGTGAGGTTCACCTTGGGCTTCCCTAATACGGTCTGGTGTTTTGCTTCCATGACCCACACCTAGAACTTGTGCTGGTTTGAACACAGTATCTAGAGAAGAGGTGTGTAGAATGGCCCCTGTGTTAGGCCTTTGCCAAGCCACACCTGCTAGGAGCCCCTACCACAAAGCTTGGTTTGGGTGATAGTTGGTAAAGTATTAGTGTTTCTTTCTGCTAAGTCTGTAGTGATCTCTTTTCCTACTACAACTGCTAGTGAGAGTAATTATGCGGGGATACAGGCTTGGAGGTCATAAAAGAGCCTTTCAGAATTTCTGCAATTCTTGGTGAAGGTGAGATAGAAACCAAGTTTCTGTTTCCCAGAGCTGTGCCCTGCTGGATTCTGTTGCTACATTTGCCTATGTGTTCACTGTGCTCTGAGTAATAAAGTATTCTTACCTTTAGAAAAAATTAATGAATATGTATGCAGAAGTGCCTTTGTGAGTTTATGCACACCATGCGTGTGCAGGTGCCTGTGGAGGCCAGAGGGCATCGCATGCCTGAGGACTGGTGATTTACCTGATGTGGATGCTGGATAGTGAATCTGGGTCTTCTGCAAGAGGGTTGTACCCTTGAGCTCTCCCTCCAGCCCCAGGGACTTTACATCTTAGGAACACGCGTATTAAAAGAAACAAGTCCAGCTGATTTGATTGTGCATCCATTTAATTGTCGACACCACCCTTTGTCATTCACAGAAGTGGGGTCACTTTCCTTTAAGATTATTTTGGTGGTGGTTTTAAGAAGTGGTAGTTGGCAGCACTGTGGGTATAGACAAAGCGAGCATCAGCGACATGGCATGGTTTGTGGCAACGTGGCATGCTTCCTTTGGTCCTATGCTGACTCTGTTACTTGACCATTCTGGCTCTCTTTACACCTGGTGTTTTTATTTCCTCGGACTTAGAACCTTAATTAGGTAATTGTTTGTGGAGTTATTTGATGCCACCTTTTTGCTGTTGGTATGGTTTGTGCTCTGGGTGACTAGTACACAGTAGGAATTCAGCCAGCATTTGTGGAAATCTGAATATGCAAATGAATAGACCCTGCATGCTTAGCCCTGTGTCTTCATTTTGGTATCCTGTGTTGGATTTGCATGAAAGTCTCGTGGCAAAGAGATTTTTTTCCTAGTGAGTCATATCATAAAACTAAGAAGTTTATTCATGTAGAGGAACTGTAAACTTGGGAAACATTTGGAGGGCAGATGGAGACGGAAGCACTCTCTTGTGCAAAAATGCCCGTGGCTGCCTTAGGCTTCAGACTGATTCTTACTGTCAGAATAAAACAAGGACTTAGAGAAGATGGCTCTGCATATTCCTCTCATATTACTAGAAAAGTGGTACTCAATCTTCTACCAGAAAAATAAAGTATCCCAGATAGGCAGAGCTAACACCTAGTAATGAAGCTGCTGTACATATCTGCCTTGCCACTTTAGGATGCTTTCTTTGTCTTCTCGTTGATAAGCCCTCTAGTTTAGATGTAGTGGGGAGCCTCTTCATCCTGTTTGTTGGTTCTTCCTTGTTCTGAAACCTTGTATCCAATACTGTTAACTTCCATTTCAGGAAACAGGTGGTTTTTTTGTTGTTTTGTTTTCTTTTGTTTTGTTTTGTTTTGATAAATACCATTTTCAGATTAGGGATAAAATGTTTGCTTAGCATGCACAAAGTCCTGGGGTTGAATCCACAGTAGGCTATAAGTCAGGCCTGGTGGCATATGCCAGTATCCACACTCTGGAGGTGGAAGCAAGAAAGTCAGGAGTTCAAGGTCATTTTTGAGTGTATAGAACATTTGAGGCCAGCCTGGGTTCTGTGAGACTGAGTCTCAAACAAAAATCAGGGCAAATAGGGCTGGGTGAGATGGCTTAGCAGGGAAAGATACTTGCCGTTGACTCTGATGATCAGAGTTTGATTCCTAATACCTAAGGAGAACTGTCCTACCTGTCAGTTCAGATACCCATCTGTTTTTCTACGGGCATCTCCATTTCTAAAGTGGCTCCTGTTGAGGCCATTCCGCCATGTCCACATGATCTCTGGTATATGTCAGCTCAGATTTCATCATTATGTTAGTACTGCCCATGCTTTCTGTGTTTGAGGTTTTGTTTATTTGTGCTTTGAAACATGGTTTCTCTGTGTATCCCTGGCTATCCTAGCGCTCACTCTGTAGACCAAGATAACCCTGAACTTAGTTGCCTGCCTCTGCCTCCCAAGTGCTGGGATTAAAGGCATGTGCCACCGTATCTGGCTCTTCTGTATGTTTCTTAAATTTCCTGTGGTGGTAGACTTGTAGGAATAGTATTTTTTAAAACACGGGATGACCCTCAGTGCAAGACCGACCCTTTTTCATCAGGCTCTTAGCACTTCCAACTATACCTAAGAAGTATAGATTCTTACAAAGTCTGTCTGCTAGGGCAGGATTGGGAAATGGAGTAGGGACACTAAAGCATAGTGCTTCGATTTCGCTTGGGATTGGGCAGGGACAGAGGCCACAATTTATCATTTGATTCTTGAGGTGTTCCCTTAGTCTTGTAAGGATCTTTTCTTTGGTAAAACCTTGATTCTGCCACAGAGAGTTTCAGAATAAGCCAGTATGAAGCACAGTTCTTTGGGAGGAAAGTTAAAGGAAGATGTTAGTAGGCGAGTAATAGAAAGAAAGATGCTTGGCAGAAGAATGAGATAGGCTGGAGAATCCAGTATGGCTTCGCTTTGCCGAGCTCTCCTCTGCCATAGCCATATACACTGTGTTGGTGGCTTTTGAAGTTGCATCTTTAAGGATTTCTAAGGAAGGAACCTAAATGCAGTCATAATGTGCTTCCTATGCACTGGACAATATTACAGCTGATAAGGTCACTTAGGCCACAGGGGAAGTTAAGATGATGTTAGTGTTAGTATTCTGCAACAACCTGGTTACCTAGCAACAATGACATCATGTATCGCCCAGCCAGGTGGCCACACCTGGGGGCGTGGTTATTACCTGACCTATAAAAGGACCACCAGACACGTGTTCTCTCTCTTATTTCTCTACTCTCCTACTCCTCTACCCTCTTATTCCTCTCTCTCTCTTACTCCTCTACCCTCTCTATGGGGCGCCCCACCCCTCCTCCCCTTTCCTCCTCTCCCTCTCCCTTCCCCATCATGGCCCACGCCTGTTCCCCCTTCTCCCCTAATAAACCCCTTTCAGAGAAAACCTGTTGTAAGCCTCATCCTTATTTTTTATTTCTAATAGTTAGTATCAATAAAGGTCTAGCTAGTTTTGGTTTGTGAGTTTCCCACAAACTGTCTGGGAAAGGAGTTAGGTCATGCCTGAAGGCCATATAGATTTGTAAGTTTATCAAGATCCATTGCTATTTCAATTTTGTTTCTGTCTTGGTAATCTTGCACCAAATACTGTAATTGTGCCGTGATCCCTGATTTTTGGCTGACTCCTTTCTTTCACCATGACCCCATATTTTTCTTTGTCTTTTTATTCTGTCTCAAAACAGCTGGAATAAGAGAATCAAACATCAGCATCTGCTCTGCTGGCTAAATCATGTGTCTATCAAAGTATGTAGGTACTTCACAGTAGGTAGAATTATCTCAGCAAGCTACATGCCTGAGGGGCTGGTGTGTAGTTTTTCTGACCCTTAGAGTACACCAGTTCCTGATTTAATCTGAAAGCGCTGGTTATTATGACATTTCACCCTTGCTTCATGAAGACTGAGGAAGGTGAGTTAACTATGTCTGTAGCGCCTGCAACATTCCATTAAGCAGACAAAAACTTTCTCTGGCTCACCAAACATTCAAGTCTTTGGAAGACTTGAGGTTTTCATTTGTCATTCAGATGCACACGTCTGCTGCCCCTGTACATGCTCTGACCGCAGAAATCCCTGGTGACCTCTCATTTCATTTTCAGCCCTTTGAGGCAGTAAATTGATGGGAAAGCAGTGGACGGCCTACAAAAGCAAAACATAGGAAAGCTCTCTCAGCTCTGGGCTTGTCATGACCAAAGAGCACGCGAATGCTTGCGAGGATGTGAGGAGGAAGAAGGACAGTGAAAGGCTCTCTGTGCCACTGGCAGGAGTCTTCATTTTAAACAGTAACAGTACTAAACAAATGAAAACAAAGTGCACTTCAGGTTGCTAATTCTGAGCAGCCACTCTTTGAACTCACAGACAGGCAGTGATTGCGGTGCGTTTGCAAAGTGTCTCCAGAGACAGTTTCTTAAGCTGTTTTTCCACCCTCAGGCATTGCATGGCTTTATCCTCCTCTGGAATGTGGAGGAAATACTCCACACCTCCCATTCACAAAAACCCTGGAACAGAGCCACCTTCCCTCTGCTTTCTGCACGTGCCAGCTGCAGCTCTGTCCCCGTTCCACAGCCACAGTGCATTTGTCTGGGCGAGCCATCTCTCCAGCCTCTTGACTTCTTTCCTATGCCGATGTTCGAGTTGGCACATGACTCGTTACCATTTCTTTCCAGCTACCCTAGCAATTTTACATCTCATTTCTCTGCATATGTAACTCCTCATTGTTCTTGATTACTGGATTATTGAATTCCAGCTAATTCTTAGATTTTTTTTTTAACACTCAAATTAAAAACTGTATGCCTGAGGAGAGATCCGTGTTTTTTATGAACTTGGGGGCTGGATGAACATAGGGTTGGATGCTGAAAAAAAGAAAGCGACCCAAAGTATTCTGACTACTTTTCTCATAAGGTAGGAAGGAGCAGTCTTGAATACAGCCATGTATCTTATTTTGATTTTTTTGAAATAGTCTCATGTAGTACAGCCTGGTCTCACATGTGTTGTGGACATTTTGGTTTATGATATGTAAACATGTTTTTGTTAAATTTTCAAGTTGGGGATTTTAGTTTATCCATGCCTGTTAAGTGTCTTGTGCAGAGCGTGGTCTTTGCCAGGTGGGATTAGTTGAATCCTGAGGACTTTAAGGGGTATAAATATGACAGCCCAGAGGAAGAAGGCACAGCTGCTTGGAGGAGGACTCTTGCTGCTGGTTCGTCCTGCTGCTGCATTTGCTGGTTACCTGGACTTCTGGATTTCTGCATGATTGATATGAGTCTTGCCCCCCAAAGAGTCCCAGTGGGAAGTCGCAGAGAGAACTCCGCCCTGTCCCCACTAACCACCTTTCCCTCCTACCCGATGTTGAGGGACTGGAAGGGAGGTAGAAGCATTCAATAACCCTAAATAAAGTAGGTTTGTTTAAAAAAAAATCGAGGTCAACATACACTCATTATGGAGTCAAGAATCCTGGCCTTGAACTCTTGATCCTCCTGACTCTACTTGCAGAGCACCGGAGTTAATAGGAGTAGATCCTCAAGCCCAGCTTGAGGCCATTGTTTTACAGTGAGTAACTTTGCCTGTATGACCATTCATCCTTTCTATTCCTTTTTTTTTCTTCTCATTTTTGCCTCTGTTTAGGCGTCATAATTATAGGGTTTTTTAGCCAGCATTTGGAGGTCATTTCTGCAAATAGTTCCCAAAGAATGAACTTTTCCTTCCTTTCAGCAGCAAAGCAGATTCAAAACCCACAAGGGAAACCCCACTTACCTGCATAGAAGGCTTACCAAATGACAAGGCTGGGGACCATCCATGCACATGGGTCATAAACCGTATTGCGATAGGGGGGATTTTCCTGCTTTACTTGCCAAGATGGAGTTTTGCTGGAGCTGTTGAGGTGGGAAGCAACAGAGCCCCAGCCCTACTGGAGCTGAGCGCCTGTGAGCATGCTTGGCCACTGGACAATGCTGTTATTATTGTTTTTATTTTATTTTGTTGAGACAACCTCTCTCTGTGTAGCGTTGTCTGTCCTGGAACTTGCTTGTAGACCAGGCCTCCCAAGTGCTAGGGTTAAATGTGTACATCACCACGGCCCAGCTATTATTTCTTAAAGTAAGTGCAGGTAGCAGACTTACACACTTGGCAATTTGGAGACCAGCCTATATGAGGAAGGCACGTGGTAGAGAGGCCTGCTCCTTACATAGCTCAGTAGTATAGTTTCCCCTACTTGCCTGGCAGCTCCTACCTCTGGCTGAGTCAGCTGCTAAACCTGTCAGGCTGCTTGGCTGAAAACTAACATTAGGACCTAGAGAAGGCTCAGCACTGAGGTATATACTGAGAATTTGATTTCCCCTGTGGTGTGTCTGGGTTCCTTGCATGAGCTCATGCAACTTGGCCGTGACCTCATACCTTGCTCGTTAAATTTAGCCTGTGCGGCTGCTGATGGAACGTACTCAGACATGATGAGGTGAAGCTGCCTCTGTGTGCGGAAAACTCATTTCAACTCAACAGATGCCTGCTGAGAGCTGGGTTCTCCTGAGCAGGCCTGTTGCTAGACACACAGGGCCCTGTAAGGACTCTGGCCTTTCAGGCTCTTCTGCTTCTTGCCAACAAGGAAACAAGATGTTCCTATCTTTCGCTGGACATAGATTTCCTGAAGTTTTCTGCGATCTCTGTTTACTTTTTTTTAATCTACAACTATTTAAGTACGTATAATCTAAAAAAAAATTACTGATTTTTCTTTCCTTTTCTCGTTGTCTTTGTGTACCTCTGCACTCTTCATATCAGGGTTCTTGTTGGCGACTTTTCTTTTTTCTCTTAGTATGGAGTTGTGCTTTCCTTCATAGTGAAGAATTAAGTTTGTGCTTCCCAGAAATGTGATTCTTTCTGGGGGAAAAAATAATTCTGAGGATTAAAAAAAAAAAGGATTTTTTTTTCTAGTGAGACAAAGAATGTGGAACAGACTAAAACAAGAAACCACTCAGAGTGTGATTGTCATTCTACGATAAGATGACTAAGTCCCAAATTGTTCCACCAGCTGAGGACCAAGTACTCAGATATGGGAGCCTGTGGGAGCTATTCTCATTCAAACCTCCATAGGTATTAACATGGGATTTCCGGAGGCAGGGGAGATTTGCACAAATATTTAATCTATACCCGTCTTATAACTTGAGTCTTTCCCTGCATCCATCCTTTTTTAAACACTTGAAAGCAGGGAATTTTTGGTATTTTGAGATGTATGTTTATTAAATGTTGGTTTCAATGGAAGGTACTGGAAATAGAGTATGAGCAAAGCTCAAGGGGCCAGCTGTCAGGTCATGCTTAAGCAGGGCGTGAGTATTAAAGAATGTTAGGTAGTGAGTATGTCCAGATAATTTCTACGTGACATATGTCACCTCTTCTTACATCGTTTTTGATGAGGATGTAGTGTCAGCTGTCCAAGGAGCCAAGTTTAAGATTTCACTGAATGTGATACAGTCTTCATGTGTGTCCTGATTGTTTGCCACCATTTTACTAGGAAGTAGTTTATCCCTTCAAGCAGAGTTCACACATAACCTTATATACATGATACACGATCCCCTCCCAAATGCATAGTACTTATTCACAAGATATTTTAGTGAACATCGAAAGAAAAATCTATCAGAGTTTGTTGGGATATCCCATAGGTCCACGTGTCAAAGGCCCAGTCACCATCCCATGAGGCTGATGGGGACGGTGAAACCTTCAAGCAATGGGACTTAGTGACAGGAAGTCAGATCCCTGGGAGCATAAGCTTGAGGAAGATACTTACGTCATGCCTTTGTTTAATGTTTTGCCTCCTTGCTGCCTTCGGTGATCAAATCCCTAAGCTGAGTTCTATGTAGTATGTCAACACTGGGCCACAACTGTGGGCCAACCAACCATGGACTGCACTTCTCAAACTGAGAGTCATGATGAGTCTTTATAAAAATCAGTATCGTTCATGAATTTGTTACATCAGTGAGAGGTTGACGAATGTTGAGTTGAAAGTTAGACTGTTATCGTACAACATACACTTGTGTGTTTTGTGGTGCTCTCGCTTTACACCACGTACACCGTTACTTATGACTAGGGCCATTCTTTATCAAGTGGTAGTGCTTTACTTGTACTTCTTAGCATCTTTTGTCTCTTCACATGCCCTTCTGTCTTTGAGGCTTGACGGGTAGATCTAGAGCCCTGGCTGATTTTGGGTAAGGTACTTAGCCTTTGTGCCCCAGTCCACAATTTAAGAAATGAAGATTCAAATGCCTGTGTCATTAAGATTTTAAAAGGACCCTGTGAGATCATGTGTGGAGTGCAGTGCTTGGCCAGAGTGTAATTGCTGAAAAGCGAACTTGCTGAGATGCCCCCCAATTATCTTGCAGAACCAATTATCTTGGTTCCCCTGTTACCATATTGAGCCGCTATCAGAACTTGGATCAAAGCACCATCTTCTGGCTCCTAGCTCTGCTTCTATCTTAATAGGAGACATTTGATCTTTGAGTCATTTCAGTGGATAAATTGGAGATTAGAAAAGAAGTTCAGTTATTTATGGCATTACAGAAGGGTTTAAGAACATGCCTACACATTTTTAATACGGTAGCCCCAAAAGATAGAACTTAATTCTTCTCTTAAGCCCACACTTAAAATAACTTACTTCTCGCAAATAGGATGGCAGAGGCAATGAGTTATCACTTCTGAAATTTTGTCATAAAAGGCCTCCGTCAATGGGACTTGCTAGAGTGATGGTCTTTTGACTGTCTGAAATTCTAGAGGGGTCAGTATCTGTGAAAGCCCAGAAGCGGGAGCTCTGGCCTGGCCGGAAGTGAAGCATAGCTGTTTGTGTTCTTGCTACTTCTTTGCCCTGGGTGCAGGTTGTTGGGTATGCCTGGAGTGTTAGGGCTAGGTGCTCTGGCTGTCTAGCAGAGGGAGGGAGGGACATGCTATGTTGACCAATCCTTTATGGAGCCTAAGTATAGTAGTGTAGAAGTAATTCTGCAGAGTGTGCAGCAAGTGCTGTGGGAAGAGGGCATACTTTACACCCACACCTCAAAAAAAAAAGCGCCTAAACAACAACAAAGAGTGCCCACCACACAATATTTTCTCAGATATCCTGAGAATTTTCATGTTCTTCCTTGTAAATATTCATTATTAATTCTGTCACGGGAGAGGAATATGTGGCCTCTTCTCCATTAGTTCCAATGTACAGGGGCCTTCACAGAACAGGCTGTGAAGAAGCCCAGGACTATATGCTTACTAGGTCTTTGATAACGAAGTGCCACTAACAGGGTCACTTTAAAAATAGACAATTGTTTCCTTTTACTACAATATTCAAGCCCATGGTCAAGGTCATGATCATCATCTCTCTGATACTCCTAGACAGGCCCTTTTGCCTCTTCCAGCTTCTAGAAGCTCCAGGTGTTCCCTGGCTTTTGTGGTAGCAGAGCTCTGTTCTCTGCTTACTTTCTGTGTAGCCCAATGTCTAGATCTACTTCTTTCTGTTAAAGATTGAGTCATTGAATTGTTGATACAGAAAATGGAGTTAAATGAATTTAAAGGACATAATCATTCAGTTTGCGTTATGGGGCAGTGTAAAGTCTTGACTTTTCTTTGTATTTCCTAACATTTTTTAGCCTTAAGCTAATTAAACATGCCAAAAACTGTTACTAGAACAACTGGTTTCTCTGAAATTAGCATTTTGCAGAAATTATTGTGGATAATTTGAACACAGGCTGCCTTAGTCCAATGTCTGCTTCTATAAAGGACCTTAGACTTGGTGAATTTTACACAGTGAAAGTTTGTTTTGATCAAGATTCTGCACCCCAAGAGGCCTATAGTCAAGAAACTAAATGTATCAAGGCCCTTCTTCTACATCAAATGTAGCTAAGGGTGATCAAGCCCATATGAGAGAGAGCACAAGATGGGGTTGAACTCAGGATACTGAACACGCTTTGTCATGAAGACGTTATCGTGCAGATAGTGGTGTTATCCCCTGCATGAAGGTAATACTCTAGTAGTTCTTAGTGATCCTACTTATAAACACGATTACATTGGCTGCTTGCTTTCAATATTGAGTTTTGGAGGACCTTCAGACAATACAAGGAGCCTGAAAGCTTTCAGCGTAACTTTGTATCCCCCTGTGGACTGACATTGCTGCTCTTTTCTCCGCACTGGTTTTCCTGGGTAGAGAGATACACAGTATCCCATCAGAGGCAACCAGGGAGGATGTCCATAGCTCATACCTTTAAAGGGTATCTCAGGTTCTTCCTTGGCTTTGCTCAGTTTTCCCAACCTTAAAACAGGTGAGAAGCTGAATAGAAAGTGAACTGCTTGTGGTACTTGTCATCCATGCTGTTTGTATCCAGACAAGATGAGAGTTTGATGCTGCTCCTATGGCGTGTGCACTGTCATTTGGAATTTCTGTGGGAATAGCCTAACAATCCCATTCTGTAGGGAAATTGGGGGCACTTTGAAATTAAGCAAAATGTAACACTAAAATTGAAGGATGGACTGATACTGTGGCTCCGTGGCGGAGAATTTGCCCAGAGTCCTGGGTTCAGCCCATAGACCAGTAAACACTATCATGAATGAGTGTCATGATGGCTCTGTAATACAGGGTAGACGCCATCAGTTGATACAGTGCCTTCCAGTTTACAGAACACTTTTAAGCACATGGCAACATGTCATTTGGTTTTGACTCCCGATTTAAACCAGGCATTTATGTTAGATTTCATGTCTAAAGTGAGGATGTTCAGAAAAATGGAATCACTTTACTAGGCCATCATGGGGCCTGACTGACTCCCTTAGAGACCTTTGTTGTGGGTTCCATGGCATGCAGAAGAACATAATGGACTCTGGACCCTCCCCAGGTCTGCAGCAAAGAGTCTAATTATTAAATTGGCCGAGTACGGTTAAAATTAGTTTCCTTTTCCACTTTTTGTGCACCTATCTTTTTCTGTTTTTCTGATGGCTGTACAGCATGGCTGTGTCCCCTCCGGTAACAGAAGGGTGCAGTGGAAAATATGGGTGCGTTAGGGCCCTGAGGGTCCAGGATTAGATCATTCTTCTTCTAGGGATCAGCCCTGAGACTCTGGGCATGCTGCTCACCCTCTCTGAGCACAAATATGTTCTGGCCTACAAAGGTCCCATCTCATGAGTCCTTCTTTGGCTGTGAGATTTGAAGGGTTCAGTAGGTGATTTTCATTTCTGTACTTGTCTGGCACAGGTCACCATAACACTAGCAGCTAGAGATGCCCTGGAAGGACATGGCAGCCTCAGCTCTGAGACTGAAAGGTTGCCCTGAGAGGCATAAGGGTACTCTTGTCAAGGTGGAGGAAGCGGCATGATAATCTTTAAATGGTTATTTTATTTTCTTCTCCAGATGTGTTGCAAAATTTAGATCAAAAAGTAAAGCTTGCCATATAATGCCCAAGAGCTGAGGCCCAACCATGACCCTGGACATAAAGAGCTCTGGTGGCATGTAATGATTCTGGCAGAGGAGAGGGCCACAGTGGCTTCTGCATAGCACCTGCCTTTCTCCTGCCCGGAGTCCAGTGCCTGATGGCTTTCATGTCACACATCTCCCACTCAAGCCTCTCCATCTTCCAGGGAGAGAAACTGTCTGAAATAGGGTGGCTGTGACAGATGCTGTGGGAATTCTGAGTTTGGGATAATGAGCTGTCATATGTCATTTCACTTAAACACAATAATACAAATATTTTGATCAAACATTTTCTCCAGCTGTTGAGCGAAAGCAATAAAAGCAGCGGGGGTGCCAGCGAGTTTGCTGCTTTGTATATACACTTTATCCCTTCAAAGCTGTTGTCTATTAACTCTTTCTGCCTCTGTCTCGACTTCTTGCTCCTTTTCCTGCCTCCTTAGAATCTTTATACCACGCTCAAACGGAGAGTGTAAATAAAAGAAACCGAGGTTAGAGATGGAAGGGGTGAAATAGAGCACAGCTTTATTAGTGCTCCCTTCCCTTGGGCCAGCTTCAGCAACTGTAGGTCTGTAGCATCATAAACGCAGCCTGTTCTCTCTGCGCCTTTCAGTCAGCTCTCAGTCCCATCCCAGCTTCCACCTCCCAACCCTGGGTGTAAACCTGAGCTAAGTCCTCCTATGATGCATCCGGCAGTTAGGCTGCTGTCTTGAGATGTCTTCCAGACTTGAATCTGCTTAGACATCAGTCATGGATTCCTCCTAGCCCCTTGCCCCCAGCTTTTAGACCCATGTTTTGGTTGTAAACATGTTTTTGT
>CM053760.1:40722516-40753032 GCA_028658305.1 Pachyuromys duprasi
GTTGATACAGTTGGATGAGAAGTTGGAGATATCCTGAAGCCATGATCGGACTTGCCCCAGGGAACCTGAGGACCCTAACCAGCAGGAAGTAGCTAAAGAGAACTATGCCCCACTTTCTCTCCTACCTGGTATCGGGGTGTTGGAAGGAATTGAGTTGGAATAGGGAGGAAGAAGCATTAAGAAAGGTAAATAAAATAGTTTTTTTTTAAAAAAAGTACGCCAACACACCCTCTTTCTTTCATTAGGCAGAGAAATCCCCCCCACCCCCATTAAGAATCACAACGCTGAAGGCAGGCATATGTGTCCTTTCTGCTTGCCACAGGAAGCCAGGATGTGACCGTTCTGATGCCTTCCTTAGACCAAGAATACTGGGAGAAGAAATAGCCTACTGTCTTCCCCCTTGTTGAAGAACCCAGTTCTCTATTATGAGCCTCACTGGGCTTATCTTTTTCCTGCTGCCATTCAGATGAGCCCCTTGGCACCTGCTTTAGAGCCAATTGCTTCCCTTTTTGTCTTTTATTTCCCTTCCCTCTTTTTTTTTTTCTGGAGGTGAATGCTTCCTAGCCTTCCTCTCACCGCACAGTTCCTTGTTGATTTAAGACTTCAAGGAACAGCCTCCTCTCTTTGGCACCCTGGGAAAGGTTGGCTGCCGCTTCTCTGGTGCCTCAATATTTCTGTCTTTATTTATCCTTTGCCTATAGACATCTCCCATGGTGTCTTGTTATTCTACACTCTTTGTGAACAGATTTCTCTCCCGTGATATCCTTACTACCCATCCTGAGGGTGCACACTCTTCCTTGGTTTGGAGGGCAGACTTGGCTGGCTGTTGAGTTCCTGGCCTGGATATGCCTCTCTGGAGATATTTGCTTGGTGTCTGGAAGGCAGGGTCCCCTGAATTTCCACACACTCCAGACTGAACTCACTCTTTCCTGTCCCCTTTCCCTAGGCTCTGGCACCCAGGACACACCGAGAGTTCCCTGAACCACAGACGGCCTTTATTTCCTTTGCTCTTCCCTGTTCTCTGTCCTAAAACACACACACACACACACACACACACACACACACAGACAGACACAGAGCATGGATGCCTTTCTACTCTATTGAGCTCCTTTTCCACCCCTGCCTGAATTCTGAGCCTTTCCCTACTTGAATGTCTTTCAAAGAAGTGTTCTTATAGTCACACCCATCATCTGGGTCCCCTCACTGGGCCTCTTTCATGGCTGGTAGAGTCTACAAATCCTTCTGCAGCCTGCCTTCACTTTCTTCCAGGGTGCTTTGAAGAGGCATGTTTCCAAATATGGCTCCCACCGCCAAGGCGTAAGCATCATTAGTGAACTTAGAGATTTTTTAAGTTGACCCCAGGCCTACTGACTGAGAAGGCCTGGAGTGGGCCTCATGGTTCTCATTTCTAATTCTGCAGTGCTGGGGATTCTGCCTGTGGTCTGAAGGTTGCTGGGCATGTGCTCTATCATGGAGCTACACCCTGGTCCACACTTCGCATTTTCACCAGCTGAGATGCGAATGTTCATGGGGGTCCTTGCTGGTCGCCCTTTGAGCAAAATTCTTTCCTGAGTAGGCCCCTGGCCGTATCCTGTGGAGACTGATGCATCTCCTTAGTGGTCCTCATCTCTGAACCAGCCTTCGTCTGAGGGACCAGGACCCTCTATCTTACCTGTTCCCCTCCTCCCTTATTTATTATCTTTCCTGACATGCAATCTCAGTTTGAGATGCTGTGCCTCTTGGTGGCTTGTGGCGTAGGGTCAAAGTGCTCTTTGGGTACCTGGGAACCTGTCTGTATCTTTGGACCACCAAGAACCAACAGTTTTGGGGACCTGGGAGTGCTGTTGACTCTGTTTGTGGAATCATTTTATTTACATGTTTTTTGACAACTTGAATGCTGAGGTATTTGGACTGAAGCAGCCTAGAAAACAAATCCCATTTCTAGCTGTTTTATTAAAACTTTTTTAATTTTTATTTTTTTATATTAATTACACTTTATTTACTTTGTATCCCAGCTGTAGCCCCCTCCCCCCATCTCTTCCTAATTCCACCCTCCCTCTCTAATCTCCTCTGTGCTGTTCTTTAAGTCCACTGATAGGGGAGGTCCTCCTCCCCTTCCACCTGACCCTAGTTTATCAGGTCTCATCAGGACTGGCTGCAATGTCCTCCATTGTGGCTTTGCAAGGCTGCTCCTCCCTGGGGTGGGGGTAGTCAAAGAGCCCGCCACTGAGTTCATGTCAGAGACAGTCCCTGTTCCACTTACTAGGGAAACCCACTTGGATGCTGAGCTGCCATGGACTATGTCTGAGCATGGGTTCTAGGTTATATCCATGCATGGTCCTTGGTTGGAGAATCAGTCTCAGAAAAGACCTCTGTGCCCTGATATATATTGTCCTTGTGGAGCTCCTGTCCTCTCCAGGTCTCACTAACTCCCCCTTCTTTCATAAGATTCCCTGCACCCTGCCCAAGGTTTGGTTATAAGTTTCAGCATCTGCTTTGATATACTGCTAGGTAGTGTCTTTCAGAGGCCCTCTGTGGTGGCTCCTGTCCTGTTGCTTGTTTTCTCCTTTTTCCAATGTCCATCCCATTTGTCTTTCAAAGTGAGGATTGATCATCTTACCCCAGGACCTCCTTCTTCTTTATCTTCTTTAGGTGTACAGATTTTAGTATGCTTATCCTAACTTACCCTATCTTATCTTATAGGACTAGTATCCACTTATAAGTGAGTATATACCTTATGTGTCTTTCTGCTTCTGGGATACCTCACTCAGAATGATCTTTTCTAGATCCTATCATTTGCCTGCAAATTTCATGATTTCCTTGTTTTTAATTGCTGAGTAAAGGAACTCTACCAACCCTATATCTGACAGAGGGCTAACATAAAGAAAATATAAAGAACTAAAGAAGATAAAAAGCAACAAATCAAGCAGTCCAATTACAAAATGGGGTACAGAGTTAAACAGAGAATTCTCAATAGAGGAATATAGAATGGCAGAGAAACACTTAAAGAGATGCTCAATATCCTTAGCCATCAGGGAGATGCAAATCAAAACTACCCTGAGATTTCACCTTATACCCATCAGAATGGCTAAGATCAAAAACTCAAGTGACAACACATGCTGGAGGGGATGTGGAGAAAGGGGAACCCTTCTCCGTTGCTGATGTGAATGTAAACTTGTACAACCACTTTGGAAATCAATCTGGTGCTTTCTCAGACAATTAGGAATAGTGCTTCCTCAAGATCCATCTATAGCACTCCTAGGCATATATCCAAAAGATGTTCAAGTATACAAGCACATTTGCTCAACCATGTTTGTAGCACCTTTATTTGTAATAGCCAGAACCTGGAAACAACCCAGATATCCCTCAGTCGAGGAATGAATACAGAAATTGTGGTACATTTACACAATGGAATACTGCTCAGCAATTAAAACTAAAAGGAAATTATCAAAACTCTTAAGATCCAAAGTTGGTGATCCGCCAGGAACGATCATTTACTGTGTGTGGTGACTAATACTCTGTGAGCGGGGCTTTTGACTGGGACGAAAAGGATAAATGAAGCTGAGCTTCTCCCTGCTTCCTGACTGCAGCTGCAATACAACCCGTGGTCGCATGCTCCTCCGCTGTTCTTTCTGCAGCACAGTGAGCTGTACCCTCAAACTGTGAGCACAAGTAGCCCAGCCCTATCTTTTGTAAGCTGCTTTTGTTAGGCATTTTTCAGCAGCCAAAAACAAACAAACAAACAAACAAACAAACAAACAAATAACCTGAAACTGATACAGCATGGCTAGTGATTCAACTGTCAGCTCAGTGGTCACCAAAGTTATGACCTAGTGGCTCCTCCATGAACCCTCTGTGAAGCCTCATGCTGCCCCTGAATTCCAGACTCCCCCTGCCTCCCAGCTCTGCTTCTCCTTGTCTTTTCTAGGAGGGGAGCACATCCCCACCCCTTTCTCTCCTACCCGTTTGCTCCCACACAGAAGCTCTGCTTCTCTATGGCTCATCTTTGTGTTCCTTAAGATAAAGCAGGGATGCAACTAGCTCTTGGTGTAGTTTGCCCTCAGCTCTGAACTTATTTGGGAACATGGGCCCTTTTTTATGTTTACCTCAGTCTTTGGGGAAGGAAAAAGAACCCACTACTTTTGGGCACAAAGATTTTTCTTCAAGTTCACACACAGAAGCACCCCTTTCTAAGGTTCCCCACTGTTGTGTGTGTGTGTTTCTTTTGTAGACTTATTACATTAGCATTTAATTACTCTTCATGACAGTATTACATTTCTTGAGTGATTTATAGTTTTAATGGAGTCTTGTGTAATTTATTGTGTGCGGCGTTTGAGGTTTACCAAATTCTAACAGCCATGGGTGCTAGAATTACTTATGTCCAGAACAAGTGCAGCCTGGGTGAGATCCCAAATTCAGGTGTGACAGGCACTGCTGCCCCACGGCTCTAACTTTGCTCGATACCTGCCCACTACTGTGATGTGTGTGGCGCTGGCCGCAAGTCCATTTGCACTCTTTAAAAAATATATCAATTCTCTTTCATTTTCTCCCTGAGTGCGTAAGGGAAGCTTTCGTTCCCTATCAAAGGTAGTTAGGCTGACAAGAGCCCACATTCCCTGAACCTTGCTCTTCCCCTTTGCACTGATGAGCGGATGATGTCAGAGCGTGGGCTCTTACTGATAGGGTGAGCTGTTCCTTACTGCGTGAGGAATAACAGAGAGAAGTCATCTCGGCCCCATGTGCTTGCTGGCCTGTTTGGGTTCAGGAGCACCATATTCTCTAGAAAAGAATTACCTTGCTGAGCTACTTTTGCTTTTTCTGTGTGTTTATTTATGTGGCAGAGAGAGAGGAAGGAGGAAGGGACAGAGACAGAGAGACCAAAAGTCTTAAGTAGAGATAGAGTAGGGGAGTCCCTTCCCACCACTCTGGGGCTCAGAATTTAGTCTTCCAGTTTGAGGGTGATTCTCCTTACCTACTGAGAGATCTCACTATCTTTTTTTTAAGACAGAGTCTCATTATGTGCCTCTGGCTAGCTTAGAGCTCTCTCTGTATAAGGGACTGTCTAGCCTCAAACTCAGAGCTCTGCCTGCCTCAGTTTCCCAGGTTCTTGGATTAAAGCCCCATGCTTGTGTTCTCTGAGGCAGTAGAATGTGGCCCATCTGATTTGTAAAGGTGTGAAGCGTTCCCTGAGTCCGATCACTAGGTGTGGTCCTCTCCTGCTCAGGACGTTGTTCCTTCTGGGTCTGCAGTCCTGATGCACAGGGGTGGAAAAGTTGTTCACAGGACTGGGGCTCTGACTCCCTTGGTAATGGGCCTCCAAGACCAGAGCAGAGCACTGAGTATCCTGCTGGATTCAGTAGGGGTTGCCTGCTTTCTGGCACCACATCAGGCCCCTGATGTCTGTTAACTCTGTTCTGTTCTAGGGGCTCTTGAGGAAAAAAAGAATACAGACTAATCCCTGCCCACAAGCTGTCCTTCTGTGTTTTAGACCACCACATCAGCGTCTTCCCTGTCTTGCTCAGATCCTGTGAACTCACTCCAGGCTCTGTGCTCTTGTCTGTTGGAAAACCTTTATATTATTTTCAGTGAGTTTTTGCTTATTTTAAGTGGGGTGTAGCAATAGTATTGCTTTTCACTTTCCTGTGCTCCTAGGTGACTCTTATCAACTCACACAGAATGAACAAACAAACACGTGTGTGTGTGTGTGTGTGTGTGTGTGTGTGTGTGTAGTCTCACACACTCTTTGGCTCTGCCTTCTATTCTCTGGTGGTGTGGATAATCCTTGAGGGCCCTTGGCCCTTAGGGCAGATAATCTCTTCAGGGTTATCTGTTAATTACCACTGAATGTGTGAAATGTTTGTGAAAAGGCTTTTGAAGTGAGCTCCATGCTCTGCTGCTGCCAGAGCTCCTGCACAGCCTTCCCGGGCAGAGGTTTCACTCTCAGCTTGCTTCCCTTCAAGTGCAGAGGGCATTCTCTTCCTAAACTGTTTGCTTTTCTAATGAAGTGAACTGTTTGTTTGACTCTGTGGTGGAAGGTATTTAACTAGGGACTAAAGTAAACCTCGGAGAGATTCAAATAAGCCATGCATATCTGCTTTGTGAAGGGAAGGCAAATAGTTTGGCCTCCCTCACCTCCAGGAAGAGTCGTTAAGGAACTGTTTAAATAATAAACTGAGCAGAGCAAGCAGATATTGCTGCAGCTTATTCTAGGGCTTTTGTGCTAGCCCAGCTGGCTGGCCTGGGAATTACTCTGCTGTGGCCACAAGGGGAGGAGAGAGCGGCTCACTTCCTGCAGTTAGTAATTATGATTTATTTATGTGTAGAGGGACTTCTGTTTCATTCAGTGTTGATTGAAACAAGCCCTGCTAGCCCTCCGGATGGCAAGTGAATGGCAGGGCAATATTGTCAGCAATGGCCAAGGTCCTACTTGCTTTGTGGATGTTGTTCTGGCCTCTGGAGTGTGTCCTGCTGGCCCAGCTGAGAGTTACAGAACAGGTTAGCTCCCTGATGAATTGTCTGAAGTATTGTCATGATAGCACAGGAGAATGCATGGTTCAAGTAAAATCCCCTGTTGGGGTAAAGTCACCAACCCCTGCTTGTCTAGACCTCTGACTAAGAGAGGTATGTGAACTTCAGCAGCATCCCTCCATGACAGAGCTTTCTAGTAGAATCTAGCTTTTGTTTTATCAAGCAGTGAGCAGGGAGGGAAATGATTGGGAAGGAAGAACAGTTGTACTCACTCCAGGTTCAGTGAGAGAGGCTTAGGGAACCTGGGGTCCTCCTTCAGAGATTAAGAATTTCAAGACAGAGACAGCTTGGGCCCCTCTAAGCAAGGAAAGGGTCTGTAAGGGTTACTTTAAAAGCTGATTTTACACAGATTCTTTATGGAGAACTGAAAGCAGGATAGAAGACCAACATTTTTGCCTTTGTTTTGTGCCCTTCTACTTTTCATTGGCACAGAGATAAGGGACCACACACCTTGGCAATATTGCTTAATTACAAATGCCGGTTGTTCCTGCCCCAACTCATGCCAATGCCTGTGAAAGTCAGAGGCCACCGGGCACCTTTATCTACTACTCTCTGCAGTGTGGCCAGGTTGAAGAAATCTACGCTTTTCACCATCACTCATCTGTCTGTAATTCGTGGTCAGGTGATCTAGCCTGTAAGAGTTGCCAGGGAGAGAGCATTTCCTCTGATAATGTCTCTCAGGTTACAGGCACAGGACCCCAGCCAGGGAGCCGGCCTTACAATCCAATCGAACAGCCAAGTTCTGTCACTTCCTACCCGCCTGAAGAGCACTTGCTGTTTTCTTGGGTTTCTGCTTTCTCGTAGGTACAGTACAGATATGAACACTCACCTCCCTGAATTGTCATGTTGTGCAAACAAGCAAACAAAACTGCCCGAAAACTGCTTTAGCACATTAAGACACTTAGCAATCAATAGTCATTTATTAGGTAAGTGTGTACCTGGTTATAAAATGTTTTTCCACGTGGTTGAGCTGAAGACTTGCATGGCTGTTTTGAAGCTCAGGAGCCAGAGTTAGGTCCTGGACTCAGAACTTTCTCAGGAATGAAGGTGTGGAGAATCCCTTTGTGCCTTAGGATGAGGGAGCACCGAGGAATAGGGAACAGCACCACCAGAGTCACCAGACTAATTGCAGACCTGTGGATATCCACATAAATGTGTTTCCTCTCTTGGGTGCTAAACCCTGTGTCTAAATATTTTTGTATCCTTTTTGTAATTTATTTATTTGATTTATTCACTTTACATTCCAATGTTGACCCCTCCCTCCTTTCTTCCCAGTTCCATCCTTTCTCTTCCCCTTGCCCCATGCCCTTACTCTTCTCCCTTTCCCTCCCCCTCCCCCCCCCTCTCTCTCACACACACACACACACACACACACACGCACGCACGCACAGTCAAATCAGGTCTGAGCACATCCTTTTTCACACACACAGTCAAATCAGGTCTGAGCGAGCACATCCTTTTTCACTGAGGCTGGGCAAGGCAGCCCCTCCAAAGGCAGCAGTGTCTGTGTCACAAACAGCCTTTGCTCCCCTTACCAGGGAACCCTCATGAAGACTAAGCTTCCCATCAGCTACATCTGTGTAGGGGGCCTAGGTATAGTCCATGCATGGTCCTTAGTTGGTGTTTCAGTCTCCATAAAGCCCCTGGGCCCAGGTGTACGTGCTTTGGGATTTATGGATTTTTTTTTCCTCATTATCACTTGGTGCCTATAACTCTTATGGGAAGTAAATAGCACGGAGTCATTTGGGCTTGAGTTTTTAGGTGAAGCAAATATGTTTTGTGACTGTAGTTATTACGATCTGCTTATTAGGAACTGTGGTTTAAAACACAGAATATTTCCAGCTGCCGTCTATACAATGGAGAACAGATGGATTGTTCTGGCTGGGGCACACCAGTTAAGGGTCATGTGCCCTTGGGATACTGAAGCTGGAATTTGGAAAAAGAAAAATTGAGTAGAAAAGATGACATTTCTAGACATTCATGCTGAAAAAAAATTGATAAATTTGGTGCCAAGATGACTGGCAGTTGGTTGTATATGGTGGCATATACAATCCCAGCACCCAGGAGGTAGAAGCAGGAGGATCTCTTTGTGAAGCCAGCCTGGTCTACATAGAGAGTTCTGGGCCAGCGGGGACAGTATAGTGGGACCCTGTCTCAAAGAAACAAAAAGAGATGGCTGTGATCGCCGTCCTGGTTCGTGGATTGCTATCAGTCATGAAACCCGCACTTTGTTTCAAATGGGTCAAGGATCTGAACCTCTAGTTTTATTATTTAATAACACAAACAGCTAAGAGTTGTGGGATGCATTGTTGCCCTCTAGAAATGTGTATAGACCTCATTCCTTGGACGGTGGTAGCTCGCTGAGGAAGTAAGAGGAGAGGGGTCCATTTTTATGAGGTTATGTCTGCATGCAGCAGGACAGAGGAACATTCCTGGCTGAGGCGGTGGGTCCCCAATTGTAGTTGTGCATTCAGGTGAAACAGACTGTGATACGGACTTCAGAAGGAGGCTGGCTTTTTAGGAGCCCATGGAAACAAAGGGATACCATTGAATTTAGATGCCCATGGACTAATTTATAAAGATGGGGTCCATGAAGTCTGTTTAGAAATTAGGGTTACTTCGGAGAGAGTGAGGAGAAGATTCAAATACAGGGTACCTGGAGATCCGGTGGAGCGAGGCTTGTTTAGATGAGGCAGGTAGCTTCTGGGTCTTGATGAGAGAGAGAGAGAGAAAGAGAGAGGGAGAGGGAGAGGGAGGGAGGGAGAGAGAGAGAGAGAGAGAGAGAGAGAGAGAGAGAGAGAGACCTTTGAGAGGAGCTAGCCGACAAGGTTATCCACCCAGTACCAGCAGGGAATTGGCAGGAAATCTTGTGGCCTCAGAAACCAAAGACCTCTGCTACCTGAGAGCTGATCCAAGGAAGGAGTCCCCTCGGTAGCCCCCAGCTAAATAGCAAGGTTTGTTGATCCCCCAAATGTTTTCACTGCCCCCCTCCTAAAAGCAGATTCCTTTGAATTCTTTTTGGATTTTATGAGCATTTCAGTTTTTGTTGCCTTTAGGAAACAAGGAGAGGAAGTGAAGATGAGGACCAGCTGTTCCCATTGGACATTTCTGGTTTGGGAGCCCAGGCAAGATGCCTTATAGGTTTTCAGGGTCTTTGTCATAGAGCTGGTATACTGAGGGGGCAGACTGAAAACAGTGTGGAATTTATTCAGCATTCCACATGGAATTAAACTAAGAATCAAGATGGGAAGACACATGAGATAGTAATGAAATCTAGCCAAGGAGGGTGTGTGTGGAACTTAAGAGAGTGAAATCGGCTTGGCATCTGTATATTCAGATAAGTGTGGACCCGCTATAGGCCAGACGTGGGTCTGGCAAAGTTGCTCTTATGTAGAAAGAATTTTAGAATCCCTTAGATGATAACATCTGCTGTAAGCCCACATGGCCAACATCTTTGAGGACGCCGGCAGAATGTGTGACTAGAGGCTGACTCAGGACTGCAGGGGAAAGGAAATTGGGAAGTGTTTTCCTGCTTGCATTCTCATGAGCCAAGCATGTGAAAGGGATTCCTTTCCCCTAAGCAGTGGGGGATTCTTTCCTTTCTCTCATTTCCTTGTTCATCCTTGCAAAGCAGCTTCGGCTGTGCTTTATTATTTTACAGTCGTGGTGAGAGAAGCTCTTAAAATAAACTCATTGCTTAAAAGCTTTGTGTGTTCCTGCTAGACAATGAGAGTTCAGAGTTTAAGAGACAAGAAAGTGGGACCTTTTAATGCTCCCAGTATGCAATAAACATGCTGGAATTTCAGTGGAATCCAAAGGCATACAATACTAGCATGAAGGGCAGGCCGCAAGACCTTTGATGTTATTGACAGAAAGAGGGTAGGGGCAAGGGGGCCCCTGTCATTTCTGTCAGGAGCCTTTAAACTTTCGACCTCCAACCTTTTGTGTTAAAGAGCTCCTCACAGATGGGTATCAGCAGTCTGATCAAGTATCTCGAAAGCACTGGAGCATCAACATTTTCTTGGTGGCAAAGGAGTCTTGAAAGGATTTTAGTGCCCACTGTGTTAGTATTATTACTGAGTGCCCACCATAATCTGTCCTGCCCTATGGATGTGTAGGGCTAGATCCTGCAGTGCTCACATGAAGTCGTACTCTGCCCAGCAGGCTAGAAGGTGTGTATTTCAGAGCCTTAGGGTCTGCATCAGGGTGTTTATATGTAAGCTGGACATCTGGTCCTGGCGCGCTCTGAGTTTAAGTGATGTGTGATAGTCTGCATCGGATTCTAAACAGAAGGCAGGTCAGCCCGGTGGGCTCTCTCTTTTTGCCTGTTGCTGGTAGAGGATGTATCCTGGAGTAGGTAGGTAGATGGATGTATCCTGGAGTGCTCAGAAGGGAGAGCTGCCCCAAGCCACTGTTGCCGTTGTGTGGCCTTTTTTCTTTGTTGTTTTCCTCTTCACTTTTTAAGTTGTATAGTAAACATTTGAGTGTTCCCACAGTCAGCTCTCATAGACCAGGGGGCCAAGATGGGAAAGCATGCAGTTCTGATCTGGTGCTGTGTGTATGAGATAGGACTTGTGAGCGCTAGACCTGGTAAGACGGGCAGGGTAAGATGGAGAGAGACAGCGAACGCCACATGGTGGAGGAAATGCTCCACTATGCACGCAAAGATCTAGTAAGCAAAGAAGGCAGCAAGGATGTGCTGCAGCCCTCCTCAAGGTTCACAGGTAGCAAGCAGCAGCATCCATTCACTTAAATTACGAAGAAAGGAGGTAGGAGCACAAAACTCCATGGGACCACCAGTAGGCTGACTTGGGAGGTAGCATTTTCATTCTCTTGGCTAGTTGTAAGACCCAGATGAGAGCGTGTGTATTGTAGTTTCATTTCTGTTGTAGATTTCTTCCATATCCCGCTCCCCCGTCTTAAGGGACTCTTCTATAGTGTGCCAAGCCTCCGCTGATGTCCATGACCCTTCATACCTTCAAAATAAGCACCACACGGGTGCCTCTGACATACCATTTGTTAAGTTCTGCATACTCTAAATGCAGCCTATCCATCTTAGACCAGTGTTGTGTACTGATTCTGAGGAAATACTTTCCTGTGGTCCCAATGATGCGTGGGAGATTGCACTCAGTGGCATTCTTTTTGTGTTAACTGCCCCTTATCTTTCAGCTCCAGCCCTATCAACTATTTTCCCAATGAAGCCCAAAAGACTTCATTTCAGTGGTGTAGGTCTCTTGGTATGCATAACTGATTCTTCAGCCCCAGATGATCAGCACACACAGATTCTTAATCTAATATATTACATAAATGGCTGCCATCCTAAGACTTGATAGTATCTTTGCTCTCCCTAAACTGTAACTGTTGCCACAGTCCACATTTTAAGTTTCCACAGCAAGGCCCTAAACTCTAAGCTCTCAACAGCTTTTCTAGCTCAAAGAATTCCAAAATCTTTGACAGTCTTCCCACAAAATAGTCATTAAGGAGTCATGTGGTCAGTCAAGTCCACCACAGTGATACCCCACTCTTAGTACCAATTTTTGTTCTACTTTACTTCTGTAGCTGTACCAAATACCATTAACCAAAATCAGCATTGGGCAGGAAAGGGTTTATTTGGTTTAATGTTAGGTTACATTGTATCACTAACAGAAGAAAGGGCAGGGCCTTGAAGCAGAAACAATAAAGTACTGCTGTTTGCTAGTGCCCTGCTTCTGTGCTACTCGGGAGCACTTGCCTGGGAATGTGTGACCCACAGTGGGCAGGGCTCTTCTGTATAAATTAACAATCAAGGCAGTTGTGTGAAGGCAAGCTGACAGATCAATTTGGGAAAACCCCTAATTGAGATTTTCTTCTCAAGTGTCAAGTTGATAGTTAAAACTAGCTAGGACAGTGTGCTAGCCTTTTGTTTATAGCTGAAATACATGAAAGAAGCAATTAAAAAAAAAAAGAAGACTCAATTTTAAGCTCATGGTTTCAGGGGATTCAGTCCATGGTCATTTGATCCCACTTGGCTAGGAAAAAATATCATGGTAGTAGGAGCTTATGGTAGAAGGTAGCTCTTAATAGCCAGTCAGGAAGCAGAGAACAAGACAGGAAGTGGCCATAGATCTTCTTCCTCCAGTGAGGCACTGTCTCTAGAAGCTTCTAGAACATCCCAAAGTAATACCATTGAACAGTCAAAGCATGAACCTGTGCGGGACATTGCATGCACATATTTCCATAACAGGACACATTCATTATTGGCTGAAAGACAGCATACCCCATGGACATAGATGGCTGCCTGAGGAGCATCTGCTCTCCAAGAGCGATATCCTAGACTTCAATAGCCTGTCTGGGCTAGAATGCCTCTGAGACTGAACTGAGGTAGGAAGGATATTTTATACACTGGATATATGGCAAGGGGAGTGTTAAGGCCACTGTGTGCAGAGCTAAGGTTGCTGGATGTTAATAAACCTAATCAGAACTTAAGGTGCTTGCCAGAAGTTACTGAGATTTAGAAATAGCGTATTTCCTGAGCTGCAAACAGTTTTAAAAACGACTTCATGATCCAACAACAGGTATGTCAAACTTTTTAATGTAAACTTGAGTTTTGTGTTTTCAGTGTTATATCTGATCAGACTAGAAAGTTCTACCATTGTGTGAATGTAGCCATAGATGACAGGTAGACAAATGAGCAGGGCAGTATTTCAGTAAAACTTGAGTTGAGTTTCAGAAGCTGAGTTGTCTGACAGTTCCAGATCCTTTCTGTAGTATGTGCTCTCCAAGTCAGGCCTTCTGTACACAGATTCTCCGAATACATCTACACAATTTCTGCAGTATGTAGAGACACAGTTTCTTAAAACTTTCACAATATGTGTCTTTTGGTCATAAATCTCACTGTTCTAGAACACCACATCTGCAGGGTCCAGGTGATGAGCACTTTCACAACACCTGCGCCATAGAAACATGATGATGCATATTCATAACTCTTGGGAGGTTTTGTATTCTATACAACACACACTTAAGAAGAACAATATCTTGGTGCTCCATGGGGTGATGTTCCATGGAAACTGAACAGGCCCATTCTGTCCGTGTGCAATAGGACTCCTTAGATTCCCAGAGACTGTCTTAACTCTAGGTTTGTGGTAAATTACCTGCCATGTCTCCCGAGGGGCCAGATCAGTTCCTCCTGGGTACTGAGGGTCCATGGACAGGGATAGCAAGAGTCTGACGTAGTGAACCAGTCTGGATGTTGAAGTCAGCTGTTACAGTGTCTCCCTTTGGCCACTGGACACTGGAAGAGGCGACAACTGAAAATGTCTCAAGTTTACAAGAAGCTGTGGTAAGGTCTGGTTTGTCTGTCCATACCATTTCATCAGTGGGATTTCTTGCCATAGCTTTCTCTTTTCCTTTCTTCTTTTCCCTGCTTTCCTACTTGAGACCTCATTCCATGTAAGGAGGGGGCTTGTGTTAAATTTAGCACAGTAGATATCAGCACAGAAGCCCATGCATCCCTTTAAGGTGTCTTTACTGACAGCAGATACAGGGGTGGCTAACCATCAGGGGCAGCATTGCTCTAGGTCCAGTCTTGAAACAGTCCCAGGGCTGGACTGCCCTGGTACCTAAATCAACCAGGAGGACTTCTGCAACCCATAGTTTACTTCTGTTGATTTTACATCTACTGCCTCCTGGGCTTTCAGGCCACTCTGGCATCATTTGGTGAATTACTCCTTCAGGGCATTCACTGAGTTGACTTTGATCTCTCCCTTTTTAATCTACATTTTTTTGTATGTAAATTTCAAACTTTAAAAGACAGTTTCCCAGGATGGCATCCAAGAGATCTTATAGCCCGAGGATACTAAAACTATTTCCTGGGAGAAGTCTGTAACTGAAGATCAATCTCCATGCATTCCCTGGCCATAGGTTTTATGTTTTATGATCAACGCATGCTGTTGTGAAGGGACCTAAACCTCAGTGCCTCTCCCCTCTAATGAGCCCCCTAATACTCGGTATGGTGACAAGCAGTGTGAAGCCGCATACTGACAACTCTACCCAGCTCAAATGGTTTTACCGTGCACTTCTGTTTAAAGCTATATCAAGTCAATTACATATTCATAAGGTTTAAAGACTCTGCTAGGACACACCTTTCAAATCTCTGTTTATTATCAGAGGCCTCCGGTACCACAGTCAAACCTTGTGCAGGTATGTAATCAATCATCTTTGCAGCCATGCTTGTGTATAGTCGACTGCTTACCATGGCTCTGCACACTCACCCCTACCTACTGGAATTTTAATTCCCTCGGTAAAATTGATTCCACCAGTTCTGCACATTATTCTCCCTGTCTTCCATTTAGCGCGTTAGTTTGCTGACAGTAGAGTACACAGCACTTAGCAGCTGGTTTGTGGAACCATCAGTCAGGAAATTGTATGATAAATAGGAGGTAGCCAGGTTTAGTGGCACTTCCTTCTGCTTCAGCAGTTTTCGCCTGACTTTGGAGAAGTCATCATGGAGTGTTTTGTCATGTCCTGGGGCAAAAGATGGCTAGGGTGCCGTAAAATATTACACACACATTGAGTTATGATGCACCCTGGCTGCACTGCTCATGTGTAAAAAATAAACCGTAAGGTAGCTGATTATGATGGCTGCTGGCAACAGGGACCTTTTCTCGTCTTGCGGGTTTTCCTGGACAGCTTTTTGGGTGTGTGATGGAACACACTGCTGATGCATAGAAACAACAAACCAAGATGCAAGTTGAGGCAGGCCAGCGTCTTCCAAGGAATGTTGGGATGGTTCCTGTGTGATGTCGTAGCGGTGAGAGGGGTGCTTTTCCTGGGTTTTATTCTTTGTCATTTCAGGGCATGTCAAGCATTCCTTGAATCAAAAGAGGGTTGTCTTTGTTGGTTATTCCCCCCCACCCCGTCCCAAATCCCCAATGTGGCTTAAGAGGGGTGATTTCCATGAATTACCTAAATAAAACCTACAGTTGTTCACATGGGCTTCAAAGTCTAGAAAATCCTGCTTAAACTTAACCAGTAAGGAAGCAAATGAGTTGGAAAACGCTAAATTACAACTAGTTGTCTTTCAGTCACATGACATCACATCTGTTAATTTTCTGCTCTTTATTTAGACACACTTCCAGAATTAAGAATTCGTAAATTTCCCTGACCATAACACTGGATAAACAGGGCTATAAGATACACGTAGAATTAACTTTCAAACTCACAAAAATGCTTTAAACCTAACAGGTGAGGACTTCACTAAATGTCACAGCTATTGTGTATGATATCTTTCTCTCATGACTAAAACTACGATGGAACTTTTCTTGAAAATGAAAAGTTGGGAAAATGGCGTCAGCAATCATGTCGTCACAGAGAAGAGAAAGTGGCGCTGGCCTGGCACTCCTGATTTTATTGGACTAACTGTTTGGTCTCCTTTCCTGCATATGTGCATAATCACTTCAGCTTCATTATAAAAACTTAGGTGAAAGACCATGGCTTATTTCTTGGATATGGGAGATATTCTTTAAGAATGGAATACATTGCACGTTTCATGCCACTGAGTGTGAAGTACTGAAGTTAGTCATAATTCACAGTAGTAATATCCATGTGGAAAAAAGAAAATGTACTTACCATCCAGTTATCTGGTGGATGTTAACAGTACAGACAGGAACCAAAATGTCAGAGGTAAAACTCTTGTCTTCCAGCTCTGACCCAGTTGTCCCAGGGCCGCCTGAGACAGGAGCCTATGAGAAGCCCTTCAGACCATATTTTATGATTGCTTCATTTCCACACTCTTCAATTAAATGTATTCCTTTTATTTCCAAGAGTGGTGGGTGACACCCGTAGTGGGGAGGGGTGCTGCAGAGCCAAGCCTGTTTTGCTGTGGAAGGGAGCACTGCCTGTATTTGATGACCATCACCTTTACCCTAGATTTGATTGTGATTAATGTGGGTCAAACTTCAGACACGTTCAGTGAGAAATGGCTGACTTTCCAACTAGTCTCAAAGACTGCTTTATTTAGTTTTATGTTGTCTTTAGGAGGATAGACGATAACTTTCATCAATGCTGCTTAAATAAAATAGGGCGTTTTGGTTTTCCATAGGGTGGCTTTTCATCTCGGGATTGCTGAGTTAAGTGTAACAGTGAATTTGGTATGTGTCTGAATAAACTTCTACCTGAAGCTCAAATTTAGCAAGCTGTTACAAGAGCACTGGCTTACATCCTTTTACTGATTGTTAAACTTAAAATATAGTAGGTTCTTTTCAGGTGTACTTATGCATTGTGTGAGGTGTGACAAGTGATTAAATAACCCCACCTGATGAATTTCCTCATGATGCCACAGTGACACTGATTTGATAATACCAAATTCATCCCTTCTCTGCTTCTCTGCTGTTAACTCCCTCCTTACCTGATGTTACAACAAGCACACATATTCATTGAGTCAGTGGCATTCCTCAGTTTCATAGAACTCTTGTGCTATTTTCTAGGTTTTTGGACATTGAGGATTACTAATGAAAGGGCCCCTCCTTTGTGGGCTGCATGTAATTACTGAATACGTACTTATAATTTTTCCCTCTTATCTTTTTGTCCTAAGTATACTTAGATCTTTGAAGGAAGGGCACAAGGGGAAAACTTGGGGGGGGGGGGAAGAGAAGTATAGCTTACGTGCTAAAAGGTATATTGAAGAAAAATTGGTAAATATCTAGATGTAGAGGGAAGAAAATGAGATTCATCCGAATTCAACAGTGTAACAGCCACCCACGTCCACACACATTTATTGCTTGGCACCCTCAGTTGGGGTTACCTCGTTGCCAACTCAGGAAGTGCAGTTCACACGCTTGCCTGTTGTACTCGGCAGTTTCCCAGACCTTGTTGCCAGGTTTGTACCTTCCAGTGGCTGCTCTGGATGCACAGAACCTGCTTATTGGGCTTCTGTTTGATTTGCCTTTAAGCCTGCTAATTATAATCTTAAGAATCTTGACGGAACTGGGTACCATTCTGAGGTTTGTTTGCTGTGCATATTAATCCCCAGGAGAGCTCTGCTGTGTGTGCCTGTGCTGTGACCGGTGACTGTCAGTGCTCAGTCGCAACATTTAAGGGTCACGTTCTGACATACTTGCTGTGATACCAATTAGCACTGGTGCCAAAGGTACAGATTTTGGCGTCTCATTTTATTCCTTGGAATGTGGACAAAATGTTAGTTCTAAAAACCCCATTGGCATTTTCTTCAATTCATATAGCAGATCACTGTATTTTAGATAAAAATCTTTACTTTTAGACTTGAAGAGACAGCAGGTACAAGTAAATTTGAGTAAGGAAATTATGGAAAAGTAGAACACACACCCAGGACCCAGCGGCTGATGGGCAGGATGTGAGGAAGAGCAGAAGGGGGGAGGGGCTGCATCGGCTACAAAGGGAGTAGTTTCCATAGTTCCCCTGTCTCTCCCTCTGTGATGAGGCCCAGTGGATCTTGTCATCATTCCTAGTCAGGTCTGTAGGCATCTTCTTTGGGGAAAGAGGAAATTTGACTGTCCTGGAATTGATACTGTAGAGGCCAAGAAGAAGGGAAACTTGCATTTGTTTGCTTGTTTAAAATCATGTATATGTTGTGAATATATATACCGACAGCAGCAGGAACTGTAGGAGAGACACCTTTAAAAACACCAGGGGCATGACACTAATATTAATGTTGTGGTGTGCTTATTTAAAACTTACTTGACAATGTAATTTCTTTCCTAGTTTTGTGAATGCTCTGAGCAGCCTTCCTTCCAGAGAAAGAAGCTCTGCTGTTCCTCTCATTCTTGCTTTTCTGGTAGTGTGTGAAGTACACCGATGACTCCACTTTCTCCAGAGCAGGCATGCGTTACTTGCCTCGTCATATTTCTACAGTATGTCAGTGAGCCTCTTCATTAGCTTTCAATGATTGTTCTCGAAATTCATTTTTAAAGCTTTATTTTTAGTTGTGTGTATGTGTGTCTGTATGGGCATTTGCCCATGACCATAGGTTCCTGTGGAAGTCAGACAAAGGTGTTAGATCCCTTGGAGCTGGAGATATAAGTGGTTTTGAGGCACTGGATAGGGGTGCTAGGAATCAAACTCGGGTCCCTCTGCCAGAGCCACAAGTGCTCTTAATCATTGATCCATCTCTTTGGTCTCAGCTCTTGAAATTCTTAGAAGAGATTCGGTTCAGTGAAGTTGCCTTGGGCTGAAATGCTATCTTAAAGTATTCGTTTTATGTAAGATGTACTTTCTTTCCTTTTCAGACCCTCCTCATCTTTTCCCTGCCTTCCATCCTCCTGTACCAATTGATGCCAGACATCACGAGGGCCGTTACCATTACGATCCATCTCCTATTCCTCCATTACATGTGTAAGTATTAAAACGTTACCCATTAATGAAATGGACCTAAATACTGGCTTTTATGGCTTCCGGACTCTGGGTTAATGCATGTCTTCTGGGCTTTGAAGTGGTGACAGCAGTATAAGGTTTACTCTTAAAACATGGCAAAGGTCGCTCTGCTCCTAGACTCACTGCCTCAGACCCTGTGCTTCCTGAGGATGCCTGTCACAAGGTTTAGCTTGCAACTGTTATCTGACTATTTCGCTGCCTCAGACCCTGTGCTTCCTGAGGATGCCTGTCACAAGGTTTAGCTTGCAACTGTTATCTGACTATTTCGCTGATGAGAGACAAACAGCTGTGAGATACAAACTTAAAATTAAAGTGTTAAATTTAAATCCTGAAAGCTTAAAATACGTGTTTGGTTTTGGTTTAGGTTTGAAGTTAAACAACCTAAAATTTTTAGTACGTAAAAGTTCTGACCAAGGATTTCAGTGGACCAAAATGAAATGTTTATGGAGGATTTTTGAGAGTCCCCATGGTCCATATACCAACAGTCTTGATTGATGAGAATGTCACCCAAACAAAATGGCAAATGTGACTGAGCCTGTGCTTCACATAAGATAAAAGAAATGCGGAGATAAACTGTATTTATTATGAAAGAAAGTCTCATGGAAATAAATACTATCTCACTTGCTTTTGAGGGGAAAGAAAAAGAACCGTGGATTTACAAACGAATAGAGCATTCTTCTGCAGTACCATCCGGAAAAGTGCCATATGCTATAATAATTGGATGCACTCTCCAGGAGGGGCTGGTTCCTGCTAATGGCCTTAGTACACATGTAGTCATATGTAATAATCACCTTCCTTTCTGAGACAGTGAAGTTAGAAAGGCAGGAATAGTACTTTGAAGAATAATGCTGGTTATATAGATGCTAGATTGCATCTCTCTGACTATTAGTTACAGCTGTGTAATTATATGGTATGCTGAAGAAAAATGAAGTTGTTTTAAAGCAAGTCCTCCTCTGTGAACAGAATTAATTGATATTAACAGTGCTAACTGCGTGCCCACGTACACATATAATATTTTACCAACTGGTTTTGGGATCCATCTCCTATTACTGAATTGTAATTTCAGTTCCGATTTGCCTGGAGGTAAGTCATAAATCTGCGTTGAGACTTCTGTAAGCATTGCAGAAGTGGGTATTTACAGAGGGAAAGGCAGAAACTTGTGACTTATTCTTCTTGTGACTTTTACTGGAATATGAGCAAGTATTTACAGAGTTCTGAAACCTGTCAAGAATACACGCACATAAAACAAAAGGACCAACTGAAGTCCTACTACAAAAAGGGAAAAGTGGCTTTCTAATTGAGTTTGCAAGATGACCTATGAGTCACCTGGTCTTACAGAACCTTTATGGTACAGATGGGACCACATGGATCTTAGTTGGGGTCCCATCCTATATCTAGATCATACAAGGCCTTAGAGACAGACAGCTAATTCCTCCTGCACTTGAGTTTTTGTGATGAAGTACTTTAAATCAGATGTTCTATGGAATCTGGAAGCTCTTCACTCTTTCAAAAATCGTCCTAGAGAATTTTTTTTAACTGAAAATGCTGACCTCTTCTTCTGGCCTTATTATAGTTCATCTTGTAAGTAGACTTAAGTAGGAAATTACCCATTTAAAACTGCACTTATTGGTCCTCTGGCAGACTTATAGGAACAGCAAAGACACCTGCATCTATTGTTTGGGTTCATAGCAAAAGCAGTGACACAGATAAGGTAAGTCATATCTGGGGGAACCGAGAGTTGGCCATGGACTTTTGCTTCAGCTGTGACTTTGAGCTGCGGTTTCTAAGCTTCCCAGTGCTTTCTACTTTTTCAGCCAAGTTTTAAGATACGTAAGCAGTAATTGACTAAATTGTTCTTGAGCAGCCTACATGTATAATTATCAAAGAGTTATAATGTAAGGCCGCTTGACAATTCTGAGTTTCAGGAGACGTTCTAGAGGGTTCTGAGAGAATGTTGTGGCTGTGGAACTCAGCACATGTCTGTAGTTTCCTGGGGTTGTGCCCCTTCGTCTTGTTCTAGCAGATCCCTGGGTGGATGCTGAGCTTAGGAAACAGGCTCTGGGAATTTAGAGCAAGTCACATCTCCAGGCCTTTATAGAATTTCCCCTTCACATTGCCTTCAATGCCTTTGCATGGTGAGCTACGGTTCATACTACCCCAGAGGTTGTGTCTGTAGTATCTCATGTGTACCTATTTATTGTCATGTTTTTCTTCTTGCTTGGTAATTTGTCAGGAGTTGTTATTGCTCTTTGCTCCTTTGTGGAAAATGCCCAGCATATGAACAGATAGACAAGTAAATGGCACTCAGTGGACTGCCAGGCTGGTCCAGTCTTTGAGGCAGTAGTTGGGCTATTAACACGCTTGAATTCCCCTTTGGGTTTGCCACTCACTTGTTCTGTAGGCTCTGGCAAACTCCCCATGGTGTGGTTCTTCCACTTTATTGAAATGAAGCTGTCTGCCTTGCAGAAGGAGCTCAATAAAATAGCATTCGTGTATGTATTCTGCAAAAGTTGGCTCTCTAAATGCTTAGGGTTGATGTATAAGGCCATCGAGTTTCTTCTGGTCTTGCTCCATGAAAACCTTTTCTTTTTAATTTTAATTTTTTCTTCACAATTCATTCATTATATATCCCAATTGAAGACCCCCCTCTCAACTTCCCTGTCCTACCCTCCCTCCTGCTTTTCCCCCATCCCCTTCCCCTAGTCCACTGAAAGGGCGAGTTCTCCACTGTTGCCACATGATGACCTTTTCTGCCAGGTGTGGGCACACCTGTAATTCTTAACGCTGAAGGTGTTAATTGTAAATGTGGCCCACATACCCAAATCTTCAAAGTAGTAACTATAAACTGTAAAAGAATCTTATTCAAAATTTGAATTCTAGAATGCTTGCTGTATAATTGTCTTATAGAAAATGAAATCAAGTGAACTCACTAAAGCTTTTCGAGTGAATATTTTTAATTACAGGAGGATAAAACTTGGAGATATTCTCATTATTTTGTAAACACAATTGTTCTTCTGGTGCCAACTTTAGAAACTAAATTATAAGTCTCTGGAAAACAAGGGCCTGTGTTGATGGAAATGCTGACAGACCAGTGTTCAGAAGGATGGCAGGCACTGCGGTAATTATGCTATCATATTCCATCATTAAAGAATCTATTGAAAAGGTTTATAAATTGCCCCTCTTTTTAGATAAACCACCGTATATTAAGTCATCAATGATATGGTGCAGAATTAAATTAAAATCTCATAAAATGAAATATGTTCTGTATTAGCTGTTTGACACTTAATTTGCCTCTGAATGAGTAGAGGAAATCGCAAATTAACCTGCTTTTGTTTTTCCAGCCGTGGCCTATTAGGGGGTAGAACAACTGCAATTACAGCCCAGCAGTAACCAAGAAGCCTTACAGCTACGCGGAAATATGTCAGCCCATGCTTAAACACCGAGTTTGTTATGTGAAATGCCTTTAGCCTATCCTCCTCACTCTCATATTGTTATCCACAGTTTATGGTTGAGCAGGGTAGCTCAAGATAGAAATTTAGGTGGAGTAAATTTAGGGAAGAGGATTAATGGGAATAATATTAGGATTTGTTGATGATATTTCTTTCACCTCAAAGTCATGACTTTAAGTTAGAAACGTATCAGCTCATGCTTGGTTGTCACATTAAATTGTTTTATAAAATAGACAATGGCTATGTTGTGTTTATGTCATCCAAAGAGTTTCTTAAACATTGACTATGGGAATCTTTCCTTATCTTTTGAGCTGTTCGGAATGAATTCGCCAGGGCTTGTGCCCAACCGACAGTTGAAATGTCTTTCTCTCTTGTTATTGTCACAGACTGTATGGATAGTAAAACACACATTTTAGAAGAATCACTGAAGTTCACATAGCATATTACTGAGCTCAGTTGGTGCATCAGTGATAAGCCTGTAGCAGTGATGTGTGGGTTTGTTCAGTCTTCTCTGTGTCCTGGCTTTAGTTGTTTACATTAGGACTGTATCATATTCTATGGGCCTTAATGAAACCCTCTAGACTACGAGTTGCTACCAGTTTTTAAAGTTTCTTTTAAAATGTAAGACAGTTGTTTAGTTATATCTTGCTCCTCCAAGAATACACACATATGTACATGGCTTTTTTATAGCAGTAAAGAATGTACTTTTGCATTTTGAGTATGAGTGCACTTTAAGTGTTGGAACCTATTTGATCATGTTTTGTTTTAAAAGTAGATATGATTTACTTTTAGGAACCCAAATTATTAAGGTTTTGAATTCCAGTATGATTTCATTCACATTCATTTAGGATTCCCAGGGTGTGCTGGGATCTATTCCGTATGTAAAAACTCTTTGAGCCAAGTTTTTCTCATTCATGAACCAGTATGAATTAGATTTTGGACTCTCCCTTTGCTTTATACCGAGATCTGCAATTCATTTTCCAAAGCTGAGTCCTTAGTTACTAATCCATTGCAATAATTCAAGCCCCAGTGATCTGATCTTCTTGCCAGTGGAACTGAGCTCTATGCTTGGCCTGTGTGGTGGATGAGAAGAGCGCTTCACTAGCATCTCCAGCCAGTACACAGATGCTGGTACTAATTCCTCTTAGAAAAGCACCTTTATCCTTGCTGTCCAGTGAGAAATGAGTACCCTCCTGATTCTTTTCCTTGAGTCGAGGTGGCTTACGTGGAGGCTACCCAATTCACTGCAATCACTCTTAACTAAGAAGAGCTATTCTTTTCACAAGAAGCGCTCCACCTCCTGCTGCCTGGAGAGGAAGTACAGGGAAGAGCATTAATATTAGCTTTGAAATAGAGTACACTGAGACAAGGGAGGCTTTGCCCCCTTGATTAGATACCCTTTTAGGCTTGAGAGCAGAAGGTGAGCAGCAAGTTTGGAGAATGATTGCATTCATTATTTCCCAGAGAGAGAGAAAGTGCAAGAAAAGATACACCATTATGGTAAATATATAGAGAAAGAAACATTAAGTAGATGACCAGGGCTGCTATTCAGTCTTCCTTCACCACTGGATTCAGCATCTCTTTAGTTTATTGGGAGTGTATGTAACATTTATTCAAAAGTCTTCAGCCTGCCTCCTTACTTAAAACTCTATGATGGGTACATATGCAAAATAGTGGTTTAATTTCGTTCAAAGGGAATCCTCCACTAAGATAAGGAGATGTAGCAAAATCTTATATTTGGGGCATAACTGGTTTTTAATATTCTAATAGCATAATTTAAAACAAAGAAAGGAAAGTGTTTTATATCCTCTAGTGTTTTGATCTACCACAGATGCTGCTGAGACTGGTCAAGTGTAATAACGTTCTATTACATTGACTATTGTATTTCTTTGCATGTGTGCGACTGAGCCTATGCTACAAACCCTGTAATATTATTATTATATTAGTGATGAGAATGGATTGTTGTTTATTAGGCTGCTGTCATAATTTTTTCTTTTCATTTTCATTTGTTTATTTTTGTTAGAGTATGTTTCCTAATGCCAACAAAGCTATCCCACTCAGGAGTGAAAAATCCAAAATGCTCAATTGTTAAGATTCTATTAAAAGTTTCTATTGCAGTGGTAAATGCTTCCCACCACCAGGCTCATCCCTTGATAGTAAATCAGCTACTGTTGTAGAGATCTGTTGTTTCCTTGCACTTGGGTACTAGTGTGTGTGTGTGTGTGTGTGTGTGTACATATAACTACTATATCTATCGATCTGATCGATAGATAGATAGATAGATGGTACTAGTTATATTTTGAATACCAGAATTTCATTGCTAAGGGATGAAAGAAACAGAGTTTACATGGGAAAAATACATAATAATGACCACAGCCAATGCCTTTGATTTACTGTGTGTGTTAAGCACAATTTTAAAGGCTTTCTGTAATTATCTACTGTAATGCTTGCCCCAAGCCTATGATGGGGGTTTTATAATTAGCCCCATTTTAAGCTTATAGCCATCCAAAGATAAGAGCGCATATAGCATATTTGCTGTGGGCCATGGCTGTATTCTAGTTCAGGGATTGGAGTCTACACTGTTTGCTCGTGTTGCTGTGTCTCTGCTAAGAGCAATGAATGCCACACACTGCAGGCATGGCTCTTTCTTAGCTGAGTCTATCAATACCTGTGGGAGGGGCTGGGTGCCTGCTACTGGCTTCTGCAACATGCTAAGGTGAACACATGACAGTCTGGAGAAGTGCTGTGGAAGCCACATTTTTGTTCAGGCTTTTGAGTTAAAAGCTTCTCTATAGCTAGAAAACTCAGATGCCAGTGTGCACTGCCATAGAGTGTGTGAGGCTGATGGGACAGTTGGCTCAGCCACAGGTGAGGCGCACCTCACTACTTTTGACAAGACTGTATTAAACATGCGTAAGTAGCCAGCACTTACTTTGTGTATCCAGTAGAATTCAAGCCTCCTTAACTTACTCTGAGTGGTTTGTTCCTCCCACCTCTCCCCCCAGCCCCCACCCCCGAACCTTTTTTTCTTCAGATAGTTCCTGCTTGCTTCCTCACTTAACCTGTTCCCACTTAGATGTCTTCTTACCAGACTTCTACTGGGAATAATCACCTAAGTTAGTATGTGACTCCCAACCAAACTTGGCCCGCAATCTGTTTCTCAGTACAGCTTTTACAGGAGCACAGTGATATCCACTGTGTCCTACTTCTGCAGCAACTCTTAACAGAAAGGGCACAGGTGAGTAACTGCAGCATCACAAGTGTGACCTGGGGAACCCGCTTCCTGACTGTGCCAGCCCTGGTCTGGAATGGCACCCTTCTCCAGCCTCATCCTATTCTCTGTTGTGATTACTGCTGTGGTTATCGTTTACGGGAACTTCCAGCCATTCTCACACTGTTCCCGACTGCTGTATGTCATCTCAGTTCAGAAAACAAGTCTCAATGTTTGGTTGTCGTTTTTTTGTTTTTGTTTTTGTTTTTTTCAAAATAAGCAGAAGCATTTAGAAGCTTCAGGATCAGTTTTTACCGCCGACCTTCACAGGCAGCCCCCACCGTTGACTTGAATATATGATCAAGTGTTTCCTTTTAAAGTTCTAAAATTGCGTTGGCCAGACAGCACACATTCTGATCAACCAGCACACATTTTACTTTACACTGAGAAATGAACACATAACAGGTTACATTCAAAAGGTATAATGCGTCTCAGCGTTGCGGTATTTCTAATGACTGAAATATTGAATCTGCTCCTCAGTTGCAGAGAAAACAGGCCCTAATTACAGTGTACATTCAGGGGGGCCGAGTGGCAGCTTCCTGGAAAAAAAAATCCTGTGTTCTTTGTGCTGTGCTCAGCAACACAGTCCGGAGCAGATATTGACTGAGGCATTCACACTCACTGAACCGGAAGCTGCCGACTCTATAGAGGCTGCTGTCAAACCTGTTGTGGGGGCCTGGGAGGTACTGGACTGTAACCGGTTTTTTTTCTTTGAGTACAATGCTTCCACTCATGTTAAGCCTGGCTTCAAAGAAAACAGAAATTTACTGCATTCATTTTGTTTATTTTTCAAAATATGAGGTCTGAAAATTGAACTTTAACAAAATTAATCCCCATAGGAAGATGCTTGGGAGTGAGTTTTACATCAGGAATATCCCCCCCACCCAGACCCGAGGACAGCACTATGCTGTGTGTCCATCCTGCTCTTAGGTATAAGAACTCACTTTGCACTAATGTAAGACAGGCTGTTTCCTCTAGCCGCCCAGCAAGTTCATTTAAGTCCTTTCCCCAGGGAAACAAGGGCCCACAACACAGGGCTGCCAGTCATTCATTCTTGTTACTGCTGTATCCCTATACCTGCCCCCAGGGAAGTTCATTCAGCAGGAAAGTAAAATGTTAACAGATATGTTTCTAGGAATGGCTTCTGAACTCTTTGAATACTAAATAGCAAATTAGCTAGATTTTCGCCTCTTGTGAAAAGAGCACACTGAAAAGAATGAGCAGGAAAAAAATGTGTAGTGTGATAGCATCTTTTTTCTGTACAACATTTGTCAGGTAACCATGCTTAGAAAAATTTGAAACACACTCTTTGCCATATTTGTTTTGATGTGATATGACCAAAAGGCGTACCAGAATAGGAGTGGGCATACGTACATTGCACTTGGGTTGTTGGAACTTAGCTGGAATAGTGACATTGCACCAACTCTTTAGAACTCTGAAGCTCGTGGAAGACAGACAAACAACAACAAACTCTGAAGTTGGGGAAAAAAAACACAAGTGTAAAACTGGACCTAGTGATACCTCTCTGTTTTGTACTTTTTAAAAAAAGGATTTTTAAAAAATTTATTAGTTCTTGGAGAGTTTTGTAGAGAGTGTGTTTGGATCATATTCACTTTACTTGCCTAACTCTTCCTAGATCCTCCCCCACTAAGCTTTGTTGTCCTCTCCCCAGATCAATTTGCACTGTCCAGGATGTGTAGTTGATTTACGAGGAGCTACACCCTCAAAACTGTTTGTCTCCCAGCAGCAAACAGTTGCTGGTAGCTCCACAAGGAGAGGTGCGATTATGCACCCAGCTCTTGTCTCCATGCTGGGATTTGGTCTGGTTTGGGCTTGCACGGGTTTTGGTATGCTGTTGCAAATGCTATGAGTTCATATGTACAGCTTGATCCAGAAGACACTGTTACCAGGTAGTCATCCATTGGCTGTGCTTAGACACTTTCCATCCCTGTTTCTACAGTGATCCTTGAATGATTTTTTAATGGAGTGGTGGGGCAGGGCAGAGTTTTAGGTTTTCTTTAGCGTTGAGCATTCTGAAGTCTCTTACTCTCTACAAGATGTCCAGTTGTGGGTCTCTGTTAAATACCACTTACCGCAAATAGAATCTTCTCAGAAGAGGGTTGAGAGATGCATTGATCTGTGGCTATAGTGATGTCATTAGGATTCAGTTTAACGCTATGCCTGTGTAGCAGCATAATAGTATTAGGTTTCCGCCAGGGCCTATGACTTGTCTGGCCATAGGATCTTACCTGATAAGGGTACCTGGTACAAGTTTGATCTTGTGGGGTGGACCGCCCCTGATGTTTGTGCCACTATTGCACCACTGGTCATGTCTTGCAAGGCCAGGCCATTATTACAAATTTCCGGAAGTATGATTGATGCTTACTTTTCTCCTCCAGTAGGTTGTGTTTTCCAACACCACGATATCTGAGCCATCTTTGTGGCCTGAGTTCTCTGTCCTTTTTGTCTACTTAGCAGGAGAAAAGGAAAGAATGCAGGGCAGGAGCCGCCATAGAGCATGAGGGTACATTTTCAGGAAAGAAAAAAAGCATGAAGATCTGTGACACAAAGCCACAAGCTGCCTAAAATCCACTAACCTAATATTGTGGATTAAGTGGTATCTCAAAGTTTAAGTCATAGGTACTTAAAACTTTCTCACCTACGACTAGAGGGACAGATCCATAGCATGAAGTTCTCTCACTTGGCACTCTTAGAGGAATACAAGCTTGGCTTCAATCTAAAGATCTGAATAAACACTGGAATGAATTACATGAACCTGTTCAGTAGGAGGAATTGTCTTTATTTTTAAAGAAAATCATATAATGTATCTTGTTTATATTTTTTTGTCTCCCTTTACTCTTCCCAGATAAGTCACCAAGGACAAGTTCATTTTCTTTCTCTCCACAAAAAAAGAAAGGGGGAGGAGAGAAAGGAAAAAAAAAAAACCTAGCTAAAACAAAACAAACAAAAAAACATGTTTAAACAACAACAACATGAGGGCTACTTTGTGTTGGCATGAGACATGTTTCAGCATGAGGCGTGACCTGGAGTGTGTTGATATAGCCAGCATCCTTCATGGGATAAAACTGATGTTCCCTCTCCCAGCAGGTATCAATTGAATATGGCTTATTGGTTAGGGGTGGGACTTTGTGCCCAGTTCTCCCTGCTGGGCTTTTGTTTAGCTAAGCTTCTTGCTATTGATGGAATTAACACAGAGACCCTGAGCTAGACAATGTGCAGAGAGTGAGAGACTTTGGAGCACCAATTCCTAAATGGGATGTCTTTATCACACCCCTTCCCTCAAGGCTCAGGGAGCTATGAGGAACTGGAGAGGAAAGACAGTAAGTGCCAGAGGTGGTGGATGATTCCAAAGAAATAGTGTTTTCCAGACACAGCAGGGTACTAATGCACAGAAAGTGTGACAGCATGCACTTTTAAAGGCTTTTTGAAAGGTTCATGGGTAGAAGATCCTTCACTGCTGGACAGCCCCTGTAAATTGTTTCTAAGGTGCCTGGTGCCCTGGTTTGAGCCACTCCAGGTAGCAAGGGCTTAGCTTAGAGGAATTATGCCACATGAGACATGTATCTGTCTTTTACTGCCTCACCAGAGCAGAGTCATACGCTCATTGCAATGCATTTTAATAATATCCAAATCCTGCCAAGTGCATAAGGGAGTAGTATGCCCTGTCATAAGGGTCTGTGTAGAGGGAGCCAAGTGTGATTCCCCTCCTTTTTACAAGAGAAATCACTAAAACTTCTTACTCCGATTTCTGTTACTGAGGTGGAAAGTACTGCTAGTTTACAGTAAACTGCTTCTTGCTGAGATAAACTACACTCTAGCTACTCCAAAGAACAATTTCCTGTATTTCAGGGTGTGCTGTAAACCTGTGGGGTATTTCCAGGAGCAAGTTGACAAACCTGAGTCCTAACAGTTGATTTGACTTCTAGGTGTTACTCTGATTCTTCACATCTTATCTGCTGGGGCTACGGTGATTAATTTAAAATTACATTAGATTAGTGTCCTGTTACCTACTGTGTTTATTTTGCTATCTTACAGGTCTTTATTATTTCCTGCACACACACACACACACACACACAGTGTGCCCACTCCTGTTCATTTTCTCTATGGTAACTAATCCTTGAGATTTGGCAGTAAAGACCTGCATGGCCTTCCATTTTAATGAAAGTAGTCAAGAAGAGTAAAGGAGGTCAACTTGAAGTATTTTAATCTTGTTTAAATGACCAAACTTTGGGCTGCTCTAATTTTGGTTTTTAGCTAAGCAGTAATACATGCATAGAGGGAAGGTTCCCCAACTCAAGTTTAATCGGGAATAGATGGATTTTGGTACTAAAAGCAGGGACAGCTGCTGTAAGAAACACCAAGAAGCGCCTTGGTGCACGCCACTCACCAGTGAAAAAGTGCCACAGTTGTGTATTTCATATACTCTCTGCAAGAGTCCTTGAGCACTTTGGGAGTGGCTCCTCATTCATAAAAGATAGGTTACAGGCTGTACGGGTTTGACCTGGCTGCCCCCTTCGAGTGCTCCCTTTTGTGATTTACTTCTGTGATCCGAAGCAATTGTACATTTCATCATAACAAACTTGGGCTGAGTTCTCCACCTTTCCATCTTCCAGCATAGGCAGAGACTTGGGTTGTGCAGGTCACTGTTTGCTGCTTCTGTTTACAGGGAGGAGAGGTTTGCCTCTGAAGAAGCAGAGGTTGAATGGGAAGGAAGAGCAGAGTGTACTCCCTCCCGCAGTGTGTAGAGGGAGGGAAGCCTCCTTCCTTGGTCTATTTGCTTTGCAAGGGTCTTCTTTGATGCTGTCTTTTCGTGGGCACCCACTGAAGTCTCAGTGTACTCAAGCTTTAGAAAAGACCATTGGC
>CM053760.1:40762010-40779420 GCA_028658305.1 Pachyuromys duprasi
GAGGAGGAATGAAGGAGGGGGCTACGCCTGGGATGCAAAGTACCTAACCTGTGATTGATATAAAAATAAATAAATTTATAAAAATACGATCAAAATATATTGTATGAAAGAAATTTAAAAATAAATATAGCAAAAGAAAAAATAAAATAAAATATTGAAACCCAAGGTGGTAAATCTGTAAAAGATGTAAACATTTGTTACATAGTCACCTTCAAATGGGACTGGGAATGGATTTGTCAGTTAGAGCTCTGCCAGTTTAATGGAATGGATATTGAGCAGGGATAAGGGAATAACCAAATAATAGTAATGACCTCCAGGATGGGGAGAGTGAAGAAGAGAGAAGTGATTCAGGGGGACCGCAGCTACAAAAGAGGGCTGTCCATCAGCAGTCAGAGCCTTGGTTGAGGAGCGGGACCGTAGTCTCAACTGGGCAGGGAAACGGAGAAATAAATACCCTGACTCTTACCCCTGCTTCCTGCTCCTATCTACACTTCTTTTTTTGTGGAAACTCAAGGGGAGAAAACCATCTAACTCAGAACGCAGTGACTAGCTGCTCTGTGTATGCTCTGGCTGCAAGTATTGGAGATGCCAACGCAGAGACACCAAACAGCCAGCTATGCTTCTGGTCACCAAGTGCTTCTGGGTCAAAGACAATAGTGCTCACTTCGATGAGAAGAGATGAACTATCAGACTATGCAAACTTCTAACTATGTTTAGCATATTATCCATACATTTTCACTATTTGTTTTCTCTGCTATATGGGAAGCAAATATTTAGTACAGTTTCGTTTATTAAAACTTTTATGGGAAGGTCATCAAGATGGCTCAGTGGGTAATGTCACTTGCCACAAGCCTACTGATAATGAGTTGAATCCCTGGATCCCACGTGGTGAACGGAAAGAATGGAGTCCCACAAGTTGTTTTTCAACCTTCTACATGTGTCATGGTGCACATACATAATTAAAACTAAGTATAACTAAAAGTTTTAAACTATACTTTCATTGAATAATTTATTGGCTGAAATAAGACTAACCCCTCTCTGGTCTCTATTACACTGCTGCTTGAAGGTGAACACTGTCTACTGCTTTATAAAGAACAAAGTGAAGTACAAAATAAGTTTATGTAAAAGCCACAATTTAGACTCCTCGTGGTTGGAGTACTGGCGAAGAAGCGGGTGTTACAGTGGTGCACTGCAGCTCTTTCTCTCAGTGTGAGAGCACGAACCTCCTTCAGCTCTTATCATGGGCAGTGTGAGTGGTTGCATAGTGTGGTTGTATAGTAATCCCATAAGACAGGTGAACTAGTGATAGCAAATTTTATTAGAGAAAGATATATAATTCTAACTAAGAAGTCCAACCACTCTTGGCAATGTTGTTTGTTGTTTTTTTTTTTTGTAGTTGTTGTTTTTGTTCATTAGGGGCAACATATCCTAGTATGCTATTAAAATGCTATAAGAATCCTCTGATATTTTTATTGTAATCTATTTTCCTAACCTTATAAAATTTGTCTTAAATTATATCCACAAACAGAAACAATTTACATTGTTTGATTGCCTCATTAAAATAGTCTTTACTTATCTAAAATTGTGCTTAGTGCACCATTTTCAGATTCCCATGGGTATTTGGAAACAAAGTAGCACTGACTCTTTAGGCGTTTTTAGGCGTTAAGCAAACAACTGTAGAACCTGGGGAGAGGACTTTCCCTACATGGGCAGAAATTATTTAGGAAGATCTTCTGCCTGAATGGGGATGTTGGGACTCTGAATTCACCCATGATGTAGAGGAGTACCCCTCCTCTCATCTTAGCCCTGGAGGCCCAGTCAGCACTGAATACAGTTTTATTGAGCGGGACATTGTCAATATTTCTTTAATTCTGTGCCACAGCCTGCGTGGCATGGCATGGTTTATGTCTGGTTTTAAGCCAATTTGAAATATCATTGTTTTTCCTGAATATTTGTTTCTCTTTGTGATTTTAGCAATTGAGCACATACAGTCCTAGAGTATGAATGCAGAAGAGTCTTGGGGGCTTCAGGTCGTCCTCACTTCCATCCTTGCATGGCTCCTACTTGAAAGTATAAACAGACAGAAAACAAGCCTGATTTTTTTTCTTTTTTGCTACTTTAATCATCAATTGAATACATTTAAAAAACAAGTCTGACAAAGATTTACCAAGACATAGTTCATAAAATGTTTATTTATATGTATCTTTGTGTTTGCCTCTGTATTTCTTTATATAGAATTCACCCCTCCTGGTCACTGTCTTAACAAATTTCCTTCAAACAGCAGTGCCTGCTAAGTTTAAAGAGTTTAACCTTCTTGCAGAGATGTGTGTTCCATTACAAACATAATGACAGACAAATGATCTAACTATCAAGAATTTGTAAGTGATTCTGTCAGGCAGCGTAAGAAGCCTAGATTATTACACTAGCAGTTTGAGCCATCATAATTCAAGGATCTCCATATACCCTTGTGTCCTTAGAATTGCTGCTTTTGTCAGTAATGACCACAGAAGTGTCATCTAACACAGCTTACTAGGGTGTCTTAGTGTTCAGTTGCTGTGAAGAGACACCATGACCACAGCAACTTTATAAAAGAAAGCATTTCATTGGGCCTTGCTTACAGTGTCAGAGGCTTAATCCATTATCATGGCAGGGAGCATAGCAGGATACAGTTAGACATGTTGCTGGAAGTGTAGCTGAGAGCTCTACACCCGGATTCACAGGTAGAAGAGAGAGAGACTGGGCCTGGTTTGGGCCATTGAAACCTCCACGGCCTCCCGCTGACAACACTTCCTCCATCAAGGCCACACCTACTGCAACAAGGCCATACCTCCCAACACTTCCCAGGTTCTACCACTCCCGGATGACCAATCAATCAAATATTCAAAGCCGTGGGGGCAGCTTTATTCAAACCACCGCATAGGGTACGATGTGGAAGTCCACTTTAGACAGAGTATACGGAGAAACAGAGCAGTATGGGAAGTGGATCTTGTAGCTGCTGCAGTGCTTGGAGGCTAAATTGTCATTTGGACATTACTTCCTAGGTCTAGAATAAAAGAGGCTTTGTTGGTCATTTTCAAAAAATCATTGGCATTGGGTTTGTGTGTGTGGCTTCTTGCGCTCACAGCAGCAGGGAGGATGCTGCTAGTATCCCAGTACGCCCATCTGATGGGTCAGGAGACTGTAGGAGTGGATTGGAGCCCACATTTAGGGTCTTTCTTCAAGGATCTAATTTCATTAATGACCTCATAATCTTAGCCATCTCATGTGGTTCTCTGTCTTTATTAAGGGAGTCCTGGGAAATTCAAGGACGTTCTTCAGGGAGGAGAATGAAGTAGACTCATATTCAAGTTGATGCTGTGGGGACTGTGAATAGATGCTTGTAGCAGTTATAATTGCCAAAAATTGCAGTTGATCAAGATACCTTCGGTAGTGGCTTGGTAAACTGTGGTCCATCTTATTTATAGAGTGTTACATGGTGCTGGAAACAAATGAGTTTTTAAAGACAAGCAGGATTATGTCACCGGGTGTTTTTAAAAAGTTTGTTTTGGTTTGGGTGTTGGGGTTGTGTTTTGTTTTGTTTTGTTTTTGTTTTGTTTTGAGACAGGGTTTCTCTGTGTAGCCTTGGCTGTCCTAAACTCACTTTGTAAACCAGGCTGGCCTCGAACTCACAGCGATATGCCTGCCTCTGCCTGTTTTGTTGTTGTTTGTTTGTTTTGTTTTTTTATGTACATAAAGAAATGGAACTATCTGGGATGGTGTACATGAGAAGGTGGAAAAAAAGGGGATATGACAGATGAACATTATCAAAGTTCATTTACGCACATGTATAAAACATAATTAAATCCATTACTGTGCAGAATGAAAATACACTAGGGAGGGAGGATTTTCATCAAGGAAAGGACATTTAAGGAAACAAATGCTTACCTCAAACCCAGAGATCAGCTTGCCTTTGTTTCAGGAGTGCTGCTATTAAAGGGTTAAAGGCTTGGCTAGAATGTCTTCATAAACAAAGATCCCAGCATTTCAAAGTTTGAAAATATGTAGCATTCCATATTTGCCAATCCTGGTATATGTGCCTGTCTATATATAGTATGATATAAAATTGATTTTATATGTGCAGATGTGTAGGTGCCCTTATATATTTTGGGTGAGCCTATGTACCAAGCACAGTCTTGGGATGCCTGTTAAACATAAGATACTCTTCACCCCAGACATCAAAGCACAAAGAGGATGGAGACTGTATCTAGGTTACACAGCTACCTGCTCCTGAGCTGTTGCCTCATGCCTTCCTTCCACTGAGGTCCAATGCCTGTCTCTAGGATTCCTGATGAGCCCACACTGAGTCACTGTTGTGAACCACTTGCCTGTTCTTGCAGAAGTGGGTGGCTTGCATTCACCAGATGGCTTGTTTCCTGAGGCAGTTAGTGAGCTGGGTGCCTATGTTGCACGCATCCAAAGCCTGTCCTAGTCACCTTGTTTGTAAACAGTGATCCCCTATCTCTGAGTGCATCTGTCCGGGAGAGAGCCATTTGGCAGCTGGTTAAAGTCTACCAGCTTTAGCTCCAAAGCTTGGAGTAATATCCTTTCTGCCATTCCTTCTCACTAGTGCATGAACGGCCGTGAGAGCAGCCCTCTTGTCAGGGATGGAGTATCTGTGTCCAGAATCCCTCTGGGAAGCTCTTTTGGTTATTCCCTCAGTCTCCCTGTGGCTAAAGCTCAGGAAGAGGCTGTAGAGCACCGGTCACACCTTCACAGAATGCAGTGAGGAGAACAACCCTGGAGCCTCCACTTCTGCCTTACTCTGGGGTGAGGGGCCGAAGCAGCCCTCTCTCCATGGCTCCCGTGTACTTAGGAATGTGGGTTCTTCTCCACCGGCATGGTTCTCCTAAGTGGAATTGGGGCTGATGAGGACAGAATATTAGCCACAGAATAAGCTCTAGTCCTTATGACAATTAAAAACAAAGTAACCCACCAAGAAGGGGGACAGGCCTCACCAGTTAGTAGGTCATATTGTTCCACCTGTTGGGGGCACCACGGTGTTTGGCAGAGGTGTCCTCTCAAGGCCTCAGCGAAGTGGTTACTCCCTGTGTGTCTGCTGCTATCTCAACGTGTGGGTTATATTTTACAAGAATTATTTTTGAGTCAAACTGGAGGGATTGATCTTTCTTTCTGATGGAAATGAGCGTGAACTTCCCTTGTACTTGTAAGTGAGCTAAGGAGTCTGAATGGAGTTTGATTTACTCGGTGGCAGAAAACCAACCAACCACATGGAGGTTTGAGGGTGCTGCTCCAGAGACAGGAAGGAAACTCTGCTTGTATTTGAGAGATGAAGTAGACACACCGCTTCTACCAGTGTCTGTTCAGTTTTGTCCGATGGAATAAAGGCCCTTTAATTTTTCAGACTGACACATAAATAGCGTGTGTGCATAGCAGCCAGTAGCTTTCCACGTATGCCTGTCATATTCAAGCTTATTTTAAGTGTGTTGCTACACATTTCTAGACACTAAGAACGGTGTGGTAGAGGCTTCTTACCCTTTGTGTGTAAATTTACGAAACGGGGGATTTCGTGGACTTCACCAGAAGGGGCTCCAGGTAACAAATACGAGCAAGGAAATCCCCACACCACCAGCACCTTATTTCAGCATATTTTCTAGGAAGAGAATATTGGATCTTTGCTTCACATGGCTGGTACACTTGCTGGAGCCATTTCCATTATGATCCTGTTCTGACAGGATGGATGACAGCGCGGGCCCTCCAGTGGTAGTGGCTTTGCTTCTCGGGGGCGGGGGAGAGATAGCATTGTACACTCTTTCATTTCACTCCTAAACATGTGCTGTTGGTGTCTCTATTTCTGTCAGGGTGGGTCTGTTCATCTTGTGGTTGCGCCCTGTGCAGATGAGGCAAGTAGTAAGTACACAGAGTCTAACCTGTCATGGCCAGTTCCCTGGATCGTCCACAGAAGGAGCGGTCTACTAGGGTACAGAGTTTTCCAGACTTGCCTCTGTAGACATGGCTTTCCCTGGGGTCGCCGGGGGGGGGGGGTGGCGGAATGTCTGTGTGCACTGAGGATGGAGATTACAAACAGGACTCTGAGATCAAATACGTGAGGGAGCATTGTAGAGTCTGCACTTCAGGAAAGCAAACCTTCTCCATTATCCCATTGCTAACAAGGCCTGAGCTTGACGAAACCCTGATTCTTTTCCAGATTTCCAAGACCAGGTTTTTCTGTTGTTGGATCCTCACTACTTAATAAGGATCCATGTGAGAAATGAGCAGTAGCAGAAACCCGATTCCAGTGTTGCCTCCTGGAAAAGAGGGATTCCCTTTTCCTTACCTGCAAGTCCCCTCCCTGAACGCATTATGTAGATATAGAGACTGGCTTCACATCTCTTATGAGCTTATGGGAAGCTTTGCCAGTTGGAGGCTCAAACCGGACAGATTCTGTTTTGTTTAATAATGAAGCACTATAAAATAAAAAAGTATGTTTTAAATGTTGCCATTAATATTTGGGTCAACTGGAAGATAGAGTCATGGCTTAGTTGGCTGTTAAGAGGATATTCTTTTAAGCTAAAGGCTGACTCTGTGTGTGTGTGTGTGTGTGTGTGTGTGTGTGTGTGTGTGTGTGTGTGAGAGAGAGAGAGAGAGAGAGAGAGAGAGTGTGTGTGCTGAGCAGGTGTTCTATCACTGAGCTAAAACCTCGTCCACTTTTTGGAGACAGTCTCTTAGGTCGGCCTTGAGCTAATAACTGTACCATAACCCTTGAACTTATGACCCTTCTGCCTCAGTCTCCTGAGTTCTGGTATTACAAGTACCTACTACCACAGGTAGTAGCTAAGTGACTGAGGCTGGCTTTTTTTTTTTAACCTATCTTCAGAGTTCTGTGAAATAGAAGTCAGTTTTCTTTGCTAAGCATATTTGATAGTATTCTACCTGATTGCAACTTCCCGATGTGTCCTTTCTGAGACATGGTGTTGCGTGCCTTGGAACACTTCAGTCTGCTCCGCTGTTCGATTCTGCTGAGGAACAAGTCAGTCAGGAAGCCACACCACAGCCTTGGCTTTTAAAGATACCGAAAAGACGCCCGTGAAACCCAGGCTGGCGATTCACCGGACTCGAATCACGCTCACCAGCCATGGCTAATGAGAAGTCGCTGGAGAGGGTGTGTGCTGACTTACTCAGAGGCGCAAAGGAAAAGAAGCTGAACTGAAAGGACCAGTGCGCATGCGCATGCCACCAAGCCACGGAGACCCACTACAAGAAAAACACCTTGTGGTGAAGGTTCCAAGACATGGGATCGTTTCCAAATGAGAATCCACAAGCGACTCACTGACTTACACAGTCCTTCGGAGATTGTTAAACATGTTACTTCCATCAGTATTGAGCCAGGAGTGGAGGTTGAAGTCACCATTGCAGATTCTTAAGTCAACTATTTTAATAAATTGACTTAACCAGTTGTTTAAAAAAAAAAGAATGCTAAAATTTGGTTTATACCTGACATTTTTTTTACCCAAGCACCCTGAGCCCACTTAAAATTTTATGTTTCTCCACAGAATGCACAAGGCATGCGTATGTTCCTTTACATATGGGGATGCTTGTCTCACGCCTATGTCTTGTGTCTCTTTTTCTCTGTTTCCAGGCCTTCTGCCTTATCTAGTAGCCCGACGTATCCAGACCTGCCCTTCATTAGGATCTCCCCACACCGTAACCCCACTGCAGCGTCAGAGTCCCCCTTCAGCCCCCCTCACCCCTACATCAACCCATATATGGACTACATCCGCTCCTTGCATAGCAGCCCATCCCTCTCCATGATCTCAGCTGCCCGAGGGCTGAGCCCCACAGACGGTAAGTCCTGCACACTTGTTCTTTGGAAGATCAGCTAGCACCCTTGCGTTTCCCCATGACATCTTACAAAGCAGATTTAGCATATGGTCAAGTTTTCCCACACAGCAGACTTGGGAACAAGCACTTTAAGTTCACCTTTAATCCCAGTTTATAGCACTGCTTCTGTGGGTGGTAGTGTCCATACTTTCATGTAAGGGTAGCAGTTTAGAGAGGAATTCGGTAACTTGGGACTAAAAGCAAGAGCTTACCGACGCCCCTCCTTGCTGTGCATGCCCTCTTTCTGCACACATGATTACACGGCCCTACAGGTGAATCCTGTGTGGATACCCATGTGAATCCCCTGAGTGCTCTGCCCATCTTCTAGTGAATGCTCTTCTGTCCAATGTCTGTCCATTGGAAAGCCACGTTCATATAGATGTGTCTCTGAGAACAGAGCTGACAGACATATAATCGGGGGATCCCGGTAAAACTGAAAACTCTCAGGGTAGGAACCGTGTGGCATTGGGGACTTGAGTCTGTAATATTAATGCTGTTGGCCCACGGTGGGCCACATTATGAGTAGCCAGAGCTTTGGGGAAGAAAAAGACCTGTTATTATGATTGCCTCCACCCCTTGAGCATGCCAAGGAAAACCTGAACAATGGGAAATGAGAAGGACTTAGTTTTTATTCCTGTAATTCCTGATGCTCATTTTAGACTTAAAATATGTGCTTCCTTTGCTGATATTAACTCTTCACAATTTTGTACAGTTGGAGCTGGTTGTTCATACTCTCCAGTCAAATTATAACCTATTCCTTAAGGATTGGAAGGAATTATTCACTACATCTCCCACGTATATATAAACCTTTGTCTACAAATGCTCAGCTCTGCCTTAAGATACAGAATTGCATAAACCTTACTAATTGCTGATGGACGGTATACATGCTTTACTACAGAGCATAAGTCACCGCTAAGTGGCTGTATAGTAAAAAGATATGGTGCAGTTCATTTCACTAAACTGTTTGCTATGACTTTTGTACCCCTAATTCCTAAACATAGGAACTATGTTCTTGAGGTTCTTTGGGCACAGAGGCAAGTATACAAAGTGTCTGAGGAAGCATCTCTTCTCATGTATTTCCAGGAATATCCATCTTCTAGAAACAATTATTGTCCCTTGGGGTTTTTTTTTTTGAGAATTCAGTGCAGTGAATATTTTTGTAATGTACCCAAGGGATACATTTTTCTCATTTGAGAAATATTTACATCTTAAAAACCTGCAAAAAAGTAAAATGTGATTCTTTTTCTGCTTGGAATTTGATGTTTTGATAAAGGAATGGGAAATGGTAGAAATAACCATAAGGGAAGTAGATGAAGGGAGTGAGAAAGAAGCTCAAGGTGCAGTTAGGGTTGTAACTGTAACTGGCTAGTAGAAATTTGACTGTGTGCAGAGCTGGTGCTTGCGGTCACTTTATGGAAACCATGCTCATCATCTGTATTTAATGAGTGTGACTGAAATATCCATTGAATGATTGATGGGTCTGCCTTCCCTTTCCTGCATCATGAGAGACTCCAATTACTTACTGTCTTAGTTTTCTATTGCTATGAAGAGGCACCATGAGAAAGGTAACTTACAGACATATTTATTGGGGCTTACAGTTCCATATGGATAGAATCTATGACCACCCTGGCAGCAGGCAGGCAAGCATAACAATGGAGCAGTGGCTAAGAGCTTCCTTATTTGCCAGTATGAGAGAGAGAGAGCCAGTTAGCAATGGTGTGAACTTTTGATACCTCGAAGCTTACCCCCAATGACACTTTTCCTCCCAACAAGGCCACACCTCTTAGTCCTTCCCCAAAAGTTCCACTAACTGGTGACCAAATATTCAGACATACCTGCTTTGGGGGACCATTCTCACTGAAACCACCACAATACCCAATCAAATAACTTCACTAATATTTTCCTTTTGTAATCTAATATTTCAAAGCGACTCATTTTGTCATGTATCATGCATAAAAAGTCTTGCATGTGGACGCCAGTCCAAAGCATCTGTTGTCAGGATTCTTCTCCCTGTAGCTAGTCATTGCTCAAATGCTATGCCTTAAGCACCATAAACATGGCTTTACCTTTGGCTCCTAGCTATGTCATGGAACTTCTTTGAATCCAGATTTCTGAAAATCTAGAGGCCACCCCTCAGAACTGCTACACATAAATTGCACATAAATTGGCAGGTGGAAACCAATTATTATCCCACTCGTGTAAGACTGACTCTTGCCAGTAAATTGTTCCAGATTGATAGGTACATTTTCTTTTTGATTTTCTAGTAGAGGGGGGGAAAAGGAAAAAGAAATCTTTTAAATTCTGGAACATGAAATTGCAGCTTATCATTCAGTTGTGTGTCATTAATGCTGTGCTGCCCTTTTTTCTTTCTTGTAAACTCTGACTTCTTGTGTTAGTGAGTGTTAACTCAGACACTCCTGTCAGGAGCCTAGGGAAGTATTTTAAGTATGTCTGGAAAGATATCACAGTCGTCTGAGTTGTCTACTCGTGTAACAAGTATGAACATACAGTAATTGTCTGTAGGAAACTATTTTCTTTGCAGGAGGAGGGAGTCAGTCATGACCAGTCACACACAGCCCATCATTCTGGTACAAACATGAGGACAAGTTTGTGTATGTTGGACTCCCCATAAATTACATTGTCTAGCTGACATCATTGCTTTCTTAGTGTATACGTGTCTGCTCTGTGATCCCCAAATGACAAAATTGCCTGAATGACACATTTTTAGAATGTGTCGTCTTAAGAGATACATGACTGTATATATATGTATGTATTAATCATTGTGAATTCATGTTAATTTCTTTAAGCAAAGAACAAAACTTTTGTAATGTATTTTATTACTTCTATTCCTCTAGTTTTCCTCCCAGGTAAACACATAGGATACCAGTGAATGCATACTTAGAACAGCTTTATTGTGTGAAGCTATGAAAGCATTGTGTTTGAAGGCTAAATGACAGATGGACTTGAGATGCTTCGAAAAAAGTGGCTTACTTGTTCTTGTAACTGTCACCATCCTATTTCCTCTTGTAGCCCCCCACGCTGGAGTTAGCCCTGCGGAATACTATCACCAGATGGCCCTGCTGACAGGCCAGCGCAGCCCCTATGCAGACATCCTCCCATCAGCTGCCACTGCCGGTGCAGGGGCCATCCACATGGAGTACCTTCATGCCATGGATAGTAAGTGACAAGGCTGGTTGCTGGGGTCCTGGGAAGGTACCAGTAGCTAACTAGGAAATGGAGAGAAGGCTTCAAGGGTTAGGTAATGGGCTAAATTTTCAATCTAAGGGAAGCTTCCACAGATAGAGCCAGCCTGACCCGTTGCCTCCAGGAGAACTAAAATATGCAGAGAATTGTAGTTTGGTAGCTGTGCTAGAAATGTAACTTATCAACACATCATCCTGCTCTGCTTCTTCTGGTATGAAAATGGAGGAACAGGGGTGCTACCTGGATGGACTTTGCCTGGCCTCTCCATGGTTTCATGGAGTTTATCCTTTAAAAAGTAAATATTTAAGAAAGAGAGAGAGAGAGAGAGAGAGAGAGAGAGAGAACCAAATAAGAAACTAGAAAATATGATTTATTCCCATTCACATACCCATATATCAAAACACTGTGTTTCACGAAGACCCTTTGTAGCTGCTAAGATTATGGAAGGTTTATGATAGTTATACGTAGGGGGAAAGTACCCAAATAAACATTTCTAAACCTGGCAATGAAGGAAAGAAGATTGTGTGATTTTATTTTATTGTTCATGTCACGTGTGCCTAGAGACACCTTAGGGCTCCTTTGGGTCACAGTGGGCCTGTGACGATGACTTCTTACAGCACCTCAGAGCTCTCATCTCAAGAACCTGTTCAGTGAATACACTGCAGGGTCTTGGAGAGTTAAGCTAAAGCCTTGCCCCAAGGTAAAGCAGGGAAAGTATGGTTTTTCTATCAGGGGTGCTTAACTCTTGTGTTTCTAGCTAGAGTCTATTTGGAGTCACCTTTGTCAGAGGGGGTACTTGTGTTAATCTAGGTCTCAGATTTAGCAAATCAAGAGGATGGTTGATCCACACAGGAATAAAAATTGACAGTCTGAGTCCTCTAATCAACCAGAACCACCTTGGTATATCCCAAAGGAGTGAGGCCTGGTGCTGGCCTCTGTTGGGACGCTTGTTACCACACACCTAGTGAAAGGACTGTATTGCCTCCTCTGTGGGGGGTTTTGTTGTTAGAATCAGTAGCATAAAGAGCTTAGGTTTCAGATCCATCATAACCACATTTCAATTAGGGATTGTTGGGGGGGGGCAGTTCACCGTTATTATGCAAATTAGTTATTTAAAAATCTGCAAATAAAGAATTAAAATAGGAGAGACTCCTTGGAAGGTCAGTCTGTGTTTCTTTCCCTATTTGATAAGAATGTGTTTAGTCAGGCAGTGGCTTTTTTTTTTAATCTAAATAAAGGATGAAGCTACCCTTTTACTTTGTAAAAACTAATTAAAGGAATTTTAATTTGCCAGCGTATATGGTAAATTGACTGTCATTAAGTAGGAATTTAGATGTCCTATCATTCATCACATGAAAAGAAAGCTCCTCTTTCTCTGTCAGAAATTTTTATTAGAATAGAGAAACAAAAACAATTAACAGAAACTAGGTTGGAACGCCCTGTGCAGGCGCGGTAGGAGCTCGCTGTGGCTGGGTGTGCAGCTCGGTGGTAGAGTGCGCGCCCGGCACGTAGAAGGCTTTGTGCTCAGTATCTACCTCTGGAAAGCTGGTGGGAGCACATGGCCTGGCTCGTGAGGGACGACTTTTGACATGGAAGCTAGAGTACTTAGTCTGACACATTAGGCTAAGCAGGTACTTTCATAGCTCTGATAGTTCCTGAGGTTGAGGGACCTTGAGCCTATAACTCCCATAAGGAGTATCCTAGGGGAGAGCAAGGACTACTAAATCCATAGTGTACAGATGACCAGAAACTGACTTAAACTGTTGTTATTCTCAGAGAGAGAGAAAAAGAGTCTGTGGGGATATTTTCCAGCCAGACTTTTGTGACCTAAAATGTTGGATGAGAAGGTCTTGCCATGCCTCTGGCCCCTGACTCTAAATGATACATGGTACATATAAGGCTTCTTATGTTTCGTGGGATCATATCACCTTACTTCCTGAATCACTGCTAATTAGTGAGAGCTAGCATTTAGAGGGCTGCAGTCAATCCTGAGCATCCCTGCCAAGAGCAGATGTGGCAGAGACAAAAAATGTCTAGCTCTTCTTGCTGCTTCTAAGTCCTATGGAAAGTGGCTATTACAAAGGGTTATGTGGAGACTGACCATAAATCTCATCTGTCCTTTAGATTGTCTGAAAATGACAGGTATTTCTCCATTAAAATATTTTATGATGAAATTAGCTTATTGCAGTGAGTAATTGTAAAATAGTTACATTTAAGGCAGAGGGTGTAGTAAAAAAAAATGACATACCCTTTAGATACTAGAAGTGTTCACACACAGAGCTGAGATTACTATTCTGTTCTTACATGCCCTAAGTCAGCTGGTGATGAAGCCATGAGTGAACCCATTTTAAATGTGACTGAAAGGGAATAGAGAAGGCACCATGCTTGTCATTCAGAATGGTGGAACAGTGTTACACGTGGAGATTACTACCACTCTGTACTACAGTTTATGGTTGTGAGAGCAACTGCAAAGCCTTTCATAGTCATCTGTTCTGGCTCATTAAATTATCTCAGAGCATGGTGGGTTGTTATCTTGTCTGAAGTCTGTTATGGTGACACAAACTTTTAATTCCGGTATTTGGGAGGCAGGGTTAGGCAAGAGGTTATCGTTTTCCGGCCAATGGGATAACACTGCACACATGTGGGTGGGGGTAAGAGATAGGACAGACAGATGGACAGAGGCAGAGAGAATAGTCCATTTCCGAAGAAAATATTTCATTGCATTTTCTGGGGATCAATTGCAGTGTCGTTTTGTATTGTTTTAAGATTGTCTACTACTTTAATCTTCTAAGTAAGGCACAATTGCCACATTCCTGTAAGCAGTCATATTCATGGTATGAAATATAAAGTCTTCTGTTAGCACTTAAATTATTTGTAATTGATTTGCTTCTTATCAGGCGAGATAATTTCATCCTCTCATTGAACTTTAGTTTTATGATTGACTTGTAAATTGATCTTCCAAAGGTGGGCGTGGACTACTGGCCTACATTCTCTGCTATGCCCTAAGACTTAGATCTTGATGTCTAACAAATATGAATGCAAATCACGTTTAATTGTGAACCTTATAGTGGTTAGAAGCCACTATATCAACTGGGCATGTGTTCAGATTGAGTTACTAACTTCCAGACTGAGAGGCTGTCAGCAGGTTTTTCGTGAAGTTTAAAGACTGTTGGTTCTTTAATGGCAAAGAAAGGGTCATTTCAATGTCCTTAGGCACACAGACCTCATTATCATGCTTTCAGGGTTCATGCCTTCCTCCTTGGAAAGTTTATACACCACCACCATCAACAGCATGGAGTATATGCTTTTAGTCAGGAACCCTCCATGTTGACACTACTGAGCCCAAGATTCTGTATGGCAGGACCACAAAATGAATATGAGGGGCTGAGGGTAATGCGTCTGTCATTTGCTTTAGTGATGTTATAAGTTTACCAGGGAACATTTTACTGCTAGAGTCACAGAGGAAAAAAAGGCATAGCTACACCAATTCCTTATTTTAGCATGCTTTAATTCTTTTTTTTTCGTCATTCAACTCACTGCCTTAAAATGGTGTGTGTTAGAGTGGAGAGGGCATTGTGTTGCAACTGTGGGAACCTCTGTCTTTGTCACTTGTGGTGAATTAATGATGGGAATATCTAAGCAGCTGTCAGATTCATAAATCATTAGAAATGAGAAGGATAACACATAAAAGTCTCTCCCTTTTGTTGAGCAATTTATCATTTTGCCTGCACATTAATAAACAGCGCTCCTCTGAGGTAAGCCCCTGGAAGATAAATATTTTCCTCTGATTTCCTCAATTGTAGCCAGTAGATCACAGGGGGAGGAGAGCTCCTTGTCACCACGAGTTGCCAACTTCTTGTCCCTCTCCCTCTGCACGAGAAGTGGCAGTCAATAGTGTATAGATTCTGGCTGTAGGTAATCAAGTTCTGTTTTGTTTCTGTAACAGGCACCAGATTTCCCAGCCCCAGGCTGTCAGCTAGGCCCAGCCGAAAGCGCACACTGTCCATATCACCACTGTCCGATCATAGCTTCGACCTTCAGACCATGATAAGAACATCTCCTAACTCCTTGGTCACAATTCTCAATAATTCTCGTAGCAGCTCTTCAGCTAGTGGCTCCTATGGGCACTTATCGGCAAGTGCAATCAGGTACGTATTTTCCTGAATCCATTATGTGTCTTTATAATAAAGTGTCAGTGCTCAGATGAGCCAGTAATCCATTTGCAGCGCCAGTAGTCTGAGAGGTAGAAAGAATCAAAATGCTGCTGCATCTGGGATTCAGGTTAAATACCACAACAATGGGCCAAAATTAATTTGATTGTGTCCGTTAGTTACAATGAAATGCACTTCTTGAGACAGAGAATCTCAGATCTTTAATCCAGTCTTGTGTTGCAAATAGTTCCGTAAAAATGAAAGCTAACTCTGCCTGGTTGCCCAGGTAGACAAAGATAGACAAGTTTACCATACAGCTCTCAAGGGAAAGGGACACTTTGTGAATGAAGAAGAGTTAGAACAGTGTTTTTTGGTTCAACAGAAAACAGATATAGATGATTTGGAGGCACCTACAAGGCCAGTCACTGGTGAGTTAACACGAAACCCGGTGAAAATATATTTCTTTCTTTTTATTTTTTAATTACACATTCCAGCTTACTTTTAAAGATAAAAGCTTTGACCATCTTTTCTGTACAGTGAAGTAATTTCAACACGCTTTTACATGAATGCAAAGGGATATAAAAATGATTATTTAAAAAAAAAATCTTATTGCTAATGATCAGATTTGGACTGGTGTCTCTGACTACAAAGGGAACATAAGCCATGCTAAGAATCTGTGAGGTATTCATGCTGCTTCCGTCAGCTGATCACCTTCTTTTAACCATGCTAGTTATAAATGATGGAGGCAGAAGTAAGCAGTATTCCAATGCTTAATTAAATAGTCCTGGTTAGAATCTTTAGCTCCCCCCTTCCCTACAGTTTTCAGCGTAGTCTGAGGATTCGCTTACCAGTAATCTTTGAATTCTAGCTCTGTGGCTGTGGGTGGTTCCTGGTTTTGAGAGTGCAGACTGGCGAGGCCAGCCTGATGACAGGGCACTTGGGAAGAGAAGACAGGCATCAGGAATTCAAGGCCAGCTTAGGCTAGTTGACATCCTGTTGAAAAAACAAACAAAATAAAACTCCAAGAAAGCCCAGTAAATAAATGGAACATACAACCTAATGAGTGTTTTCACTTGCCTTGCTTTTAATACGTGAGAATGTAGTTTATTTTCTATAAATGGACAAGAGCTTTAGTTATTAACTGATCCGTTTTTCATGGTGACTTTATGTGTTTGGGAAATGTCAATAGTTCAGAAAAATACACATGAATAATAGTGCTGTCTCCATGTTTATTAAGAATAACCAATGCTGTTGTTCTAACATTTTCCAGTGCAGTTTTGGTACTCTTGTAGTTCAATTGTCAGTGATTCTCATTGGCAGGCAAGTTATGATTATAGTTAGAAGTCATGATTTTCATTTTCTGCTCTTCTTTTATATTGGCTGATAAGAAGTAGAAATATGAAATAAAGCAAACACCTGCTCATGTGACTCTAGGCAGCACATAGTGAAGGGTTTGGAGTGTCTCGAGGTTAGCACAGAGAGTGTGGTCTAAGGTGTCTCAGGATCAACTAGCACAGTTACAGGTGTAGGCCTAGGCATCTGTCTTTAGTCAGATCCCAGCTTTGGCTCTAATTTGCATATTTAACAGCTGCAGGTAGAACACTGGGGTGGTGTGGTGGAAAGGGTCATGTTTTATTAAAGGTGATATGGGACCACAGTGGGACAAAATTTCCTCCTCATTGGATAGAGTTGAAAGAGAAATGACCCTGAATGGTGCTTTTAAGAGACAGCACCACTGGGCTGGCTGTGGTACATCAGTGATATTTCAGCCTGTTGCTCTCTAACCAATGGCAATTTGTTCTCTTCTCCTGGCATGTATTCTTAGGTCATCTGCTACCATAAATTTTATCTTAATTTGCTAATACTTTGCAATTATGTGACTTGGCCAAAACAGCTATGTAGAAAACTCACATACTATGATACTCACACAAATGATAGTCACATAAACGACTGTGGCTTTTGAGGGGAGGTGGTAGTTCTGGAGACTGAGGTCGGGATGTTGGCTGTGCTAGACAGGTGCTATACCACTGAGCTACACCTTTAGCCCCAGAATTACTTTGTGAACAGTTCTTATTTCTCTTAATTATCCCTATTTGCTCCCTGTATTCTTTACAGTGTCTTAGAATTCAGGCTAGAATGTGCCACATAAATGTCCAAGTATTGCCATGTATTCTTAG
>CM053760.1:40779920-40809932 GCA_028658305.1 Pachyuromys duprasi
TTCATAGATCAAGTAAATATTGTGTGTTAACCCACGTCTACATACTTTCACTCTGGTCTCTTTCCACGCCAGCACACTTGGTCCAGCTCGGTAGGCTGCTTTATTCATGATTATCAATACTGCAATTGATGGGAAATGTTTCCTTCCACTTTCAGGGTTCACGCAGCGTGATGACAGAGATGTGAAATGCATTATCATAGGCTTGTTTTGGGGCTCTTGAGCCTCGTTTCCTATACACATGCAATAACATTAATGAACACAGAGGCCATGAATTTGACAGAGAGCAAGGAGAGTGAGGCAAAAGAAGACTTTGGAGATCCAGAGAAAAGGGAGAAATATTGTAATTTCTGTAAAAACAGAAACAAACCAACAAACAAAAACTTATATTGTCTGGGCTGCTTTGATAGCTTCCCTGATGCCCAATGAGGCCAAAAGAGGGCATTAGATCCCCTAGAATTGGAGTTACAAAACACAACATAAACTGCCCCAAATTTAATGTTTTCTAGTTGCTATGGTTACATTGTCCTTACTTTCCTTGTATTTAATGCACTAGTGACTGTGGTCTCTTTAAGGCAGCTGTTCTCAACTTGTGGATCGTGACCCCCACAAAGGTCAGATATTTAAGTAATGATTTATAATAGTAGCAACATTACAGTTATTAAGTAGGAACAAAATAACTTTATGGTTTGGGTCACCACAACATGAGGAACTGTATTAAAGGGTCACAGTGTTAGGAAGGTGGAGGACCATTGCTTTAAGGGCTCCAATCTGCACGTCAGCATCATGTTCACTACACACGGAGTTTTAAAGTCTATCTTAACAGTGGACAGATGAATTAATAGGTGGCCAAATGCTACATAGATTAAAAATAGTTTGCTGAATTCAAACATGGTACACTTTGCCTATCCAATGCATTGAGAAACCTCAGTATCCACTTTATGTTAGCTAGTTTTATGTCAGCTTGACACACATCAATGTCATCTGAGAGGAGGAAACCTCAATTAAGAAAATGCCCCCTGCCTCCAGGGCTGGAAAATTGGCTCAATCGTTAAGAGCAGTGTCTGCTCTTCCAAAGTACTGGGGATCAATTCTCAGCATCCACATGGCAGCTCACAATTGTCTCCATTTCCAAGGTATCTGACCCCTTCACACTGATACATATAAAACAATAAATTATTAAAAAAAAAGAAAATGCTTCCATAAGATTGGGCTGTAGAGAAGCCTTTAGGGCATTTCCTTATAATTAGTGATTGATGGGGGAGGGCCCAGCCCATTGTGGGTGGTACCATGCCTGGGCTGATAGTCCTGAGTGTATAAGAAAGCAGGCTGAGAGCGCCATGATGACCAAGTCGGTAAGCAGCACCCCTCCATGGCCTCTGCATCAGCTCCTGCCTCCAGGCTCCTGCCTTGTTTGTATTACTGTCCTGTTTGAGCTCCTGCCCTGACTTGACTTCCATCAATGAGTAGAATAAACCATTTCCTCCCAAATTTGCTTCTGGTCATGGTGTTTCCTCACAGCAGTGATAACCCTAACTAAGACACAGGTATTCATTTAACAACATGTATACTATACCCACTATACACTAGACTAGTGCAGGCCTGGAAATACATCAGTAAATCAAAGTTTTAATTTCATGGTGCTTATAGCCTTGTGGCTACAAAATAAACAATAAAAGGTGGGAAAAATGTCTAATTTGGAAAGGGCAGTGATGGGTATTTTCTGAAGGCTGTTTAGGAAGCCCTCGGATACGTTACATTATCAGTGCTCTGCTGAAGATCTTCGGACAGTGTGTGAAATGATGTAATCCAGCGGGAACGGCAAGTGCCAAGGTCCACAGAGGGCAGGGCCGAGATATCTTAGTTAACAGTGAGGAGACCCCCTGGGCTCAAAAGGATATGCAAGAAAAAATATTTGGGTAGTAAAAATTAATAGGAAAAGCCAACACACAGTTCATTAATTTCATGTGTTTAATTATTCCCCCTAAATCCTCTTAAACGTTATACTGCACTGCAATTAAACATTTGAAAAGAAATTTCCAGCATGTTGGAGCCAACGGACTGAGTTTAAATACATCCACGGAGGCCAGTGGCTTTAAAGCATTTTAGAAGTATAAACAAGCCACTTGATCCCAACAGCCAAATAAGAGGGTCTGAGAACGTCACTCAGTCCTGTGATGGAATGGGAGAACTCCCAAGGGATATCAGGAGCTCTGAGCCCAAATCAAATCCTGGAGGCCCTCATCATTTCTCTAATTACTCACTGCATTAACATGCCCTTCACCGGAGAAACAGCACGAATAAACCATGAATGGCCATGGCATGGCTCATTTCTGGGACACACAGGCAGATGGTGCCAAAATGCTAAGAATTCACCCCAGGGAAGAAGCATTTCACACTTACATCTGGGTCCTAAACTGTACCCTGTGGGGTGAATTACAATGGTTCTGGAGAGCAGAAGCAAAATGAGAGCCTCTGGGACCGGCATCCTCCAGGTCTTAGAGGCTGTGCAGAATGAAGAGACCTACTTTTTGGCATGCACCAGGAAGCTGCCGATGTCTGACTGCTAAAAAAAAAAGGCCCAGTGTCTGGTCAGCACAGGTCTCCTTCTGTCCATTTACTACCGTCCAGTGACCTTCCAAGGGCAGGGAGGGACTGAATATTTACTCTCTATGGCTCCAGATTCCTTTTCAAATAATCTCTCCTTCTAACCATCTCTAGTTTTAAAGTGCAAAGACAGAATCAGGTAGGGGAACCCACCTTGAGAGAAAGGTTGAGGAAGGGAAGTGGGGGACTAGGGAGTGTTTGGATAGAGAGTCATTCCCACGTCACAGCCCCCAGTGCAGAATGGTCACGGTCACGCCAGTGAAATGTGAACAACTCCTACAAACAAACTGGGTGGGGTCTTTGTTTTTTTGTTTTTAGCGGTAAGGAACTGAACTGCTGTCTCATCCTTTACTCACAGATGAAACTCCGTAGTAAGTGCACTGTACTTGCCTGTCAGGTGGGAGGTCCTAGGTTAAATTCCTACAATACACACACACACACACACACACACACACACACACACACACACACACACACACACACGCACGCACTGGAACACTCAATTATGTAGTAGACAGATTTTGCTACAATATCTTTGACATTAGAGCTCAGAGCACAAGATTGCCAGGAGCAAATCTCTCACTTTTGCAGGCCTTGAGGTCTGAGAGTGCACGTGGTTCTTGATGCTTACCTACGTTTAGAGGCCCAGCAAGGGCAGGAGGTTCTTAGATTCATAAACCCACGAATGGCCCAGGTGCTGGGTAGGAATACAGAGTTCCAAGTCTCTTCTAACTCGTTTAGGGTGGGACTCAGAAGCAAGTGTTGGATCTGAGGGAATCTAGTCACCAATGAACTAGCAAGCATCATTTATGACCAGGACCCCCAGGGAGGACCGTTCACCAATGAGGACAATATATGCAGGTGTGCGCTAGCCTTGGGATCCTGTCTCAGACAGACCCGAGGAAACAGTGGATTCAAAATCCACAGAGCCTTTGTATCATTAGCCTCAGCCAAGAAAGGCTTTTGTCCAGGCCTGAGCTTTGGGAGCACTGCTCTAAGTCTCTTGCAGGGGGGAAGAGGTGTGCTGGAGAGAAAACAAGCCTAGCACCCTGGGCAGGTCAGCAGACAGCTCTTTAGAGCTACGATGCCTTGAGAAGGAGCCAGCACTAATTACCACCTGGCACAACCTGCCGGCCTCTTCCTACAGCACCGCAGCCAAGCGTGAGTTGTCAGCTGCAGTGCAGACTGCAGCTATTCTAGCCACGAACCTCACCAAAACCAAACAGACAGAAAGAGGAGGCGCAGCCACTCCCACAGAGCACATGAGATATCAAACAGAACAGAAAGCCAGCTGCTATGGCCAGCATTGCATGTGCCACAAGTCCAAAGACTAAGGACTGGAGTACAGGGAAGGGTGTAAAAAAACCAGGATCTATAAAACTTTTCAGAGTCTAACACGGGAAGAAAAGAGGTTAAATCTGTGCACTTTTGTACAGATTCTGGAAAGGAAAAGAATTGTCTATCTATACAGAGTACACACACACACACACTTATATATATATATGTACACACACACATACACACACTGTATGTAAACATTCATTTGTATTCTTATTTGTGTTTTCAGGATTAGTCATGAGAAAACCCAAAAGGTTTCTCATGTGGAGGTCCAAAGCCGGAAATGTTAATCCAAACGTGGCTCACAACGTAGACCAGACACACAGAGCCCAGCTTCCACAGGGAAGACATTAATAAGTCTTGCAGGACCCTAGAAGGGGCACCAAGGAAAACAACTACCTAGTGGCAAGTCAGACTAACCTTAGCACTAAATGGCACCTGGAATTTTAATCCTAGATTTCAGAAGGCACAGGCAGGTAGAGGTCTGAGTTTGGGGCCAGCCTGGTCTCTTGAGTCTCTGCCTCAGAAAAAAGGATCTTTCATTTCTCGAGTTCTAAGTTCCTGAACTTTTCAGAGATTCCTGATGAAAAATTCATGTAGAATGTACAAGTGGTGATGACATCCAGTCCTTTCTTGGGGCACAGAAGTTGTCATTGGGTCCCAGTGACAGACTGCAAAAAGTTCTTATCACTATCTCATCTACCTCAAAATCAAACATTCATTCACATCCTGTGGCCCAGAGACGAAAGGAGGAAAATGAAGGACATTTAGCTATCTGAAGTACACTAACAGGATCTGAGATAGCCTAGCTCTCTCCAGAAGACAGAGAATGGACTGAAGTGAACTGTTAAGAAAACGAGGATAGGAAGAAACTTAGGAAGGAGAGAGAAGGAGAGGGAAGACAGGAGGAGGGAGGGGCAAAGAAAAAACAGGGAATGGGTTTAGAGATCGCCTGGGTGCTAGTTATCACCATGCAAACGTGAAGACATGAGGAGCTCAGTCTCCAGAGCCCATGTGAAAAGGGACGGTGTCGTGATGCATGTTTGCGGTCTCAACACTGTTCCAGGTGGACCCCTCGGGCTTGCAGACCAGCCAGCCTAGCCTAGCTGGTGGATGGCACCTATGGAGTGATATCCAAGTTTGACTTTGATGTCTGAGCTCCATACACATGCACAAATGGGCATGAATCATACAAACACACCTATACACATATACACAAAGGGAAAGAAAAGAAGCAAAAGGAGGGAAAGGGAACCAAAAGAACTGCATATTGATTGTTGGAGAGCTATTTCCTCAGAACTGAAACATGCCTCCATGGAAGGAAGAGGAAGGTGCATACTCAAGAACTAAATGAAGCCAGGCACTGTGGTGCATGCCTATAGTCCAAGTACTCGGGGAGGCACAGGCTGAAGGCTTTACAAGAAGATCCAGAGATGCAGTTTAAGTTGTCGACCATGCTTGCAGTGATACAGATCCTTTTCAGTCACCCATGTTCCTGTAATTAACCTTCCACCTTGGCTCCTGTCAGCAGCCCTAATAAACTCTCTGGGCCCCTAGCTAGACCTGCTGACTCACTCTCTTTGGTCTGCTGTCAGGACCCTACCTAGGGTAAGACTGGTTTGTCATATCTCTTGTGGGAATTCAACATTGCTGTACACAGAACAAATGAGAACAAGTTCCGCAGAGGTAAAGCTGCAACCCTGAATGTGTTTGAATACCTACAACAGCAAGACTAAGCCGTACTCTGATAAGGACTGCCATCTGAAAAGCAAAAATAATTTAAAGAATTGTATCAGAGAAAATATATGGATGGCCCATAACTTTAGACTCTTATCAACTCTGTAAACTCATTTGAAATATTTGTTGGGGGGGAGTGTGTGAGCCTCTTTTTTACTATTCTAAAAGTATTATGAATGTACGAGCTTAATAATGTCAGTATTTTTAAAGGCTCAAGGACACAACGTTAAGGTTATTAAAAAAAAACCCTTCAGTGTATAAGGTTGATTTTTAAAAACATTTAGTTTCCATATGCAATGTCTAGAGTGAGACAAATCACATTAAAGTAAAATGAGAAAAGTAGAGCGGAGATAGCTATGACACAAGAGGAGCAGCAAAGGCCTCGTGGTACCCAGTTCTTTCCCAGGCACTCTGTGCGAAGGCTCTCCTGCTCCATCAGCAAAACCTCATCTAACAGGCATACTGGGCTTTCTCTGACATGCCCAATAACTATAAGCAAATATACATTCAAAATGCGAGGTGCAAGGCTGACTGTGATTTTCTAGAAATTGGCTGAACTGACTCAGATGGTATACTTCTATTTCAGTGACTGAGAATCGCACTCGCTAGTTTAGGTGAATATCTCATTATCTAGTAATACTGAGTGCAGAGTTCATCCAAGGGTCTTTTTTGTAATGTTAATTTTTAATCTCAGGGCTGTTTTGGTGTTTTGATTATTTCAAAGTGTTTAAGGAACCCAATTTAGTCATTAACTGGATATGAAAATTCCTTATACATGATGATAATTATATTTTACAACATCATCCTGGAAACAAACACACTGTTAAAAGCAAAATAGCGGTGAGGGACAAGTCCAAAAACAGTCTCCTGAGCTAAGGCTAAGCCTAAACTCTACCATCTACCCAGCAATTACATCTCCTCACAACCTTTTATACTACCATCTTCCTCTGGGCCACAGTTGCTTATATAGTGACTCTGTTTTATACTAATCTACTGCATTTTTCCTGACCTGCCAGTTACCAGCCAGGTCTAGCATCATTTTCTTGGAAAACTCAGGGGTGTGGTACAACTGATTACTCTTTTATCTTACAGTAGGGCATCAAATTTTCTAGCAATAAACACAACGTTTTCTAAAATTCACCTGAAACCCTCTGCTTGTGATTTTTGGTACGCACTTTCTTGCTCCTTTAGTAGAGACTACCTTTAATGCCTTTCCTCTTCTAGCACTGTGACAATTGTTAGTGATTGCTCAGAACTGTCTGACACTGGTTCATGGCTCCTTTGGTAAGGAATCTCAGTCCTCGGGGATTAGAGAATATTCCTGCTTGGGAGATGTTGCCACTCCAATCCCCTCTGGTGCCTTTCGAGGGTCTGTCAATGATCTAATTGCAATCTCAGCTGCACAGGCGTTCCCCCTTCTTTCTCCATTTATCCCGGTGAAGAGGACAGGTCTTATTGAAATTATGGTTGTACTCTGTTTTTTTTTTTCTTTTTTGGTTTGTTTTTTTCTGAGTAACTCAAATTCATACAGACAAAGACCAAGACAAAAGTGGAGGAGGAAGTAGCTGCTTTGCTTTCTCAGAAGGCTGTCAATTCCAAGGGATATGGCTATCATCCTGGGACTCCACAGCAGCACTTCCAAAGATGAAGAAGACATAGCCGGACAAGTATCTGTCACTTTCTTATTTCATTGTATGTACTTTCCCATCTTCTCTGTGTGTGATTTGCGACTTTAACTTTATCAAGAAGGGCACTGGGACTTAACGTCTTCCTTCCTTTGCCCTTGCTTTCTTAGGGAGTTTATGACTGCTCTGAGTGCCCTTCTTGAGCACCCTTTAACCCTTTTGCAGTGCATTCTCTCAGCTTTCTTGGGAGCCAGGCAGCCCCCCTCCCCGAAAGCTTGGACTTTAAGCAGTGATGCTGCAGTAGTGTGGACAGTGCTCTGGAGGATGAATCTCAGGAGAAGCCTCACCTCAGCTTCTCTCCATGTGAAACACTTAAAGAACAACTAGGAAGCAACAGCAGAGATGGGGAGTGGAATCTGAGACCAAGAGTAGGGTTTACCGTTCCAAGAGTTCTGTCTTCCCCACATGTTATTTTAGATTTAAATTTAATGTAATCAATAGTGCACATTCTCATAGAAGCCAGGGGCAGATGCATACTTCCTAGTCCACGAGTTAGTCAAGAGTGCACGTGTGTTGCCTTACCCAAGGTGGCCAATGTTTACCTGTGTTTTCCTAAGAGGCTCTGAGATAAGTGATGAAGGGTCCTATTTATTTTCAGTGGGATCCAGTTGGTAATAAATGTGCAGAGAAAATCACAAACCCAAGGGAGCCTGAAGAGAAATGCAGGACAACAAAGTGCAGTCTAAGGGCCAAACCTTGACTTCTGCACTGAGCGGCCACTGACAACAATACAAGGAAGGCAGCCTATACTCAGTAGCCAGTCTAGTACTTTCTTCAGATGGCCTCACGATAGCTACAACTAAAACTTATGCTGCGATGTACTTGCCAGGGACTCTGGGAACGTCAATTTTGAGATGATTAGAATGTCCTTGGCAAACTACTCTTTACTGCCACCAGCAAATAGGCTCTAACATTTAGTCTTTCACTAGTGAGAGCATCCTGTGACCCAGCTACCTTCTCCCCACACTCAAGTTTGACCACTACTGGTCAACAAGGCCTACAATGGGGGCTGGGCATGCCTTTATTCCTAACAGCAGACACACATACATTGGTGGGTGATCTGTTAGGCTTTTCACTGTAAGACAAGGATGACTGAAGGAAGGGAAAACCCTAATGGAGGTGAAGAACCTTGGCTGCTCTCCGGCTGAGCTCTTATGCTCCATTTAACGCCTTCTTGCTTACCCTTCTTCTGTGTTGGACAACAGGCTATTACTTCGTTGGTTTCGCAAAACATCTGCAATATCCCACATGGAACTGTCCATATTGTCAACTTGATAAATAAATGCATATTAAAAATAAGTATTAACAAAAGAATGACTTGTGTATAGGTGGAGAATTAATCAGCATTAAGCCATTCTCTACCAAGTTAGGAGACTTTCTAGGCTTCACTGTTCTTGTGGAAAGGACTCAAAAAACTAGGGTTCAATGAGGGACACATACACAAATTAGCTTCTGCAAGTTATGGTTATTTCTACTGACCAGGGCATGTACTCTCCTACCCATCACATAAATCATCACTTAGAAACAAAATCCTGTCTCTACTGGTCTATTTCATTTGTCTCTGCCCACTATACCTAATACTGAATACTGTATTTGCATTTGTTCACTGTAGCTCAGCATCGTTTTAGTAAAAGTGGCCATGGTGGGTGTGTTGAGATTTACACTGAATGATGCCCGGGAACTCAGAGGCGGCAGCATGGATACAAGTTCCATACAGCTTACCTGGCCCACTGCCTAGGAAGCCTGTGATCCCAGAGAGGCTGACTGCAGAATACATCTAAGAGGCTAATGACCTTGGAAACAACATCACCCCAAAATAGTTTAAAGCAGACATTTAAGCAAACAAAACAAAACAAAAAACAAAAACCCCAAAAAACAAAAAAAAGCTTGCTTCAAAAATATTCATATTAAAACAGTAAAAAAAACTAGAAACAACACTAATGTTCATCTCAACCAAATGCATTAAGACAAAGTGTTTAGAGCCATACAAAGAAATATTCATCGGTCATACGGACGAATAAAGCACTGATGCAGGCCAGGGCAAGCAGAAGCCTTGAAAATTTTATTCTACATTAAAAGAGACAAGGACAAAATAAGCAACAAACAAACAAACCAGACAGACGCCACATATTACCTAAATCAATTTAAATAAAATACCCAGAATAAATGTCCAGAGAAACAGAAGGTTGATTCTGAGTTGTCAGGGGCTGGGGAGAGTGGGACGAGGCATCTGGTAAATGCACACATCCTAAACGGTGCTGATGGGTGCACAACACGTGAATGTATAGAATGTCACTGAATTGAGCTCTTTACTATGGGCAAGGCAGTCGGCACTGTGCTGTTTCACTCCAGTCTGTACCTTCTGACCTGAACTTCTTAGTCGAATGTGAAGGTCACAAAATATTGGCAACAGCAAAAAAACATTTTGAAATGTGACATCACTAAAAATGAATGCAAAATAAACCCCATGATGACTCTAAGGTGTTTCTACCAGTGGTCACCAATGTCCCATTATGCAGCTTCACTTCAGCCTCGGTTCTGGACAGCACTTAGCTTGGTACAGCACACGGCCACACCACACAACGAGCATTCCGCCCAAAGCACCTCGGCTCAGATGAGCGAGAACCGCAAGTTATGAACTAGTGTTTTTATGATACATACAAAATTTTCTTCATATAGAAATAGGATGGCTTATTTTATAATTGACAAAGCATTCAGAATATTTTTTCTACCTTCAGCTTTCAGCAAACAGATGTATCTTTGTAATACTGTATTAAAGTGTGTGATTAAAAAAATCCTGTTTGAATTGCATAAAAATATTATTAAGTAAATTTGACTTGGGATTGGGGCAGAATTTCTAGCAATTTCTGAGTTGGTCTTGAACAAAACTTCTGCCATTCTGTAATGGCAAAAGTTATGCAAAGTGAAATTCCCATAACCGATTACTACAAATTAAAAGCATCAAATATTGAAGATGTTCTACAACCTGCAAGTTTCGAATATCCAGCCAAGAAAAATTTATTATGGGAAAATAAACATCCATCTCATCACTGTGCAAATTTACTTTCTTCTCTAATAAATGATAAAATGACATATTTTACCAATAAATTGTTTCATATTAATTTATGATTTACTATCAGTATATATTGATTTATATAATGATTTCACATACCTATAACCTGGGGTCCTAAAAATTTTTTGGTCAAAAAGGGGTAGAGAGTAAAGTTTAAGCCTCTCTCATCCTAGTACAGAGAAAACAGCAGCTAGCTCTCCCAGGCTGGCCCTGTCTGCCTCCTCCCCCTCTCCAGCAGCCACACTGCTTGTGCCTCAAGCAGAAGGGATAAACCTAATGAGCCCAAATGTCAGCACAATATAAATTACGGCAAGGGGGAAAAAGCAACAACTTGATGCATGGCTGAGGATCTGAAAGAGGAATGTCCACCATTGTTTGTGATTATGGATCACATCACAATCTAATAGCAATTTTTATTTAATCAATAATTTCCATGCTGGACAGACAGCCCTGTTACAGAGAATCGACAAACAGGTACTGATAGCGACAAGCCTCGTTATTAATCTTTCCTCTGCAGGCTTATCAGCCAAACTACTGTAAAAGGCACCACCAAGATGGATATTACAAACCACCTTTTCCTACCCCCACCTTCGGCTTCTTTCTTCCTCTCTTAGGCTACTCCATGTATTGTAGACTCCACATTTATTTGCGTAACCTGGGGCTTGAGTGGCATAAAAAGGCAGCTTCGCATGAGCCATTTCACAATCTGTAGGACCTAGACCATCGCTTAGGGTTAGCCATTATAGGCTAATAAATCATACTTTCTCTTTGAGTTGTCAATCGCCAACAAAACCTTTGTACAAGCACTGGCGTCTGTAATTCCGTAAAGGCTTTTCATCTTGAAATAAGATGCTCTGCACTGATAAGAGAATAATCCCCTCCTGATCAAGAAAAATAAAATCAAATCTGCATTTTACCAATTAAAGCTGCTGCCAGAAGCCAAATGGCTCAGCACTGAGACTCCACTGAAGTTTATCTCTGCTGAACACAAGGAGGAGGACCATTAGGCTGTGCGTCCTTTGTGCCTTGACTGCTTTATCTTGCTGTGGAAGCCGCACTGAGGAAGGTGCAAACACATTCAACACCTCGAGGAAAAGCCACCAGGAAGACCTGTTTCTCATGGGCCAGGACCACGTCCCTGTGTATTATGTCCTGCTCTCTGGAAAATGGAGCACCACAACGTATTAAACAAAAACCAAGATGGGGTAGAGGGAGATGATAAGCATCCTTAAAAGACACCAACAGAATCCTGTGCAGTAACGTCAGACAGTCTCAGAATTCAAGGTTATAATCTCAAACTGCGAAATAAGGTGCACCAAGAAGAGAAACAATGAAAAATGGTATGTATGAATCATCCCCATAGACCGCCCCACTGGCACGGTAAATGTGACTGTCATTATAGTAGGCAGCTGCTGAAAGTTTATCAACAATCATTCAACCCTGCAATCCCTGATAAACGACTTAAAAAAAAAAAGCAGAATCTCAAGACCCTTAAGTAATAAGCACAGACCAAAAATAAGGACTCAGTCCACGTGCAAAACCGACTCTGAGGTGGCTCTTTTGTGACTGTCATTTACAACAACCATATAAGCTGCTTGGAACTGTGAAATACCTCTAAACTATCTCCCAAACTTTCACAAGGAATTTTCAATAATCCTCACTGTAGGCCTGCCTTCTGACTCTGTCCTACCACAGCCTTCCCCTCTTCAATGCAGGGATAACTACAGCTTCCGGGGTTCTACATATCTCCACGGTGATAGTAACTCCCCCTCATCAAAAACATTAGTCTCCTTACTCCATATGGAATAGAAGATAAGACTACTTCCTAGCCCAGCAATCCCATCTCCTTTTTCCCTGTTCACACCTGCTACTACTCTTCTTGAAGATTGCACGATGCTTGCTGCTCTTTGCCCAAGATGCATAAAACAAACCATTCTGCAGTTTTAGTCCTAAACCAAGAGAATATCAAAGAGCCCAGCCTACTAGAGCGTTAGGTATGTCTATGGATGAATTCTACTACACTGCTCACTCCTCCCCACTGTCTCAACATAGAAGACTAAGCACCTTACTACATCAGTCTTTACCTGTCTGAGTCTACTTCTTCATTCAAGACAGTGTTCACATCTAATCTCTGTAAGGCCTTCCATTTCTTCCTCAGCACCTTTTCCTTGTTTTCCCCAACACCCTGATGACATATGGACATTATTTCAAGACAACCTGTCCCCGAGGCTCCTTACCCCAAAACACAGACACCAAGAATAGTATGTCAGTCCCAGTTCTCCATGTCTGTACCATGTAGCTTTTTTCCTTCTAGAGACCTTGCCTACTATTTGCATAGTGGTCCCCAGGTGTGGACACATGCTTGCAGCTAGGATCAGCAGCCTACATAAGAAACATGCGATACTAAGGCAATGGACTACTTACTATTTCTGTTTAATGAAACACAAGCGAAAGATTTCCTTGGCCTTACCATTCAGTCTGCTTGAGTTTATTAACTCTATTTCAATATATTCTTTCTTTCTTGGTATGAAAAAAACCTACTATCCACAGTACATGAAATATTCTCACCTTATCCTAATCTTCCAAAGAAAGCCAAACTTGAAAACAAAGACAATAGGTTGAATACTATCTCCACTTTAAGGATGAGAAATGGGAACCAAAGCTTTGGGTAAGGGAATAAATCTGTTTTGGTCAGATTTAGGAACATGTCCCCCTCACTATCTATCTGCAGTTCCCAGATCTTACCACTGGTGGCTGGGCAATGTAAGGGTGGAACAGGCTGCTTTATGTTTAAGGCCTCAGACTATATTTAGTCTTTTGAGGATAAAGCTCTTATACATTTTCTTGCTGACATTAATTGTTGTAGACAAAAATAATTCATCCATGGCAGCATTTGGCTAACCTCGGAAAAACACAAATGTCCCTGAATCTTCAAAGTCTATACATTAGAAATGGCTTCCTGCTCTTGGGCCTGGTTTATGTCAAAGCAGACACATGATCTCTAACCTCACTTGCTGTGATTTCAGAGGCTGGAATCTGAGCAAGTTCCTTAGGACTGCAGGAAAAAGAAAAATGTCGGGCATTTTTCACTGAGAAGAAAGGCTTGGCTGGCAGTGGGTCTTGCCAAGAACTACTCAGTGACAATCTTAGCATGCGGAATTTCCAAGAAGCTCTGTCAATAGGCAACTTTACCTTGCTCCCCACCCACGAGCAGATTTCTTTTTTTCTTCCTATTTTTTCCCAGAAAAATTTAAAACTAATTCAGAAATCCTTTTTTTTTTTTTTAAATATCAGAACACTCCAAAGCAGGATGATTCTTTCTTTAATCAACACTGGAAGCATAACAGTTTTGGGGACACACAGAAGCCACTTTGCTTTCCTGGGAACAGCTGATAATATGTGTAGACAACAATTCTGGGTATCCCTGTTAGGGATGAGGTGTTGCAGGCACTCGGTGGGAAGAACATCTTACAGTATGTCTACAACAGAGGATGATGCATTCAAGAGCTGAGGACGAGGCACTTTGGTTTAGTGGTACCCTAAGGAGAGTCTTTTAGAGGATTCCAGGACTTAGGAACACACAAAGAACTTTTAAAGGTCAACATTACACAAGCAAGAGGAAGAAGAGGACTGGGGCTCTCTCTGGTTCTCTGAGGAGGCTTTGTGAACTGGGGGTCTAGTTGCCAACTTTTAGATATTGATTTCATGCTAATATTCCTACTTGGACACCACCGAAGAGAAATCTAAAGCAGTCTTCACTGGTATAAAAATCTCTAAATACATTTCTCTTTCATAAGGAGAATCACTAGCATATTGACAGCAATTTTTATAAGTGGAGCTACAAATTGTATGTTTTCTTATCTACATCTTCCAATTGGGTTGACCAGTCTTGAAGAGTCTAAGGAGCTTTTGTTTGTTTGTTTTTTAAATGTGCTCATGCCAGTGCTGAGACTGAGAGACTGAGTAGAACACAGTACTCTCTAGCCCATACAGCGTTTGACTGGCTCCTGTCAAATGCACTTCCCAGTATAGCAACAATTAATATAAAATAAACCTTTGAGCGAACACAGAAGTCCCAAAGACTAACAGAATCATTGCACCATCCTTCCCAACCCAATCTTCAATAGACAAACACGAGTTGGAATTGACTCATTTAGACCCGATGTCTCTTTCTTACTGAGCCCACTGTGTATGTGATCTCTGCTTGGCCTTGGACAGTATTTATTTTCATGACAGTTTCACAGTCTGATAAGTGAGAAAATAATGTCTGAAAGGGTCAAATAATGCCTGGAAGGGTATCTTGAGAGTCGGGGTGGAGAAGAAGCTGCTACTCAGAATCTGGGCTGGAGGGGTTCTCCAGCAGTGGGCCACACAGCCCCCATTCCTTGACCTTCCAGTCCAAGCTCTTAGAGACGTTTTCATGAAAATGTTTCCCAGAGGTGAAACTTCGTAACTTCACAAAGAACATGACCCTTACGGCAAAATCACTGCACAGTGATACTGAAGTTTACAGGTTTTATTCTATTATTTTACATGCCACATTTTCAAATAATTGGAGCAAGAGAATTAACTAGCAACTCCGTGTAGAAGAAAATAAGATCAAAATTTCTACTTCTTCATTTTAGATTGTTTTGTGCACATGAAACCAATCCCTGTATCATGTGTGAGATCATTCTCACGTCTTAAACTCAATTTTCTATTAGGTAAAGGTATACACTGCAACTTCATACAGTGAAAAGTACTAGACAGGAGACATAAAACAAAGTTAGAATTAGGCTATTAATATGAAAACAACATATTCACATCAAACTTTCCTGTGTATTTACAGATACATTTCTGCATGCAAACTTCTGATATTAAAATAAAAGCCCTTGTTTTTGCAGCAAATGTATAGAATTTGTTTCTAACTGGCAGCAAAAGTGATTATAAAGGAACTTCAGCATACTTCTGAAGATCAAAACTTGCAGCATATAAAAGCACTTATAATCCAAGTAGGTGGTTAATCATTCTACAAAAATGATACCATGCTTAAAAGATCCAAACAGAGGATTACATTTACCTAAATGGCACCCAGTTGAGGCCAGATGTTATTATGAATCCACAGCACGATCTCTGAAGTTCAGTATTAAGACAGCATCCCTATGGGAAGAGGACATCCCTGGGCTCTGGAGGAGTCCAGTTGATCCCCAGTACCATACATCTGAGGAGAGCTGTGGGCAGTAACCTGAGAATAACTTTCCAGTCAGAGGCCACACCCACTAATCTAAGGAGGGCTCCTGTGGGAACATCCAGCTTCCTGCCCAGGGCTCTTCCCACACCACACCTCCAGAAATAAAGAGGGCACCAGAAACTACCAGCCAACGCCAGAGACAACCAGATGACTAAAGGCTGCAGAAAAACACAATCAACAAAAGCCAAAACAATACGGCATCTCCAGGACCAAGTTATCCCATGGCAAGTAGCCCTGTATACCCTAACACAAACTAAAACACAAAAAAATTACCTTAAATCTATGCTTATGAAGATGATAATGGAGGAAATGAATAAATATAGGAAGATACAGTTGACGAGATTGAGGCCTTTAGAGAGGAAATGAATAAATCACTCAAAGAAATACAGGAGAATACAAACAAATGTGAAAAAAATCAATAAAATGATGGTTCAAGATCTGCGGATGGAAATAGAAACAATAAAGAAAGCACAAACAGGAAATGTTGGAGATGGAACAATTTAGGGAAGAAAACAGAAACTATACAGGTAGGCATCACCAACAGAATACAAGAGATGTAGGAAAGAATCTCAGGTGTAGAAGATACAATGGAAGAAATCAATGTATCCATCAAAGAAAGTTAAATCTAAAAAATTCCTGAACAACAACAAAAAACATCCAAGCAGTCAAGGATACCACAAAAAGACGAACCCTAAGAATAATAGGAATAGAAGAAATAGAAGATTCCCAGCTCCAAGGTCCAGAAAATTTTTCAACAAAAATCACAGAAAAAAACTTCCCCAATCTAAAGAAATAGATGCCTAGAAGCACACACGAGGTCCTACAGAACATCAAATAGATTATAGCAGAAAAGAAAATCCTCTTAACACATAATAATCAAAACACTAAATGTACAGAACAAAGAAAAAAAATAATAAAAGCTGCAAGGGAAAAAGGCCAAGTAGCACATAATGGCAAACCCATCAGAATCACATCTGACTTTTCGGTAGAGACCATAAGCCAGAAGGGGCTGGGCAGATGTCTTGCAAACCGTAAGAGATCACAGATGCCAGTGTAGACTACTATACCCAGCAAAATTTTCAATCACCACAGATGAAGAAAACAAGATATTCCATGACAGAGCCATATTTAAACTGTGGTACATCTACACAATGGAATACTATTCAGCTATGAAAAACAAGGACATCATGAAATTTGGAGGCAAATGGATGGATTTAGGAAAGATCATCATGAGTGAGGTAATGCAGACCCAGAAAGACATGCATGGTATATACTCACTTATAAGCAGATATTAGCCATATAATACAGGAAAACCATACTATAATCCACAGAAGCTAAGTAACAAGGGAAACCCTAGGTCAGAAGCTTAATTTTCATTCAGAAGGGCAAACAGAATAGACACCAGAAACAGTTGAAGAGAGAGAACAGGACTGGAGCCTACCATAGGTGGTCCCTGAAAGACTCCACCCAGGAAGTGATCAAAGCAGACGCTAAGATTCACAGTCAAAATTTGGGCATCACAGAGGGAGTCCTATGGGAAAATGTGAGGTGTGTGGGGGGGAAGTAAAAGGACCTGGAGGGGACAGGAGTTCTACAAGAAGATCAATAGAGCCAAAAAAATCTGAGTGCAGGGAGCCTGCAAAGACTGATGCAATAACCAAGGACCATGCATGAAGATGACCTAGACACCACTGTTTAGATGTAGCCCATAGGCAGCTCATTCTCCACATGGGTGCCCTAGTAAGGAGAGCAGGGGCTGTCTCTGACATAGACACTGTTACCTGCTCTTTGATCACTTCCCTCTGGTGGTACGGGGCATTGCCAGGCCACAGAGGAAGAAGATGCAGGCAGTCCTAATGAGACTTGATAATCTGTGATCAGTTGGTAGGAGAGGAGGGCTCCTCCTTTCTGAGGACCCGGGGTAAGGGAGAGTGGATGGGACAGGAGGAGATGGGGGGGGGGGGCTACAATCAGGATGTAAAGTGAATAAATTAAAAAAATAATTTTAAAAAAGGGGAATATAAAAAATAGATCCCTATTTGTAGTTGTCAAGTTACCTTCATCCTGGGTCATGTTGCTTGAAATTACATTGAAGAATAAAACTGCTAAGAAATATCTTTACTCTCGGTAGACTGTTGGGAAAGATCTTGTATTATTAATTACAAAACAGACTAGAGAGTTGATTTGTTCAAACTAAGGGCAATGAGTGGCAGTGTCATAGTAAAGGATGGACAACAGGTACAGTGATTGCCCTGTGTTTCTTCTTTCAGATCTCAAGATGTCTTGCAAACCCTAAAAGACCACAGATGCCAGTTTAGACTACTACACCCAGCAAAATTTTCAATCACCACAGATGAAGAAAACAAGATAGTCCATGACAGAACCATATTTCCAAGCCTAGGTAGCCATGAAGCAGTGAAAACACCACTCTGTGCCACTGAAACATGCAGGTTACAGAGAATACAAGATGATTCTGAGCTTCATGCTGTAAGAATTTCAAATGCCTCTACCACCAAAGTCAAAAGCAGAACTTACTTGGAGAACAAAATTCAAAGAAGGGAGCAGAGTTCGGCAAAGTCTGGAAAGTAGGCTGACCTGCTTCCCAGGACACAGCAACAGCCAGACCAAATGCTCTGAGAGCTAACAAGGCCTGACTTAGAAGAACATTTACATTTAAAATGTGGATCCTTTGTAACATAAGGCACAATAGCAGAGTCTGGCTAATTTAAAACTGAAGAGAAATACGGGCTTTCAGCTTACCCTGAAACATCAGAATATGTCTTTCAGAAATCAGGTTTGGATCTTGACAAATAGATAAGAAACACAATCAATCAAAAGCACATATAACAAACTTTTTTTTTAACTACATGTTCTTCTTGTGCTTTTGTTGCTTTTGATATTAACTGATACCAAGAGACTGTAACAAAATCCTGGTGTACAAAAATACATGTCTATATTCCTAGCTTCTGATAATAAAAGCAAATTTATTGCAAATTTAATACTAGCTTGAGAGCAACTAGGCCCAGCTATAATTATCTTGGTGAGAAATTAAATTAATTACACACCACTGTGATAACAGATCCTGGCAGCAGCACACCTAGAATAACATCCATTTGGGAAAGGAAAGGGTCTTGAAATAAAAGGGAAGCAGAGGGAAAGGCAATATTCTGCCTATCTGTTCAGACAGTAATAGACGGGGTAATCTTTTCCCCTGGAACATGGAGTGCACTGCTCTGGAGACTACTGGGGAAAGTCAGCCAGTTCCTAATTCCCTTCTTCAACTTTGCGATTTGCTAATGTGAAACACATGTCTCTCTTTTGCACCAAGTTCAAATAGCTCTGGAATTCCAACCTTGCAGCTCAGCGACTGAAGCAGAACAAGGGGAGAACTTGTCAGGATTTAAGGGCTTTCAGCAAAGCCCTTCAATTGCAGCCAGCACCCTATTCCACGGCAGGATATCAATTATAGATAGTGACTTGCTTTAGCAGGCAGTCGGGACTGTCAGACACTAGATAGACAACCATGAAGAATCATGAATCTTTCTATTAACTGTAAGAGGGGGAAAGAATGGGTCATGGCTATAAATAAGGCAGAGCAACAGAATGGTTTAACACCTTGCCGCTTGGTTGTATGTGGCATGAAAATCCAACTAATCAGAAAATGTCTGCTCTCCAAGGAAAAAGGCAAGAACCAAAATGGTTAATGCTTTCCCCCTGTCCCTAAAAAACAGGCTTTGCAACTGGTATATATTCCATCTGTCACCAAAGTAATTAGGTAGACTTGATGTACCTGTTACTTCAATCAACAAAATATAAAGCACCTATTCTGCCCTGGACCACCACTAATGGGTCCAGCAGCACCCAGAGCGGGAAAGGATGATGCAAGCAATGCACAGGCAACTGAAACGCACCAGTGCGCAATTTCTCTTCTTCGGATGGGATATGAATAATAAGAACCAGGGGCTTTATGTTGGAAGTTGTAACTTTTAACTTACTGTGCTTACCCTTGTAACTTAGCTTAGACTGAAATTAATATCATCAAGGCACCACACTGGATTTTGACTAAATCCCTACACCAATCTCCTCTACGTGATTTAGAATTTTAAAGCTCCACTGTGTGTGGATGCGGTCATAATGAGTGAAGATACATTCCATGAAACCGTGAACACTATGGCCATTCAACTGGCAGCTTCAGCAACCTTCTCTTAAAACTATTCCAATCTACAAAGACATCACAGGAATCGGCCTCGATACTATATAAAATAACTACAATAATCATTGCTGAGACAAAGCCTTTACAACATAAAGAGAGAAAAGCCAAACCCTAAACCAGCCTTCACATAAGTTACATAAGCGAAAGGTTAAGGTGCTACCATACCCCACATCTTCACTGTGAATGTTCCTGGTGTATGCTACTCCTTGAAAATAATTCTCATGAAAACAACAACAAAAGAATACTACCTTCTCCCCTCTTAGTATTCTGGGCCTTTGTGCTTTCCATTAAAGCAGTCAGCATGAATAAAGTCATTAAGCCAGACTTAGTTTAAAATTAATACTTGAATAAAACCAAAGAGGAAAACAAAATCACACCAAATTACATGTGTGGAAAAACCTGAAAATATACCTTAATTAAAACCATTTGACTGACTTTTTGGCTGTACTTGAGAAATCTGTAATTCTACTTACACAAATACAAAGAGGCATGATTTTAAAAGAAACGGAGGGGGAAGGTCCTGCTGTAAGATGTGAAATCTGACAGTCTGTAGATCAGGTTTCTCACAATCTGCTGTGCTGAACTTAACAGAACCAGGTAACTGCAGGAGACGTGGCCCAACACTCTAAAAGCTCACACAACTTTTGATTTTTTAAAAACAATTTTAGTGTTTAAACAGAAGAAGGCTACAATGAAGGCTACAGACTATCTACAAGGCAAAGATCCTGTCTCTTTCGTGCACCCACTCAAGAGAAAGACAGAAGCACGACAGCAGAAGTTCTCAACCTGTGGGTCATGACCCCTTTGTGGGGGGGCCTCACATATCAAATATCCTGCATATCACATATTTAATTACGACTCATTACAGTGGCAAAACTACAGTTATGAAGTTGCAACAAAATAATTTTATGGTTGGGGGTCACCACATCATGAAGAACTATATTAAAAGGTTGCAGCATTAGGAAGGTTAAAAACCACAATACTACAGGGATGTTTGGTCAGATTTCATATTGGAGTAGAAAAGTAAGAAACTTCCCTATTTGGTGAAACCATCCTTAGTGCCTTAACAGGACCCTGTGTTTCTGTAGAGAAATCATCCCAGCCTAGGTCTTCATGATCCAGATGCTCTGAATGCTGTTCTGTGTCACTTGATTTTGGCTGCATTTGTCAAGAAGGCTCTCCTGGCCTCTGAGACTGTGCCACTTATGAGGAAGCCTTGGCAAAGGAGTCATGGCTATACCACGCTGTCTGAACCAATCCTGCAGACTGAGTAAAAGATGCCTGGCCTTGTTTGCTAAGAGAAGAAGAAGTGTCCCAATGTGACTACTGTAGGGTTTCCATCATTAAACACATTTTTCTTCCATGCAAGCTTTAAACAACAATGTTGCCTTCAGGTCAAGAATAAAGCATTGCATTGCTACATACAGTAATAGGAGGCTCCTTACACTCTGAGTTCTACAAGAGAGAGAGAGAAAAAAAAAGTGAACCCATCTGTTTCTGAATTTTTTTTAATACTGTTACTGGATCTTGGAAGGGGAATCAAACTTAGTTAAAAGGTTAATAATAATTCATGTCCAGCTTACTATTACTCAATAACCATCAAAGCCTCTAACTCAAAATAGTGTTTTCTGGCTTACAGGATCAGAGCCATTACACTCTCTATTGAAGACTTTATTGAATTTTACACTAAGCTTTAGCTGACTGAACAGGTCAAGCACTGTGGCTCAGGGTTTTCTTTATTCTCAGAAAATCATAAAGCCCTCTCCAGCTCTCAGTGCTGCCAGCTAAGAAACTTGACTCCGCGCAGGGTCAGAGAAGCTGACCTCAAGCAAGGTCGCGGAGCTGAGGGGCTGCATCCCTGAGCAGCCGTCACTTACATGCACGAGCTGATCCTGGGTGTCAAACTCTCTGGTGCAGCCTTCCCAGTGGCAGTTTGTCTCGTAGATGACTTCAGGCTCCTGCTTGCTTTCATCTTTGTCCCCTTCCTCCTTGACTAGGGTTGTTCCTTCAGGCTGTTCCTGTTGGGGTGAAGGCAAGGAACAGAAAGGAAAAAATCAGGAAGGTACAAGAGAGCAGAAACTTGATTTATGTATCTTCCTCTGAACTCAAGTTTTCAGCAAAATAAAAGAAAACCAGTTCTACCAGTTGGGTCTTGAGGAATGAAGAAGGCTAGAATTTGTATCTGTCTTTTTCTGATACCCTGAATACACCTTCTGAGATCATTTTAATTTGTGATGCAAGACACTAGCCTAATCATAACAAACACAAAAAAATTACCCAGGCCCTGCTGCCTAGAATATAAAGCACACGAACATATTAAAACAAACAAACAAACAAACAAACCCAAAGCAAAAAATAAACAACAAACATGAAAGTGGGAATTATTTACCCTCCCTCCAAACTATTTTTTGTTGTTGTTTTGATTGTCTACAATCTGCTAATTTATTGTTCTATCTTACAATGTAGGAAAATGGCTTTTGAATACTTTTCCTTCTTTCCCCTGATGTGACAGGCACTTTCAGACTTTCCTTTTAGGGATCATGCCTTCTTGGTTTAGCCTCTGGTCTTCAGGAAGATGCTGGTCTGCCTCATAGTTGAGGCAAGAAAAAGACACTGCCTGATGCTCTGGACACAGACCTATCTCTGCCAGCATCACATCAAATGCAATTCAAAGAATCTCCAGGATTCTAGGCACTAGCTAGATGGACAGATTTGAGTCCTGATCTAGGGTTACATAATAAACTATTTATGGACACACTGTGGTATAACTAGCAAGGTTGTTTGTTGTGTCGCAAAGGGTATGAAGGATGGTTTCAGAAGTCCCTATCACAACTTTATTCCACCCTCTAAGCGCTCACTGAAGAACTTGGGTCTCACTTCAGTATGGATTGCATTGAATCATACTGATGATAGCAAAATACAGATTCTATGAACTCTTACTCAGCTCTGACTTAGGGAAAACAGCACTGATTACATTTCTGGCTCAAGACCATCTGTAATATCAATCTGGAAATAACCTACATATTGTTCCATGAAGCCAGACTTAATTGATGAGCAATACAGCCCAGAATCTGTGTGACTGTGCTTCAGTCTCTTCTGGTTCTCTGAGCTCTCTGAACAAGTAAGGAGTAGCAAAATAAGAAAAGTAGAGAACATGATCAATGAAGCAGATATCACAAATTATGCCAGAGCTTAAGCATGGGGTCAGAAGCAGAGTAATTTAGGCCCCAGGTCAGGAATGACAAGCCAAACTGCACCCATGATCAGTAAGAGAGGAGTCTAACCAGCAACCCTTCATGGTGGTGACTTCAACTTCTAAACTTAAAATTCTTAAACTTAAGAAGGCTTAAACTTCTAAGCTATCTGACCTATCAAGAACAAGAACACAACTTCTTTCATTGCTGGTGTTTATTTTTGAACTAGAGAAATGAATTCAATCACTTCCTAAGGAGTTCATTTCCAAACACATGGCCAAAGTCAAGAATACATTGGTAAGAAAATGTTGTACATGAATCTGGAGGAAGAACTGACCCAAGGTCACTATGGGAAGAGTGAAGGGTGTTCTACAAAGCCTGGATGTCTTACCTGCTGGCCCCGTGACCCTGGGCTGGGGAGGTCTTCATCGGGTTTGATCTTGGACCGCTTATTATGCATAGGGTCTCCGGTGCTGCTGACTGCAGATTCACTTGTGGGCTTGTTCTGCTGGTTATATTTGCATGGTTGAGGGAAAAAAATTTAGGCTTTAATTAATTAATAGAGCCTGCATGAAAATGTTACTGAAAACAAACAAGCTTGTTTGATAATATGGGAACGATTCTGATAATGCCAGTCACCAATGGGAGAGTTCAGGTGATGTGACCAAACCTAGACAATGCCTTCAGGGAGCATTCTCCTTTTCTGACTCATGAGTAGCAATTGCTTGTGGCTTTTAAAAGCTTGAAGAACAGAGTGAGGGCCCTAGACTTTAACAAGCCATTTCCAAAAAGGACTACTTTGGGTGGGAGATGAGTTCAAACTACTAGTGAAGATCTTCAATTGCCGCTGGCAAAAGAGCGGAGAGATTGCAGTTTTACGTTTATTATAAAGCATCATCGAGTGCTCAGTCGCAGCCTGGTCATTGTGGATGGAGTGGGCAGTGGCTAAGAGTCCACACACATAGACTATCAACAGAAGCTGTTGATAGTTGGGTGGAGTAGGGCCTTATCAGGCAGCCTACTTTTAAATCATAAGCTAATGGCTCCCATGGAAGATGCCCTGGTTCACATGTATCAAAGTTTGGAAAAAGAAGTTAAGATGTCCATGTGAAACCTCGACAACGATGAACTCTATGATGTAGACAGCCACCATGATGGCAAGGATTCCGTTGATCAAGATGAAAGACAGACACTTCTCTCACCTGTGAGGACTCAGAAGGGCCAGAGCTGACCTGGACAGGGTTCAGAACAGTTGGGATTCCCGGGATAGGTCTCTGTGTTGGGAATGTTGGAGCAGGGTGGATGAGCGGAGGGCTGTGTCCAAATGCTGAGCCTAAGCTCTGCTGACGGCTTAGGATCTGTTGATGCATATGGAGAGACACAGGGGCAGAGGGGTAGGTGAAGCTCAAAGCAGGGCTGTGGAGGAAGAAAGAAAAGCATCACTTACATTGACAGCAGGAACTACAACAAACTAAGAATATTTATAGCTTTAACTAAAGCCACTCAAATCACACCAGGTCTGTCTGTTGCGATGAGAAGAAGTTACAAAGAATTACTGACAAGTGTCTTGAGAAAAGGCAGAACGCTAAGAGTGGACATGTATGCACATCTTGCCCACATCATAGCCCTGACATAATATTCTAGAAAGTGGAAATGAGGGGCATTGGCTCAATAATAACTATTTATTGCAATAACAAACTTTATATAAAAAAGAGAATGGGTGACTACATGCTTTATAGTACTTTTATGTGCTCTGGGTTCCGCTTGTTCCCGTGCATGGAGCAATTCCTTTAATCTTAGCTCACACCGATCGCTTTCATATGTCTCCAGATCTTATTACAAGAGGAAAGAAAATCAATTGGTTAAATGTGTTTTGAACACCATGCTTGTCATATCACTCATTTGTTTGTAAAGATGGAAAGCTTGGTTCATCCAGCATGCCACCTAAAGAATTTCCATCAGTGCCGTCTGGTTACAGAAGCTGATGGATTAAGCTCTCCCCACTGAAATCAGTGATCAATGGGCTTTGATGGGGGAATATTCCAATGGGAAGCACAGCTCCCTCCTACTGCAGAACGGCACTAAATGTCTATTATGGCCCATTATGCATGCTAATGCTTGTCACCACTTTATTTTGCCACATTTCCCGGGCCACAGTCAGTTCCTAGGAAGTGCCACTTTCAACCTCGTGATACCTCAGTAAGTGGCCAGTGGCCAGATGCGTCTTTGTATGAGCACAGTTTAGGGATCAAATCCTCCAGGAGCAATGACTGACTCTGGAGGACTTTTCCACTGGCTTAAAATGCATAGAGAGCTAATAATTGCCTACATGGAAAATTCTCCTCTATTAAAAACAGTCTGATAATAAATTTTCACACACAAGTGTGCACACACACGTAACTATAAAGTTAGCCAGAAAGAACCAGAGTTCCTTATAATATTAAGGGTAGAACTCATGCAGATTTCCAATCTGGTGGGTTAATTACTATTGCAGCTAAGCACATTAACTGAAAATAAAATAATTACAGTAACAAAATTCAAACCATTTTAACAACTTTTAGTAATAATTCCAGAGATATACTTCCTTCATTAACATGACTTTACATTTTTGTCTGTTTGACTATAACCCATAAAAGGGCGGCTTCAATGGGAATTCATTACTATTATTCCTACAGAGAGTTTTCTGTTACAATAGCTTGCCCATTTAAGACTGAATACCATTAACAATACCCTTAGAGAAATCCACCAGGCTTTGAGGGACTCTCCTTTCATTTTACATTGTATTTCCTTAATAAAGGAAAGCAGAAACATGGTGAAAACAGTGATTGTTCACAGTAAGTTAGAATAGGTAGTAATATTCTGTTCTGCAGCACTATAGTTTCTGCCCATGTTTCTGTAAGCAACCATGAATGATTACAGCAAGACTCACCCAAGGTAGCTGCGTGGATGATTGATAGGGCATTAATCAAAAGATGCATATCTACCTCAGAATTTGTTCACAAGCTTTCTTCTAATAGCTGATTTCATGTTCACTGAGCTCTGTGCCAGTTTGTCCAATTTATTTTTCAGTGTACAAGCCATTCATCAAAAACCACAATGATTTAACACCTCCACCTCCTTTGGGTGAATGGGTATTACCAAGTGTAACTACCCTATTCTACTCATTAAAGAAACAAAAGCTGAAGACCCCACTTCAGGTAATAATTAGAACATCAATAGTCCCTGCATTAACCTCTATGCACGTTTTTAGTTTCTCAGGGGCCCGAACTATCCAGCAGGCTTAATGAAAGAATCTTAAGAAGAGGTGAGTGACAATTCAAATTGTAGGGAACATCAGATTCTAAAAAAATAAGTGTCTGATTAGGAGTTAAGACTACTAAAAAATAAAAAGACTACTAAAAACCAATACTTCACAAAGCAGGAAATAGCCTTGTTTTGTTGAATATATATGGAATTCAACAGACTTTATGCTGACTGTCACACAAGATAGGTATACTTTAGGAAGAAATATCAGATCAGATGAATCAAGGCTCAGTATTCCCACAGAAGTCTCTTAGCATTACAGTCCTCCTTGTCCATGGGTACATAACAGTTTGAGATTTTTTAAACCAAACTTTGGTAGCTTTCTTTGGGGCTTATTTTTCACTAGTGAAACCAGGGAGCTGAAATAAATACGTTCTAAAATGTAGTTGAACCACTAGGCAGTAGGCTTGACAGGCAAAGCTGTGATTTCTCAACCTCTGTGGTTTATTATAAGCCAGGAACAGACGATCTCTTCTCTGTGTGCCAAGGCCTGGGGGCCGCAAAATGGAAACTGCCAGGATGTCTTTGATAAGCTCAGAACAGCAGGCCCAGCCCTGCTGCCACTACCACAGCTGCAGAAAGTGCTGCAGACGCGCTGCTCAGCTCCACGACACAAACCACTTTAAAGTATCATGAGAGAAGCACGAAGTTCTCGGTTCCATCACAGTACTCGTATCAGCAGAGTCTGCAGTCAGCGCTGCTCAGAACGGTGTCTACAGAATTCTTAGAGCAAAGGCAGAAAGTCGGCCAAGCAAGATGGAATGCCTCTAAAGTTAAGCATGGTGTATCGGATTCCTGTCTTTCCCATGCTTCTAGGGTCCGCTCACAGTCCCTGGCTCCAGATGCCATCTCTGGCTCTCTCTTCTGACTGACTCTGGCTGTTCTCTCAGGACTCTGCTCATTTGTTTAATGACAATTCAAACTAAAACTGAAATCTGCAGCCTAACCACATCTGCTCACAGGTTCATGGGATTAGAATAAGAGCACCTTTTGGGGACATTATTCTGCCTATCATACTGACAGGATACTGTCACTTCAAAAAAAATGTATTATGAAACCATCTTCCTCTGAAAACTACAGTCATACACCATATGCACCAAACAGTATTAACACATCAAAGCTAACATTTACCTTCACTTCTCCAACTACGGTAGCACAACACAGACTTTGTTGATTACAAAGGACAAACTTAGAAAGAAAAGGTTAACTCCACTTAAAGAGTCCCCCCTCAAAAGCCCTTGCAAAACAGTGCATGTATTTACTGCACAATTTTCTACAAAGTCTCAATATTATTGAAATTCCTTATAGAACCCAAGACTACCTGCCCAGGGATGTCATCACCCACAGTGGGCTAGGCCCTCGCTGATCATGACTAAGAAAATACCCTTACAGACCAGCCTACTGCCAATGGGATGGAGGCAAATTCTCAGTGGCTATCTTCCTGATGTGTGTAGGTTAAGTCAAACTGGCAAAAACAGCACAAACACTCACAGCAGTGAGGAACTGGTATTCCTTGACACATTCACTGCTTATATCACCTGAATAACTAATGGAAGTACTAATTAATCTTTACTTATTAAGGACTATAAGAGTGAAAACATACGGGTTTTAGACTGTTGCCTGATTAGCACCAACTTCTGCTGCCTGGAGTGCTTGCTTAACAGAACAGGGTCCTGGATGCCACAACTTACATGCAGAATCCTGGGCAAGGCTGAGACAGAACTGCTTGTTTGGGTCCATCTCTCACAGAGCTCTGAGCTGAATTCAGAGTGAGCAATAGATCTCTTTGTGAAAGCCCTTCATTTTCCCAAAGACTTAAAGACAAGACTTTTGAACTAGAAAGATGGCTTGGCAGTTAAGGGCACTCAATGCTACTGCAGAGGACTGGGGTTCAGAAACTAACATCCACACGGCAGCTCAAAACCATAATTTTATTTCCAGGGAATCTGATGCCCTCTTTGGCCTCAGTGGGCACCAAGCACACATGGAGTACACATAGGTACATGCAGGCAAAACACTCATATACATAATGTTTTTTTAAAAAATCTAAATAACGTATTTAAAATCAGCACCTGAAAGTTTAGATTTGTATGTATACAAAAAATCTGAGTCACAAGATTTTTATATCATGATTTATTTACAGTGCTCAGCTAAGTGATAAAGCATGTGCTTGGCATATTGTGGGGAGGTTTAATTCTCAGTTCCCCTTACCTACCAAAAAAAGTGGAAATTTGGCTGTTTATTCATACTGCAGTAAATAATACTGTGGCTTCCAACACAGATGTCTCCTGTTAAAAATTTAACCACCTATTCCAAATTGGGTAAAATTGGAGCTGTTAGCAGAAAGAAGATATGCAAAACAATTAAGTGTCCTTAGTTATATACAATGTATCTTACCCACTGATACCAGATATTTGAACTGGGTACTTTCTACATGTCTTATTATCTGTAGCCAGAAAGCTATATATTAACTATAATCACTATAGAAAAACTTCAAATGCATAATCATGTTAGACACACCAAGCTATGTGAGTCTACACACAGATACTCACTCTCTCCATCTCTATGACCAGTCATTAAATCACATTTTTGTTTAATTCCTAGAATAACAGATTCCTAGAATAACAGATTACAATATAAGTGGGATATTTAAAGTTCACACTGAACAAACAAATCATTAGACATTTATTCAGCCTTACTATAAACAGGTATTTCAAAGCTGTCATATTCAAATCACATGGAAAACCCCCATTAAAACTGCATACAAGAAGACCCTAAACTGTATTTTATATTTCTCAGTAATTTCATATATGGTGAGAGGTAAGAAGGGTGAGGTTAGATTTCTTAGTAACTGTGCTATCGAGAAAGCCACATGGTTTGGACAGATGCAGTCCTTTGCACTGGAAGAGCTGTTTTTACATTAAAATGGAGACAAGAGGAGGCTGCATTATTCAGCCACTGGACATGCAAAGGCAAAAGCTGGAGTACATTACAGTCATACCAAATATTATATTAAAACCATCTCATTGTTTGTTAACTTCTAAAAAGCAGTGTCTTCCCTGAGGATAACTGTTTCTCCTTATAGTAACCACACAATTTCCCATCCACACACACACACACACACACACACACACACACACACACACACACACACACACACAAAATGGTAGCCTGAGGGGTTATTATTAGTTTTTTCTTTCTTGTGCCAAACCACAACAAAGCTGGGGGTTATGGGTAGCCAGGCAGTTAAACATGCTACACCTTTGATCTCCATTGATACAGCAGAAGGCCTCCTAGATTTCTGAGTTCATCTCTGAAATCTCTCAGTGACCTACAGTGGGCTGAATAGAGCTGAACAGGAAGATAGCTAATGAGAGAACTAAGTTATATGAAAGCCCTGAAGCAGATGGTAAAAAGAAAGAGCAAGCCACAAAGGCAGAGTTCCTAAATCCAGTAGATCGTGTAAAGAAAAAAAAAAAAGATGGCTCCCCTGGAGTCTACGGAAATGCCTTGCTTTAAGTGTAAACTGTATTCTCCTTAATGGCTATCAACAAAAACACACATTTTCTAATGTGCCATGGCAGTTAACTTTCATACTTGAAGAAGGTTTGTTTATTTTGAGACAGGGTCTCAAA
>CM053760.1:40810432-40865737 GCA_028658305.1 Pachyuromys duprasi
TGTAAGTCTAGAGTCTAGTTTCTTGGCTTGCCTTCAATATATAAGCAGTATACTGTGTGTGTGCGTGCATGCGTGCGTGTGTGTGTGTGTGTGTGTGTGTGTGTGTGTGTTTCTGTGTCTGTGTCTGTCTGATTCCTGAATGTTATATTGTAGAGTTTTGTTTTTTTTTTATATTGTTGCTGTTTGTCTGAATTAAGGTTTTATTGCTGTGAGGAAACACCATGGCAGCTCTTATAAAGGAGCCCACTTAATTGGGGTGGGCATACAGTTCAGAGGTTTACTCCATTTGTCGCCATGGTGGGAAGCCTAGCGGCATGCAGACAGGCATGGTGCTGGAGAAGGAGCAGGAGAGTTCTACATCTGGATCCACAGAGAGCAGGAAAAGGCCTGGCTTGAGCCTCTGAGACCTCAAAGCCTACCTCCAGTGACATCAAGGATGCCACACCTCCCTAGGGACCTACGGAGGCCATCTTTATTCAAACCATCACACTGCTTCTATAATGAAATTCCTAGAGCGGGCTTGTTTTTAAGCAGAGACTGACTTGACTCACTTCGTCCTCAGGCTCTGGGAAGGGCTATCATTGGCTGAGTCATCTCCCAGGAAGAAAACGTGTAGCGTCTTTGTCCTTTTTCTCTTTTCTCCTCGTTTTATTTGACCACTACAAAGCAGTCACAGGACCTCCACCCTAATGATCTAATCTGATTGACTTCCCAAACCCCACTTCTCTGAACATGATAATCAACTTAAGATTTCACTCCCCTTAATACCAGTGAAATATGACTTGGAGGGTTAAACTCCCACAGGAGTAAGAGGATGTGTAAACCATGCTGTTACAAGGAATCTGGGGGATCCCTGCAGAGATGTCATATGTTACAAGGAAAATCAGGGTCCTCTTTCTGGGGTTGAGTGTCGTTAATAAAAGAATGTAAGAATGAATTCAAAAGAAAGCTTGAGTAAAATTTCTAAAAGAAGAGCCCTAGGACAGGCAAGCTGGAAAATTTGGCAGCTACATGAAAGAGGGAGGTAGAGAAAAGGAAGGAAAAAAAAAACCCATACAGTTTGAGTTAAGCTGTCCTGAAACTCAGGGACTCAGTGAAGAGAAGGGCTTTAAAGAAAAAGTAAGGAAGCACAAAGTATCAGAGAAACCTACTACTTGGGCTCTGGTCAACATTCAAAAGAAAAATACAGAAGACAGGAAAAGGGGAAGGTTACACCTGAGTCAGGACTCCGAGTGGCCCCTGGTGACTGCAGTAGCAGATTCTGGAGAAGAAAAGTACGTTATCCCATTAAAGAGCTGATGATTCCTTCTACATCTTTAGCGTGGCTTAAGGCAAACCCACCTTTCTAAGAGATGGTTTTCTGGCCACGTTGACTGGCCAGTCCACCTGGATTAACTCTTAAGAGAGGGATGCCTTCTAAGAGGTAGATTTTGTTTTGGGGGAAGAGGCAAGGGCTTCCTCTAAAGGGATTTCATTGATACTGTAATGAAATCATAGCAAGCACCTTTTTGTTTCCCTCCTTTTCTTCTTTCTTGCCTCTTATGTCACCCTCTTTTGTGTGTGTATGTACGTGTCGCTAAAAGAAACTCAGCGCTTTCTTCTTCTGGTGAACCCTTTGGCTCAAATGAACAGACGACACTTTTTTTTGCCTCACTCTCGCCTCTGTAGGTGGAGAATTTCGGCCTGAATTCTATGCCAGGAGTTTATCACATACACTACCAAGTAACTTTCTCAACTTCTCTCCTGTGGAAGATAGGAAATGAAAAACTAACCAGGGAAAGGTACTAGAGAAACAAGTGAGACGGCAGAATTGGTGAGATCAGTGTGTGTGGCCCCATGTGCGTAACCTGCATACCAGGTCCCTGGAAAGTGAGGTGAAAAGGCAATACTAAGAATGAATACGATATGGCCCATGTTCCCATGGCCTAATGGGCACCCATCCATTGTAGGTTGGAAGGGTCTAAATACAGAAGGCCCATAGCCAGATTGCCTCTGTAGCAAAATATTGCCTTGATGTCTGTATGTTTGTGCCACATGACAAATGAAGTAACAGAGATGACATTTTGTTCTTAATTTAGATTAAAATAAGGATAAAAATAATATCCTGTAAGTATTCAAGCAACAAAGTTCAGCTGTCTTGTGGCTGGTTTATTTTGTAAATTCTTCACTGTTTCCTACCCTAGAGAATATTGTAATTCACGAATATATAGCCACACTGTATTAATTTTGTTTGCATGCAATGTGGAGACCATTATGAAAGCCTTTTATATTTTTTAATGCATGAGCTCAAAGGGTCAAAGAAAAGACTCTCATAGTGAAAGCTTTAGAAAGTTGAACGCTTTACTAGCCAAATAAATATTCCTATGAAAATACGTTTGTAAAAGTAAATTTTTATGGGATCATTCTCCAAATTAAAAACATATTTTTGGAATAAATAGGGAAGGAATGTTTACATTGTTGAGGAGGCAATGGCAAAATAAAACAAAAAGGCAGGAATGTCTGAAAATGAAGAAGTCAGCCGACCTTGGGAATGGTTTTGCCACATGGGTTGATGATGGCCAGCTCCAGGCAGGCCACCTTGTCACTTTTCTTGTATGAACTACCACTCTGCACAACCTACAGCGTTCACTACTAATTTTTTTCCAATTTCCAAGTTTCAGCCCTGGCCATTTTCAACTACAGCATTTCTATGTAAAGCGCTTTACTCCTTTATTTCTCCAATGGAAATTTATGCGACCAACCTTACTTCCTGATTTCTCTTTCTTCAAACACTTTAGTCATGGTGAGGCAAAATTTCCATGACATTAATGAGATTTCCACTAGCAAATTAAAGAGAAAATATGCCCTTTGGTCTTTTGTGTTTAACAGCACTGCATGGAGAAGAAATCTTGGAGTAAAGTGTGGGCAATAGCCAGGGGACAATGCCAGGGTAGCTTCATGCAAGTAACTAGATCTTTTTCTTTTTTTCTTTTTCCTCTTCCCATCTCAAGCTTTTAAATTATTTCAAGACAAACTTACTATAAAACATCAGATAATTTGCTCTCTGCCGCCAGCTGAGCATAATTCTGACAGTACAGATTACCACTTCGTTGCCAAGCTCCTTAACATCAAATCATGTTAACATTACCATAGTGGACAAAAATAAATTTTAGCATTCTTTTCATTGGTAACAAATGGAAACTAAGTAAGGCAACTGAATTGTGTCTTTCTGAACCCAGCATTTCATTCTACACTTGCAGTATTAAAGACTGCTTTTATGGGACAAGTTTAAAGGTGTCTGTGATGGAAGATTACTCAGACTATTGGACGCAAAAAATCACAGAAGACTGTTTTCCTTCCTGTGGCTTCTGGTTCTCCAAGCACACAACTCTAAGGCAACACAGATTGCCAGTATTAAAACTAGGGCCACATTTATTCTAAAAGCACATTCTTACAGCAAATAGTTATTTAGTTTTTATTACGTGCTGGATATTGTTCCAGACACCCACCTTCTTTATTTTGGCTCTCAGATTTTAGAGACACTGTGCCCCCAACAATTAGAATACCACCCAGGAATCTCACTGGGAGAGAAAAAGAAGCCTAAAGTCTGGGCCAATCAGAAGGGAGCCTTTCTTCCAGAAGGAGATGTACAAGTTGTCTGACAACTTGCCGGAGGGTAAAACTAACACACTCATGGATCAATGATGGAGAGGACTATATTCTCTAGCGACTGCCTAGATCTGCACAACTCTGGCCTTCTACCTAAACCTGCACACCTCGAGTTAGGACCTGAAAATGGACTCGGGGAGCATTGGATTTTCCCCCCTCTTCCCAGTGAGACCGCATGAAATAAATCTTCTTTTTCTGCCTTTCACTGCTTAATTTGGCTCTTGTAATTGGCTTGTTGAAAGCAGGTGGCTTATTGGTTCACAAGCTGTGGCCTTAAGTCTGCTAAAAGTTGGAATACATCATTTAACAAAACAGCTGAAATAATGGATTTTACAAAATTCTCATTCTTGTAAGGGTCAGCAGAAGCTGTAATAAGGTCGGTGAGTAAATCAAGCTGTAATGTGTTACAATTTACAGAGGCCATGGGTAAATAGGGCAACAGAGTGACCAGGACCAGGATCAAGTATGAGAAGAGTTGGTAAGAGTGTAACAAAAATGTGAAACACATGATGGAGGTCAAATGCTCTTGGCTTACCAGCCTGTGAGAGGCACCCTTTCAAGGAAAAGTCAAATGCAGCGCCTGGTCTGTGTGATCATCTCTTCCACATTCATCTTGCTGTTTCAACTCTGTAGACAGCTACAACTCCAAGCTATACCACGGGACAGTCCCCTTTGGGGGGGGGGAGACAGACAATTCAAATGCACGACTTAAAAATAAAGGGCCATGGGTGGTGTCTACACTTCCTTAGTACAGCACAGAAAACTGCAGAGCAGCTAGTGCTGCTCCGTAAATCTGTAACAAGAAATGCTGCACATTTCCTCTTTGAGACCAGGCAGTGTCTTACTCTGTGCTGCTGGCGTGACTTTAGACTTGACTGGAATGGGATTTGCACTTCTGTCTTTGCTTCCTGAGTGTTTGGGATCCCAGTTTGCGCCAATGTTCTCAGCCTCACCTTCATATCCTTTCTTTGTTTTTCTGTTTTTGTATCCACTCTGGTGCATGGTATCCAAGTGCTCTCCTTTATAACTCCAGGCACAATAGACGTAGATTGGGGATTTTCATACTCAGTTTTATGAAATATTTAAAAATTTCTCAAAGATAACAAGGGGTAGGAGAGCAGATTTTAGTCTTCGGTTAGTCTTAGAGAGCATGTAGGGGAGGGCCGTGCTTTGGATCAAATCAGGACCTTACGCACGCTATGCAAGCTACATTCCTGGGACAGATTCAGAAGGTTTTCTTCTCTATAGAGACATCCTAAGGGCCCTGCACTGTGTCTTACCACAAACAGAAGCAGTCTTCTTCCAGCCTGTTGAATTTCCAATGCTGATACTGTCTCAGGAGCTTCAAAGCTAGAAACTGCAGTACCTTTATGTCTAGATCCACAAATTATTCCAAAGTGAAGAGCACAGAGATCTCTTGGGTGACAGAGTAGCTCAGAGTGAGTGTATCCCCATGACATTACTCAACTCCTACTGGAAATAGCTAGAGCTAGCCATTAAAGCACACCTCATAACAACCTTGATTAAAATCTTGGTTGCTTAAGAGAGTTTGTGCTGTTCTTGCAGAGGAGCTGAGTTTAGGTTCCCAAGACACACACTGGGCAGCTTACAAAACACACGTAAGTCCTTATCTAGGGGATCTGAGCCCCTCTTCTGGCCTCCATGTCCGTGTGTTCACACATAGCATACATACACACAGACAGACATACACATAAATAAAAATAAACCTTTTAAAAAATACTTACATGAGCACTGAGTGTCCTAGAGTAATCCTCACCTCTTATAGTTTCCCCTATTCTAACACACGCATGCATGCATGTACACACACACACATGCTTACCTGCTCATTCATATTATATTTGACAGCACTCCCCAGCATGTTGTGTGATCTTCTTGACCTGGACTCTCGATCTCTCATCCTTTCTTCTGTGTCACCAGTTCTCAACCACGGTTCATAATAATAACAAATTTATAGTTATGAACTAACAACAAGATAATTTTCTGGTTGGGGGTCACCAAAACATGAGGAGCCGTATTAAAGGGTTGCAGCATTGGGGGGGGGGTGTCTGAGAACCCCTGGTGTGATGTTCTTCTCTCTTTGCTCTGGATTCAGCACAGTTATGTAGCCTTCCTTTCTTCCCTCTGTTTTTGTTTAGCACATTTTCCATTTTATTTTAATTTCTTGTTCGTATACATTTGTATACATTTCAAATATCATCTTCTCAGGCTTTTGCTTTCCTCCATTTGATTACCCACAGCATATACACTAATGACTAAACTTGCATTCCTCCTATAAACTCTGTCTTCTACTAGGATGATATAGAAAGTTATAATCTAATTATGAAATTACTTAAGGAATGTTATAAATCTACTTGGATATAGCAGCACTAACAGATTGAAACATTCAGGAGAAACACTGTACACCAGGGTGGCTGATAAAGAAAATGACTGGAAATTTCTAAGATTAATATTTCTACATGGTGGAAAGCGTGTGTGGTCCAGTGTCCAAAGGTCTCCTCTACCTCTTGATTTAATGACATGAACCTGAATAGCCCTGCTTAGTGAGCGTGCTCATTTCTCATGGGGTGAAGAGGTGGAAGCATCTCAGGAGCCAGTTTCTGCTGAGATCCAGTGGACGTGTCTTAAATCACCATGCCTATTCAGTACTTAGCATATGACAGTTGTGCCTTAAATAAGTGTGGAAGTTAGTCGTGAAAAAAAAATGAGTCAGTGCAGTGGGAAAGGTAGGCAGGTTCCGAATAGATTTTCCCTCATTTTATGTCTCCTCCTTTTCTTCCTGTTGTTGATGAGATTTATCTGTGTTTCTGTCAACAGTTGCTGACATCCTCCTGTGCACACGTGCATACACACACACACACACTTGTTTAATCTCTTATTACCTGCTGATGCCCTCTTCTAGTCTCCATAACTTTTTTATGTTACACCTCTGTTTCAGCAATCCACTTGGTAGAATACTGTCCAGGGATATGGCTTAGACTGTGGTTGGTACAAAAATGACTTTTCAGCCTTCTCTCTGAATAATTCTACTGTATAAATTCTTGGACTGTGGCGATGGCTCAGTGTATGAGAAGACTTGCCGACTTTGAATCCCCAGTATCCATGGAAAAGCCAGTTATGATTGAATGTGCAGAATTGTCATAGACAGACAGCCCACCCACACAAAAGCTTCTGGTTCAGTGGAATACCCTTTTGCAGAGCAGCAGTGGGAAACACCAGAGCCCACTGGCTTCCATTTCCCTGCAGAGGTGCCTGGCCTCCCTCTGACCCTTCCTCCCTCTTTTCTAACTGCCCCCCATGCACGTGCACCAGCCCTCAAAAAGGGAAGCCATTTTTTTACTTCTCCTAAACTACTAGACACAATCATCCAAATCTATTTGAAACCTAAATGTTTTTAGACCTATTGCAATTTGAGCATATGTTTTTTGTGATCAGGCTATGATGTCAAACATTTTAAATTGGTATGACAGCTCAAGGGCTAGTGGTTGAGATGTCACAGTCAGAATTCAGTGTTGTAGAGGAAGCCTGGGATTATGGAGCAGTGGAGAAAGCAGGTGCCCATTAAAAGCTAGGTCTCACTTTTAACTTGTTAGTTTCCTCATAACGATACTCTGTGTTAGCCCGCTTTCATATGTAGTGCTTATATACCTAGCTCTATGTGGATTCATGGAACCACGAAGTACTTGAAGGTTAACATTTTACTTTTAGACAATGACAATCCTAACAGCTTGCACTTCAAAGAATAAAAGGTTGTATTTGTTTTTGTAATCACAGAGGAGGCATAATAATATACAAGTATTCTCCCTTCTTAGAGCTAGTCAGATAGAGTTAAACATTTTAAAAATCCAAGAAGTGTTATTATAAATACTTGTATGACTTTCCAGCTTCAAATTTTTGAAATTTTAAAACAAAGTAGGAATTATTTCAGTAGATGAAGCTATGCAGAAGCCATATATAAAAAACTCCTGTCACCCTTGCTGTTGCTGGGGAAATCCACTCAGTGAGGGAGGTTTTAATGCTCCAGGACACTGTCATGCTTCTGAAAACCCGACCTTGGCATACGCACGGTGTCTGGGTTTGGTAAAGCTTCCTAGATACGCTGGATTTCCGGGCGTGATCCGAACAAGTGAATGATGAATTCTTTCAGTACTTGGGAGAGACTGCACTTTATGGTTGCTTTGCTGGCAGCTTTTGGACTCCTGGAGCTGAGCTGAGGAGCAGCTGGGAACAGAAGAATGGCCTTTCCTGCAGCTCTAATGTAGCTGTTGAACAGGCTGCAGTGTGGCTGCTGGGCTTGTTCACTGTAAAGGGATGAAACAGATGAGCCTTTTAGAAGATCTCCTTTTTTATGTTTGGTTTTTCGAGGCAGGGTTTCTCTTTGTAGCATTGGCTGTCCTGTGCTCATTATGTAAGTTGGGCTGGCCTCAAACTCCCAGAAATCCTCCTGCCCCTGCCTCCCTGAGTGCTGGGATTGCAGGCCTGTGCCACCATGCCCGGCCGAAGATGGCTTTTCTAAATTACCTACTATTTCCATGATGATGCATTTAATACTGTCTTGTTCCACGAGGTATAGTATTCTCTTTATCTTATCTGTAGAATTCAAGAACACTAGTCAATACTTTCAAGCTTAACCCTGTCTATCATTCTTTTGGGTAGTTAAGCCCAAACGAGTTTCTGGGTTTGTAGTCTTTATGATAGCAAAGTAAAAAACCAGGGTGCTAAGTATCTTAGAGAAACCAGGCCAAATGTCTAGATGACACCTTGTTGGCATTTGAATATTGGTCCTTCCAGAATAGAAACTGAAAGTTTATTGTGTTTTTCTTATGTTATTATTGTTTTGTGATACCTTCTCACTGTGTAACCCAAGATGGCCTCAAACTGCCAATCCTCCTGCCTCAGCTTTCCAAGAACTGGAATTACAGGTTCTCTCCACCATGCCTGGTTAAGAAACTGAGAATTTCTTGTAAAACAGTCTCCTTATCAAACTGTAGCAAACCCATATTCAAGAGAGGAATGACAGGTGTGATTCCGTAATCAGCTGGGAATTCACAACGTCAGAGGAGTCCTGAGGCCTCAGCAGTCTGTCGGAGCAAGATGTTCTCTCTGCCAATTTTTTTTAAACGGTGTTAGTAATGTAGCTTTTGTTGTTTTGTTTTATGGGAGTTTTTGTTTGTTTGTTTGTTCTGCAGCCTCTTAAAACTATCATTTGTGGGAGCCTGGTTGTACAGTCCCAGTTAATTAGGAGGCTAACAGAGGAAGTTCACATATCCATGGCCAGCCCAAGCAACTTAGCAGGAACCTCAAGGGTTTTTCGTGTTTTCTTCTTATGGTTGTTGTTTTAAGTTTAAAATGGAAGGTGGTATAGCATGCTACAGAGCACTTGTTTAGCATATGTGAGGCCCTCCTATAGTCAATCCCCACTTCTAAAATTAATTAATTAATTAATAATTTTTAAAGCTCCAAAATTTGGATTTCTTTAAGTTTAAGATAGGTTACCCTTATGTCATTAACTATTATTCTACATGAATCTAGACCTTCTTAGAGTGTGGATAGGATCAAGTAGAAAATTTATATTCTACATCACAGCTTGATAATTTCTTGGATAGTTCATGACTCAAGGTGACAGCAAGCTGGCCTGACAGTGTCTGAATTCACAGTGCTTGGATGTAGTGTGGAGAAGAAAGGACTGGTGTTTCCTAACCATGCGTCATTTCACACTCCCTTACTGGAACGGATGTCAGTTTGTGATGCTTCAGGTTGGCCTTTAACCACTCAAGTTTAAAATGTTTTCCCCTGCCTTTTCATCCACTTTCACAGCTTGAAAGATGAAGACGGGAAATGAGAAAAGAACATGATTCCCATGTGTTTCCCAGCGTGTTCGCTTTGCGTCCTTTGTGAAATCTACCAGGGAGCACTGCCGTCAAAATGTTTTCTTTCAAGTCACCTCACTGGGGAGCGGGGCAAGGGACAGGGTGTGCATGCGTGCGTGCGTGGAGCCTTGAGCTTGTATGGAAGGTTGTTGGGACGATCCCACCCCTCGTCTCTATTGAGGAGAAGCCCCCGCGCTTTCATCCCACCTACTTGTTCTCCTGGTGCTTTTCCTGTTCTGCACATCCTCCTCAAGACTCTTATAGAGTTTTTGGATTTTGTTTCCCTTTGCGAGTAAGTGGATGATATCCTTCCTGAGATATCATTCACGTTCTGTATAATTCTCCCACTTAAAGTACAGCACTTTAGTATATTGAATACATTTTATCACATCATAGCCCTCAGTCATTATTCTCTGTTTTCTCGCTGTATTCCACCCACAGGTAACCATCTATTTTTCTCTCTGCACAGATTAATTTAGCCGGGAGGTTACGGAATCACCATACCCCGTTTGTGTGTTGCTCCATGCATTCCTTCACTCCACATGTCTTCGGTGTTCGTCTATGTCATAGCCTGTACCCGAACCTTACTCTTCCATGTCTACTTTTATTTTTACCTGTGAATGATAATGGATTTTTGTTTCCATGGACGATGTGCCCAGATTACGTCAGTGTTGGTTTGCAGGGACCGGGATGGATTTGTATTTTAATCCCATTCATTTCTGTTCTTAGTGCAGAGCCCCTCATTCATAGATAATGTTTGCCTTTTTAAATAACTTTGCTTTCTTTACTCATAAAAGAAATGATTGTGTTGCATAATTGTGCCAGACGTTTGTCAACAGGGATTCATTTATTCATTTCTAACCAGCAAGCACAGGTTTCTCAGACTCACCCTAATACTTACTGTTCACAGACCAGAAATTGGACGTTGTTTTTATTTATTTTTAAGTGCTGTTTGTAGGTTCTTGATGTTTTCCTGTTTGGTTTTATAGCATGTCAGACAGCCGCAGATGAGTCAGAATCCTTATTAACAAGCTGGAACTGCAGCAGTCATTCTGTGAAGTCGTGGAGAAGTTCCCTCCCTGAGCCAGCTGCTCCAGCTTTTTAAATAATCTGCTTGAAAGATTGACAGGTGCCACCACAACAATTTAAATTATTTTGTTTATCTGAAATTAAAGTGCATATTGATATATAAGGCCTATTTCAGCCTTGATAGTTTGCGATTGGCATTGGCGCTGTTTTTCTATTTCTGCTTCCTAACGCTTCAAGGAATCCAATCACAATGTGTCCCTAACATAATCCACGCCATGACAGTCATAGAACTTTTCAGAAATACTCCTTATCAAGTAATGGCCACGAGAAGATGTCAGCCGAGCTCAGATGTAAAGTGGAAGGAATTCCTGGGGAATTTGCTTTTCTTTTAGGAAAATCATTTCTATCTCTCACAAATGGGTTTTGTTGTGAATTAAATCTTAATGAAGTCTAAATCACATTCTCCTTTTCACAAATATCTCTGGGAACCGAAATCAAAAGATAATTGATGTAGTAAACTCAGGAAACAAGATGAGATTGAATTTTTTTCTTAAGATTATTACTTCTTTATGTCTCATGTTAGGCCAGGATAGAAAGCTGCCATTCTTGAGCAAACCTGAGAGGTGACTGTTGTGTGCTCCTGCATTACAGCCCCATTCATGAACTAGTTGATGGTGACAGGAGGGTTCAGGACATGTCAGATATTTCCAGTTTGACATTCTGTTGTAAATGTTTCTGTTTCCTTCCTTTCTTGAAAACAGAATTGTGGAGCAAAATTTGACAACTCAACACCTGTGAGTCTGGTTCGGAACGGCTACCCTGTGTTCAGTATAAAATGCGACATCACATCTGAGTGGTGGCATGTTGGTGGGTCTGCATACAGAATATGTAGCCAAAGCGTTTATAGTAGGTAAAACCAAGGGGAGAGCAAGTCCCAGCCACAGCAGGAGACAGTGGAGACTGAGGACTGTAGGCCCAGGGCTCGCCACTACTGTCTAGTCCCTTTTCTATCACCTCCATAATACTGTGTGTGTGTAAGATGAGAGACAGAATCACATATACTTGTGCAGTATTTTTTATGTTTTCACATGTACCTTGTATTGTGAAAACCCTGAGCACATATATGTGAGTGCCCCCCCCTTTTTTTAAACTTGGCAGAAATGCTGTGTTATTTGGGACACAGGTGGAGACAGAATGGCCAACATAGTAAGTGGATGCAAAAGATGGAATGGTGCTGGCCTTGGTTTGAGGAGTTCAAGGTTTGCTTGTCTCACCGGTGCTGCCTAGGGATTTTTTTTTCATGGCAGCAATGGGAGGAATTGGCTCCTTGCTCTCAGGGTCCTGCTGACTAGAGAAAAGAGGCTTTGGAGGCAGCCAGTGTTTGTCTGCTGGTGTGTGAGTCCCCTTAGGCAGTAGGTAGGGTGAGTAAGTGTTCTGCACAGCCCTGAAGAGTGCTGTAACTTCTCCTTTCAGGGAGTTCCTGAGAACTGAGCCTACTTCTCTAGAGAGCCGTGCTTCCCAAGTGGAAATTGAGTCTGGCCAAGGGTGGGGGGGTTGGACAGAACAAAAGCAGAGCGCACCTCCAAGCTTCAAGAATGGATTGAATAGCAGCTTTCTGTGAGGCTGTGTGAGCACCCTTACAGTGTGCATGGCCCACATGTGTGTTTCAGCTGAAGGTTAGGAAAACTGCCTGCTCTCAACTCGCTCACATAATGAGGCAAGAAGAAAGGACCCTGATTAGCTCAGTGAAGTCCATTGTAGGCTTCATTCTACTGCTGCTAGTGAAAAGAAAAGCTTCCCTGTCCCTTCAGGTCTCCCTTCTGCCCTCTCCAAGTCTCCTTGGTTGGCAATTGGGCCAGAGCTTCCCAAAGAGAATCCCTTGAAATGAAAGAGGGGCCTTGCACTTCCCCCACAGTAGTGGGGAAGATGGAATTATGGACCTTGGTTCATTCTGCTAAAAGCTTGATCACAGTTACTAAATATCAACTCTTAGTTTGATCATTATGCAGGTTATGTTAATTTCATCAATTATCATAGCCTAAGCCAGATACAATTCCAACCGGAAGTCCCCTCGTTGGACTTAGCCTTTGTTGGGAATGTGCTGGTCCCAGTGTCCCCTGTTTATTTAGACAGGGAGCACTTAGAGAGTCTCATGCACACATCATTGTAAATTTATACCATCTATCTCTTTCTGGTTCTTGGGCCTCTGGCAAATTGCATGTCGTAGTGTTGGATTAGTGTGGAATTTAATCATGCATTATTTTCCCTTCAATTAAATTATTTATATATTTGATTAACATTGTCACTGTTAGGAAGTCAAATTTTCAGTGAAACCACAAATAAACTCACGGCCATTGAATTTCAGGCCAGCTTCACTTGGAATCCGTCTGCCTGTCCCATGTCAATTGTCTATTTATTGTATGTTAATTCTCAGTGACCTTGGATTTTAGTGAGTGTGCTTTTGACCCAAACATAGAATGGTACGCATAGTGAAGAGCTTCTGGGTGAACGTCCTTTCTTTCATGGACACCGTTTTTCCCCTAGCACCCTGGTTTTATTCCTTTCTAGATTCTTTTCTTTAGCATGAAAACCTATGTCCTTCTACTTGTAATTTTTCATATTTGAGAAATAACCTGACAAATGTTAGTACAAAAAGAAAGCCTTTGAAATCCTCTCAGTTGAGGCTAGCAAATGGGTCGTAAGTCTGAACCAGACCAATGCCTGTTCTGTTTGTTTGTTTGGGGATGTGTGTGTGTGTGTGTGGTGTGTCTTACGCTGAGTTCATCATTTTATGGCTTTAAATAACTGAAAAGAAAATGTTAAGAAGTACTTCTTGACCTGTGAGAATTTCTGACATCCATAAGCGAATAGCTCACTGAATCACTGGTACCGGGTGTACAGCTGTTGACAGGCATGCTTTGACAGCAGAGCCAGAATGCTTACTGTCTGACTTTATACAGGAAAAGCTTGCTAGCCCCATAAGTGTGTGTGTGTGTGTGTGTGAGAGAGAGAGAGAGAGAGTGTACGTGGTCCTCAGTGTACTGCTGAGGTCACCAGTGTCATTCTTTCCTTCTGAGTGTTCAAGTGACCCATAGCCACAGAGACCAAAGAGTTATTTTTAAAGGAAAGTACTATTTAAAACTTACAACAACATGAGGCCTACGGTTTCTTAGAATTTTAATTTGTAAGTAATTCCTAGATCCTAAAAAAAAAAAAAAGGAAAGAAAGAAAATCATTTGAACATCTTACAGAGACAGAGAGATATCTATTTTCTTATGGTAACTGACTATCTAGTCACTTCCCCTTTAGATGAGTAGATTTCTTTTACAGAAAGACAATTTTACAGATGTACGCACACACACGCACACACACACACACGTCTAATCTCTAAGTTTGCATTTAAGAGTAGTTTTGGGAAAGTTATAAAACCTATTGAGGCTGCTGTCTCCTCTAGAAGTTAGTCTTGCAGAATATGGAGTTTTAATTATCCAGTCCTTCTAGCTTTTCCCCATGAAGAGATGACCACCCTGGGGCCTGCCTGATGCTCAGCTTAGCATGCCCCTCTGCTGAACCATGAACGTAGTTGGCTGCAACTGTACTCCTTCTCTTGCCGTTGCTTCTCCCTACTTAGAGGCAAACCTCAATGCTAGTACATGCAGCTTCCTAACTTCCCTGGCCGCGTTCATTCGCCACCGTGTTCAGCTTGGACCTAGTCTAGAGCCGCCCTACCCCCTCCCTCTCGTTACTGGCAGGGACTGTGTGCTCAGCTGGAGGGCTACTGTTCCTCTTTCACTTCAAATGAAAGTTCTAGGGCCCAGGTTGCCTGGGAGACCTCTCAGGTCCAACCCTTCTGACGCGTCAGCAGGAAGGAGGACTCCTGTCTCATCCTTTACCCACTGTTGGCCCCTCCTACTTCCCTCAGATGGCTCCATTCACTCTACCCTGCTGTCTTCCGCTGGGGCAGGCGTGGAAGGCCTTGTGTAGTTTGGGTTTAGCCCCACAGCCTTATTGCTGGAGACCTGAAGAAGCGTGTCGCGTTTCTTTTGTGGCCCGCCAGCCTGTGCCTGAATCAGAACACTGTCCCTTAAACCCACTGAAGAGTCCGTGGCTGCTCGCCGCACCAAGCAGCAACGGTGCCGGTAACCTGCCAAGTCTGCCTGGCAAGTTCGTTCTTGCTGACCGTGGGCGTCACCACCATTCTCAAAGGCACCAGGATCTGACCTTCAGTGGGTGCTTCTGTGTCGCTTGCCTGCCACAGCCTCCCCTTTTCTCCATCCTCAGCCTGCCCGGCACACTTGGTGGGGGATTCGCTCAGTCTTCAGGCTCAGCTTTCAGTGCAGTTTCGTTTGAACTGACCCCCTGATCGCCGACGTGCCACGCTGATCTCAGACCCCTGTTAACGTGTTTTTATGAAACCCATTATTTCCCTTCATAATGCTTATCACAACTGTAATTATACAGTAATTTAAGTTATTATCTGTTTTCCTCTGGGAGACTGTAATTTCCTTAGGGCAGAAATTATGTCTGCCTCACTCCCCATCGCTGAGCCTAGTGCAAAAGGCTTACCACACACCATCCTGAAGGCGTGAGAGGAGAGAATCATTGCCGTCATTGTGCCCCTCTGCTCCCCAAGGGAAAGAGTGGGCCGAGTCTGGATATCTTTAAAATCTTCTTTGAGTTCGTAGGAGTAATCTTATAGTAATGAAATCCTAAACATTAAATACTGTGTGAAGCAACGTTGCATTAAAATAAACAAGTGTTCCAGGCAATGTCTTTTGGTAGTTTGCTGAGTAGATCAGATCGGTTATGATCTTTCCTCCTTCCCCTCTGCATTTCATTCTCCTCCCTCCATTTTCCTACCTTCCTCCCTTCTTCCCCATCTTCTTTCCATGTGTTTTAGGACAAGGGCCAATTTGTTAATCTTCAATAACAGGAAAGCTGAAACTATGGTGATTTAGTGGGGTGGTCCTATGTGCTCATCTGCATATGCAGTCTTTCTTTCAGAAGTCCTTTGGGTCACATTTGGGACCACCCTGGGCAATGTGCAGGGGACAGTGACTGACTGGTACTGTACACGCAGGATTGCATCCACTGTGGTCTAAGACACTGCTTCCCAGGATGGCAAGTGCAGCAGGACCAGCTCTGCCGTCGTGCTGGTCTTTTGCACCGCGTCCCACATGATAAGATTGTCTCCGCGTGTGCGGCCACGCCGCCCACCGTCCGCAGTTCGCCAGCCATTCCGGCTGCTGCTGGAGGAGAGGAGAGCAATGGCATCTTCTCTCGGCCGCTTCTCAGCTTTAACTTCTAGAAACAAGGCAGAACACGTTTTTGTTTCAAGCAAAATGTTTATCCTCAGACAATTAGCCACCTAGAAGAGTAACCAAGAAGGCCTATTCTGGTAGCAAAAAAAAAAAAAACCCAACAAATTACCATTAGGTATCTGAGCTGGAGCATTCAGAGGTGCATATCCAAGGCTGCATCACTGCTTTAATTGCTGGATGGATCTTAAGAGATAAAAAGTATACCTGGTTGCCTTAAAATAAGGCAAGTAAAACATAACCTGACCAGAGAACTAAAAGAAAACAGGATAGAAATCTCCCTGGGAGTCTAGATATGCTAAACTTACTGAGGATGGACTTAACTGATTTTAGTGTCTTGAGAAAAGGTCGCCGGTGTGATCCATTCTAGCTTTCGGTTGTCAGTGTCCCCCTCAGGCTCTCGAGCATTGGTGCCGCAGGCATGGACCTCTGGCACGAATGGCATGTTCACGGTAGTTTTATCTGGAGAGCTCCCATGCTCCGCCTCAGGTATCGCTGTAGATTTTTCATGTTCCCTCTTTGAAGGCATTTCACATGTCCTTCTAAAGATGTAGATTAAAACTGACCCTAAAGCCTTGCATTCGTAACGAATTTGGGGAACTCTACCTTTTTTGGTTTTGTTTGGTTTGCTTGCTTTAAAAAAAAATGGGTGTAGAGAAAGGGCTTAGCACTGTATTTCTCAACCTGTGGGTCGCGACCTCTTTGGAGTCAAATGGCCCTTTCACAGGTGTCACCTAAGACTGTAGGAAAACAGGTATTTCCATTACAGCTCATAACAGCAAAATTACAGTTATTAAGTAGCAACAAAAGAAATTTTAGGGTTGGGGTCACCAAAACATGAGGAACTCTAGTAAAGGGTCGCAGCATCAGGAAGCTTGAGAACCACTGGGATCGTGGTTACAGGTACTTGTCGCCTAACAGAGGGCCGGGATTCCTTGGTTGCCGGCAACAGCAACCATGGCTGTGACTCCAGATCATGGGGACCTGGTCCCCTCTCTGACCTTCACAGATACCATGTGTCCACGTAGTGCACGCACACACACGTGTGCCAGCAAAGCAGTCATTCACAGAAAATAGTCTGGGAAAAAAATAACGTATGAATAGAATACTGAAGATGGATGGAAACGGTGGCCGAGGAACAGAGTCATTTGATGACCGTGACGGCTTCTCTTAGCACCTAGTTCTCTGTGGTTATTTTCCGAGGAGAGTCTAAGTCTCTAAGTTCTAAGTCTGAGACAAAGGTGCGTTTTCTTGAGCCTTGTTATGGAATCCTAGGTCTATGTATTATCCTGTACACAGCCCATGCATGCCCAAACACACACACGAAAGAGAGAATACTTGCAGTCCTGTGCTAAAAACCAATGGAGAACAGAGTGCACAGAACAGCTCACTCTGTCTTATACACTATCTTTACAGAACTCAGATTTAACCTGTGTTCTTCAGATTTAAGGCTCAAGATTTTGTTTTTGTTTTTCTGGATGCCAAGCCTACTCCCAATAGTCTTGCCCATACTGGCTTAACAGTCAGTCAGCAATAGCAATTGTATCTTAGCAATGTATATACTAAAATAACTTTTTTTAATCTGTGATGGCGTGAAGTTATTCATGTGATCTTGAAGGCTTAAAATTTGAGCATTTTTTTTCCACCTCCTTTTGTTTCATTGAGAAATACCTAACACATTTTAATTTTATTTCTCTTTTCCTCAACCCCAGCATATCAATAATGACCACATTCATGGAGAAAAGAAGGAGTTTGTGTGCCGCTGGTTGGATTGTTCAAGAGAGCAGAAGCCCTTCAAGGCCCAGTACATGTTGGTGGTGCATATGAGAAGACACACCGGCGAGAAGCCTCACAAATGCACCGTGAGTACACACCTGAGCATTCAGTGTTCCCTCTCCCGGGCGAGTGTGATGCTTTACAGGCCTTTCCTGGGCTCTGGGCTTCTGCATGCCCTTGGCCCTAGGTTCTAAAAAGCTGGGTGGTAGTGGGAAGAGAGATGGAGCCCTGTTTGTAGAAAGCGCCTCCAAGTAGGCCATCGCTTCACAGCAGGCATGAGGTGGCTGGCTCCCTGAGCTCATGGCTCAGCCCACTGCAGACAAAACACAGCATTGATTTATTTTTCAGTTTAACTTGTTTGTTTGTTTGTTTGTTCGTGTGTGTCATGGTCAAAAGACGGTTTTGGTGGAGCCGATTCCCTCCTTGCACCTTTGTGTCACAGGTATCAAACTCGAGTGTTCAGGGTTACACAGCTTGTGCTTTGACCCACCTTACGAGCCCTAAGTTGAGCATTCTTTATCAAAAACAGAATTCAGAATGCTGGGCTTGGGATGCAGCTCAGAGTAGAGCATTTCACTGCCATGCCCAAGGCTCAGGGTGCTAACAGTGTTCCAAATAGAAAGCCCTGTTCCGAACTTCTGCAGCCACTTGTAGTCACAACACAGGTACTCTGTAACTGTTGCATAGCATTACTGTTTGCTAGTCTGTGTGCATATGATGTGGAACATAAATGAACTTGTTGTCTGTCAGCATCATGTCTCAAAATATACATGATATATTCTGAAATCTTAAAAAAACAAAAAAACAGCTCAAACTACTTCTCACCCCAAGCCTTTTGGATAAGGCATATTCAGCGGCCCTTGGCTATCCTTTCTCGTAGTTCTTTGCTCAGTCTCCATGGCAGAGTGTCAGCCCCTGGAGTGGGCTGGGGCTGCAGTGAGCCTGTACTTTGTCTCAGGACGTGCCCTGAGCACTGCATAGCCCTGGTACTTTACATCTTAAAGGCCCTTTACAAACATGATCAAATTCCATGGCTTTGTATGGACACAAAGCCATATTAATGAACTTTGTGCTGAATCTGAAATCAGTGGGAATTGGAGGAGATCAATGAACATATAATGAAATTCATTGTCCACATTGAGCTGTCTATTAAAAAAAATAGGAAAGGGGGGGAAAAGCCCTCAGGAGTTTTACAGGCTCTGACAGTGCTTTGTCTTCAACTGCCCCAAGCCACATCTGAATCCCAATAAATGCAGAGTTTAGTGGAGTTTTTGTTCCATGGTTTTGAAAAGCTGCTGACCCTTGAAAGGTCAAGTTTTTATCCACTTGGAGAGGGGTTAAGCGCAAGCTGCAGCTGCTATTGTGTAGAGTGGTCCAGATTTACCTGTTGTCCTCAGTTTGAAGGTTGCACAAAAGCCTACTCGAGACTAGAAAACCTGAAAACGCACTTGAGATCTCACACTGGAGAGAAGCCATACGTCTGTGAACACGAGGGCTGCAACAAGGCGTTCTCCAACGCTTCAGATCGGGCCAAGCACCAAAACAGAACGCATTCCAATGAGGTAAGCCTCCTCCGCCATCCGAGGCAAAAACAATGAGCCTCCATGTAGAATATACATGGTAAAGTAGATGTGCTCTGTTTTGCTTTCTCTGGGCTGATCCAAGTGTGAGTGGACTCTGAGACCCTGCAGGTAAAGGTTTGGGGCCTCAAGGATGGACCCTGTTGGGAGAGTACTGCAGATGAAGAGGAAATTCTATAAAACCCTAGCTGAACTAAGTTTCCTGTTGCTCGGACCTGCCACCTACTGTCCAGACAGTAGTAGCATTCAACTTTGAATTCAGTCTGCTGCCTCTGCTTGCTCTGCCACAGAGTAGGACCCAGTACTGACCAAAGGGATTCAGAACCATCACACTGACAGCTCACTGTTAAAGGCACACGGTTGTATTTCCTCTTTAGGAGAAAGAGATATCGTCACATGTGTTTTTTTTATTATTTTCATGGAGCAGACAGCTTAAATAAAATTAATTTATAGACATTCTGAAATCCAGAGGATTTTTGGAAGATATTCTTACAAGCCCAATTAATGTTTAAGTCAGTTATTGAAGGTAAAATTAGCAAGACCTCATGGTAGTGGTTTATGTTGTAGTCCTATTGTTTTTGGATAATTGTCCCCAGACTACTGATAAGTATAAAAACGAAAACGGGTCTGAATTGGTTTTAGCTAGGCTTTGATACGTATCTGACTAAAAATGTGTAACTTCCCCCTGAAGGTGTAGCTGAAATACTGGCTCCCCTGTAAACGACCCTTTGAATATACCAAAATTAAATGAAGTGCCCCACATTTGGGATAGAAATCAGATGGCTAACAGCACATAGTTCAGGCCTGCAAAATGTGTCCTCGGTTGACTTGAAAGGTTGTTGCAAAAGAAGAAATTTACCTGTATGAGACTCCAGAATGGCTATTATGATCTTGCCAGGTATAGGCCGGCCTCACAACCTTGCGGTATCTAAACCCCATCAGCCAGTTGGGTCAGGAGCCATTTGAATTTAAGCAGGGGATTAGGGGAGACAGTCCTGATGATAGAGTAAAACTGCCTTTAATGAGATCATCTACACTGTCTGAAATGTATGATCATACTTGAAACTTATGTCTGTAGGCCCAAAGCCACTGAGTCTCTCAAAAGGCCATGGTGTGATAAGGATGTACAGATCATTTTGAATCTCCTATTAATGACCTGGGAAGACAGACATCATTTTTTTCCATATATATTAGCTACTGTATCGTCTGATGCTCTTGTTTTATACATTTTGGGGAGTCTAGAATGGGCAAATACATGGAGACAAAATAGATTAGTGTTTCCCAGCCTGCTGCTGATTTTGGAGTGCTAAAATGTTCTAGAGTTGTTGTGCAACAAGAAGAACGCCCTAACTGACGATGACTGGTGCAGGCTGTTTTTCTGTCAGTTCCAGTTTCGGTTTTATAGTCTGAAAGCTTTGCTTTATGCCTTCACAAAGACTGATAACTATTTATGTGCAAAGCTCTTTTGCTATGCTAGGTATAGCCAAGTGTTCAACAGGGTAGATTGAGAGAGTTATTCCTTACATGAAAGCTACTCTGGTATTTCTCTGTCCATGACTTTGTCCTTGCCAAATTTAGCTGAGAATAGTTAGCTCAACCCTATAATCCTAGCACCTAGGAGGCTGAGGTAGGGGAAAGTCACACTAGCATAGATTATAGAGAAAGAACTCCCCCCCCCAATACACACACACCTTTGGATAAATTTTATAGTCAAGAAAAAAAAGCATCAACAGCTTTCCAACAGTGAGTATGTAAACAGTACCTGAGCATGCAAACAGTACATGAGTGTGCAAGTCAAACTGGTAACAATCTTGAGGTCCAGACCCCTCGGCAAGTCCGCCATTGTCATGGCCTAGCATTGCATTTTGTCGCTATCATGTAATTTCAAGGACAAGCTACAGAGTGGTGCTTATGGCTTTTGTTTTAAAGCATAAACGTCCAGAACCTGTGTTCTTGTGGACTTTTGTAGGCAGCACTTAGTGTGCATGTTCATATGCAAGGGTACATGATTCCAGGTGTGCTGATGTGTGCCACTGTCCTTGAAAATGCTGGTTCTGACGAACACGTCTGTGCTCATTGCTGTGTGCTTCTTCCCAAGCTAATCTTAATATTCACATGAATGTGTTTACAGAAAGAGTAGCTCTTCAGGTATGCTCTGTGCTCCCTCCTTGTCCTCTCCCTGTGCCCACACACCTTCCTCACCCTGTCCCATCAGTGCCCTGAGCAAGCCCAGGGTTGATGTACAAACACGTGGAGGTAATGGCACTAACTGTCAGAGCCGTTCTTCTGCCCCTAATGCATGGAATCCTATACTCTCATTTCACCATGTACATGCGGCAAATCACAGAGCCCCTGAGTAGACATAATTTGTAGTTAATGGGAATCAATTCTACCCAACTGAATCTTATTACAATTGAAGGTGAAGTCTCTCCGGATAATGTTCGAAATCTTCACTTCTCCACATTACAAAATTTCGGCATTTTAGGTAGTCAGTCTGGTTTAAGGCTTTTAGTGAAAAAGCATCTTTTAGACATGCATTCTATAAGACAGGGTGCTTACCAAGGATAAGAGATACATTATTTTAATCGTGCCTTTTATGATGATTTCTTATATACGAGCTCATCTTCTGGTACACAGATGTAGAAGTACATAGTCCTCTCAGGGCATTCAGTAAGGGATCATGTCCAGGACCCCTACACACACCAGAATCTGAGAATGCACAAGTCTCTTCAATAAAATGCTGCAGTATTTATATATGGCCTCTCATACTTTAGGTAACTTCTAATGCCCAATGCAGTGTAAATAGCTGCTATAGTGTTTAGGGAATGGCAACCGGAAAGCGTGTCTGTTCATGGTCACTATGTGTGTAAGGTTTCACACTACAGGTATTAATTTTTAGTCTTTTCCACTTTAAGTCAGTTGAGCCTGTAGACATAGAGCTGTTGGGCAGGCAGGACTGGCTTTACTCATACCAACATCCCATAACTCTGTTATTTTGGAAGTCATGAAAACAAAGTCACCATTCTGACACTGGTAATTAATTAACAAAGGCAACAGTTCTGTGCCCTATACGAATATTTTGTTATAAATATCCTTATGTTCATAACTATGGAAGGCATGATTGGTGACTCAGTTAGAAAATAAAATTAGCTTAAAGTAGCTCTGGCACGCAGAGACCGGGAAAGCCAGAAGAAAGCAGACTCGGAGTCCTCATTTTCTGTAAGCCTTTCTCCAGCCCTGGGTAGTGTGTGGAAAGGGGGTGTACATAGTCTGTATAAAAGATCAGAGACCATCTGGGGATTTTTAACACCTGAACTCCAAACAGCTGTAATGCTACCCAAATGAGTACGTTTTAGTGAAACAGCATGAAAAGGCTTTGGGCAGTTTGGTTTTATTTCTTATTATCATAATACCTGTATACAAATAGCATATTTACAAAGCAAAGATTTATTAGATCTCAGAACCAAGATAAGACAAGAAATTTCTTCACACAGACCATCTCCTGCAAGATGTATAAAATTGCCCTGATACCATCTTCTTGTAAGCCTCCCTCCATTATCATCAACGATAGATGGAAAGCTGTGATCCTTCTGCTCACAGCATAATCGCTTCCAACAATGTAAAGGGCAATTTACACACTGTTACCACTCGTGGGGCACTCTAAATAATACCCCATTAAGCTAGACTCTTTGGACACTGAGAAATATCCAAATAGCCTTTCTAAGTCATTAGACCTTAGAAAGGTATCTGAATGAGAGGTATCTGAATGTTGTGGGTTTTTTTAAAGAATTAGAATTGTAATGAACAATTATAACTTTTGACAATCCGTTTTTGTGGCATTTGATAGAAACCATATGTATGCAAAATCCCTGGCTGCACCAAGCGTTACACAGACCCCAGCTCTCTCCGGAAGCATGTGAAGACTGTGCATGGCCCCGAGGCTCATGTCACCAAAAAGCAGCGTGGGGACATGCACCCTCGGCCTCCACCCCCGAGAGATTCTGGCAGCCATTCACAGTCCAGGTCCCCCGGCCGGCCGACTCAGGGAGCCTTTGGTGAGCAGAAAGAGCTGGGCAACACTACCTCAAAGCGGGAAGAGTGCCTCCAGGTGAAGACGGTCAAGGCCGAGAAACCCATGGTATGTCATTCACTCTCCTATTCTCCCAGAGCCACCAGGCTCATTGAGAAAAACCCAGCTGTGTATGTCAAGGGACAGCCCTGTCCCCTCTTCATTATATCTGGCCACTCTGATTTAAGGTTCATAAGCCCAGTGATTGAGACTGCTGCTTAGAAATAACTTAGCTCAGAAGGAGTTTCTAAGATTCCTGCCTGACTTCTAAAACTGATCCGTAGCTGTACCACTTGTGGCAGACAGACATGGCCATCAGTCTCTTCAAAGTGGCGACTCTGTAGAAAATCATTCCTTGAGCCTTTCTGCAAATACGTTTTCTGTCTTCCTTGCCCTGGTGACCCCAAGATGAATAAGCTGAAGTCCGTATTCTTTGGGGGCTTACAGTTCAGTGGGATAGACGATTGAAAGACAAATACAGTTCAGATGGTGAGGCTCAAACAGAAGCCTGTGAAAAGCCCTCTTAGCAAAGGAGAATTGGCAATGTGCTCAGAGAGCAGAGGCCAGAAGGACAGAGTTCAGCACTCAGACCAGGGAGAGCAAGTGACCCTAGGGAGGGGAGGGAGATGAACGGTACCAGTTGTGGGATTTGCCAGAGCAAAGGGAGAGAAGAGCAAGGTTAGTGGGTGACGGTGGGCGTAACGGCTCTTGTTCTAAGTATGGCAGTACAGGTCGGGGAAGGTGGAAGCAGGGTCTGCCTGTCACTCGAACACATGATACCCCCCACTGCTTAAAAAAGAGGACTCTCAGAAGTCATTATTTATAGCAGTTTGTCTCAGGATGACTCGGTACGTGACTATTCATAAACAAATTAGATGATAAAGATAGTACTCAAAGAGATGAAGACTAAGCCTATATTTACAGGTGAGAAGATTGAAGTTCCTAGTGATTAACCATGTGGTCACATTTCTGCAATAGATGCTGTGTGTACACACACATTTAAATAAGACATTTACTAATGAACATTACATTTCTAATATTATTTCTTTTAAAGCATGTCTTTACTTTGGTCACCATGCTATAAATTAAATTCTTTCTTCTTTTTCCTTATTAATGCAACACCTCTCTGTCTATTTGCTCCCAAATGTCTTGTTCTCACTTCCTAAGGACAGTGGGTAATAAGGTGAGGGAATTTTGGCTTCTCTATTCTATTCCTTCATTTTGTTTGGTTTTGTTTTCATTTTAACATGCAAGTTTTCTTCCCATTTCATCTTTCTTAAGTTTTTATGGCATTGTGATATCCTTGGTGACCATTACTCAGCTCTGTGGTTTGAACATAGCATGTGAAATCAGATGATGAAATTCATTATTACTTTTGCCTAGGTCTTCATAATAAATCACACTGGGCCAACCAAGCAGTTGTTCTCAAATTCTATTTAATTACTATCCTCACTAGAATAAATGCAAGTACCGTTTTCTTTGAAGAAGACTTAGATAAATTTTTAGCAGCTTAACCTTTCAAATTGTAAGCGCCCATGCCTTCTTACATGTTCTGTGGAAGTGTGTGCACATCGTCATATACACAGATCCATGCACATATATATTCTGATTGTTCTGTTGAAGAATGAAAATTACCCAAAGCTTTAAAAACTCCTAGACCCTCTGGAAGCACCTGGATCTCAAGACCTTCCTGAAGCAAAGTAATTAAGCAAGAATTTACATACTCATGATCAGATTTACAAATCTTCCTTAGCTCTACTTGGTTGCCCAGGGTGATGTTATTGTATCATGTGGCCCTTGCTAAGAAAATATGTGTTTGCTTGGATTTATATGATGTGAAAGTAAATAAAGCTAACAGGGTTCCCAGAGAGTTGCCTCTACAAACACGTTCTTAATAGCATTGTTCATCCCACCTGAGCATAACTGAGTTGATTACTTTACTTGCTATTAATGGCTCTAGTTTTTCTAGGACCCCTGGAGGGCGTACTGCAAAGGCCCACCTTAGAGGTCTAAATATTGTGATTTCAGGGGCCACGGAATTTCTCTGAACATCACTCTTCTTGTTCTTACAAAGAAGATGTGGCTTCATCAGTAGGTGCCCTTGCAACTCAGACTATTGGGATGTAGGTCCATTGGCAGGGTGCTTCTCAGGCCCTGAGATGGTCAGCCTTTCCAGCTACCATCCCAGAAGCCCTGGCATGGAAGAAAGCAGTACTTTCTTTGATTAAGACTAGGCAATATGATTAAGTTTTCATCAGTTACAGAATTTTCTTTCAGTGTCTACTTGGTTAAGATTTGAACACACTAAGAGAGGCACACGCCAAAGTAAAATCATTTTACACACTCGGGGCCACTATCCATTGCAGCTTGTCTTCCCTTCAGAGTGTGGCAAAAGCAAAAGGCTTACCAATTACAGCTGCCTTGATCTGGACCCTGGTGAAGGGTCTGTAATACCAGGAAAAGGTGGCAGGGAGGAAAACAGAATACTTTGGGAACAAGGTCTGAATAGCCTAGAGGGACTCTTACTGAAGGAGATAAGCTTTCCTATGGAGCATCCCCTGCATGCGTGCTATGGCTGAGTAAAATGAACCCCATGTGGAACAATGATAATCACTGAAGCCTTATAACCCATCTTTGGCTTTACCAGGTCTTTATACTTAAGTACTCTCTGGGATTTACATTAATTTCCAGTAGCAATTGATCCATTAAAAAATGATCTCATTATATACATAAAGATACTGCTGTAGTGAATGGTTAAGAAATTTGCCCAAAAATAATGTCCTGGAGATAAAATTGAAAACGAGGAAGTATGCCTGCAGAGTTGGCCTTTGGAACAGGATCTCATGGCTGATAGCTCTGATCACACTGCGTCTAGCATCCTCTACCATCTATCATCTCTCCTTGTGTATCAGCCTGGCTGGTGGACCATTGTCATGTTGGCCCAAAGGCTCCCTCCATCCACCAACACATAGTTTTTTAACTTCTCATTTAACCTGCTGATAACCTGAAGGCCTTAACTTGCATGAGCTGTCATTTTGGCTTCCTTTCCTTTACCCTTCCCGATGTCATCGTGTTCCTTTCCCTTTGACCCCAACAGACATCTCAGCCAAGCCCTGGTGGTCAGTCTTCATGCAGCAGCCAACAGTCCCCCGTCAGCAACTATTCCAACAGTGGGCCCGAGCTTCCTCTGACCGATGGAGGTAGTGTAGCAGACCTCAGTGCCATCGATGAAACCCCAATCATGGACTCGACCATTTCCACAGCGACCACAGCCCTTGCTTTGCAAGCCAGGAGAAACCCAGCAGGGACCAAATGGATGGAGCACATCAAACTTGAAAGGCTAAAACAAGTGAATGGAATGTTTCCAAGACTGAACCCTATTCTACCCTCCAAAGCCCCTGCGGTGTCTCCTCTCATAGGAAATGGTAAGACCCACCTTAGACCATGTGTCTGTCTGTCTGCTCAGGGTATATCCTTTCCTTTAAGTGTGGCCAGAACACGCCAAAAGGACCTGGAGCCCTTGGTTTTATATTTGTTAGTTTTTGCACAGATCCTAAGCTTATGCTAGAACTTACCTGTGTTAATTGCTGGACCATTTGCACTGCTATTCTGGATGCTCCATATATTGAAAATAATAACAGAATAATACTGAAACAAAAAAATGAAAATGTCTTCACATTTTTATTATTATTTATTATTAAGATCTAAAGGACTCAGATTTTAATGGGGAGATTGTAATCGTTCACAAGACCTCCACAATAGGTACATTTGTGGTTAGTGCTCCAAATCTCATTTCTAAGACATAAAACCAAGAGAATTTTACCTGTTTGTCCAGTTCAGGGAAATGCAAATGCTTGTTGGCCCCCGATTTAAGACATTTTTAACTTCACGTTAACTTCTCTTCCTTCCCTCTGCGCCTTTCAGGCACACAGTCCAATAACAACTATAGTTCGGGTGGGCCCGGGACCCTTCTCCCGAGCAGAGGTGACCTGTCGGGCGTAGACTTCACCGTGCTGAACACACTCAACAGAAGAGACAGCAGCACCAGCACCATCAGCTCTGCCTACCTGAGCAGCCGGAGATCCTCGGGCATCTCCCCTTGCTTTTCCAGCCGCAGGTCCAGCGAGGCATCCCAGGCTGAAGGGCGACCGCAGAACGTGAGTGTGGCTGACTCTTACGACCCCATCTCCACAGATGCTTCTCGGAGGTCCAGCGAGGCCAGCCAGGGGGATGGGCTGCCCAGCCTCCTCAGCCTCACACCGGTACAGCAGTACCGCCTCAAGGCCAAGTATGCTGCTGCCACTGGTGGCCCGCCGCCCACGCCCCTACCCCACATGGAAAGGCTGAGCCTGAAGACCAGGATGGCCCTGCTAGGAGAGGGGAGGGACTCGGGGGTGACCCTGCCTCCGGTCCATCCTCCTCGGAGATGTAGTGATGGAGGAGGTCATGCATACAGCCGGCGTCACCTGCTGCCTCATGATGCGCTGGCGAACAGTGTGAGGAGGGCCAGCGACCCTGTGAGGACAGTCTCAGAGAACATGTCACTTCCCAGGGTTCAACGCTTCAGCAGCCTCAACAGCTTTAATCCTCCAAGTTTGCCTCCATCGGTGGAAAAGCGTAACTTAGTGCTGCAAAATTATACCCGACCGGAGGGCAGCCAGGCCCGGTACTTCCAAGCATCTCCTTGTCCTCCCAGCATCACAGAGAATGTCACCCTGGAAGCCCTGACCATGGATGCTGATGCCAACTTGAATGATGAAGATTTCCTGCCAGATGACGTAGTACAGTATTTAAATTCCCAGAACCAAACAGAGTATGGGCAGCAATTACAGAGTGCCATCTCTGAAGATGGCAAAGTAGCCCATGGGCCAGAGGACTTGGACTTACCGGGTCTGCCAGACAGTCATGTTGGCCAGCAGTACCCAGCTCTAGAGCAGCCTTGCTCAGAGGGCAGCAAGACTGATTTGCCCATCCAGTGGAATGAGGTCAGTTCTGGAAGCTCTGATCTGTCATCCTCCAAGATGAAATGTGGCCAGCGCCCTACTGTACAGCAGGCTCGAGCCTTTGGGTTATACAACAATATGGTGGTACACCCACAGAATCTGTGGAAGGCTGGAACTGGCCCCACTGGGGGATATCAGACCCTTGGAGAGAACGGCAGTACCTACAGTGGCCCAGAGCACTTTGCAGTCCACAGTGGGGATGGGCCAGGCCCCAATGGAAATGCTTTTCATGAACAGCCCTATAAGACACAGCAGTATGGGAGCCAGATCAACAGGCAGCCACTGGCTTCCAGCACACTAGATAGCACCTGCAGTGCTGGAATCCAAGGGGCCAAGCTGAAAGGCAACACCTTGCAAGAGAATGGGGGTTTGCTAGATTTTGGCCTGTCCACAGCACCAAATGAGTTAGCTGGCAACACAGTGAATGGCATACAAGCCCAAGATCCAATGGGACAGGGATACATTGCTCATCAGCTACTCAGTGGTAGCATGCAACACCAGGGAGCCAGCCGCCCTGGTCAACAGATCCTAGGGCAGGTTGGTGCTACCTCACATATCAACATCTATCAAGGGACAGAGAGCTGCCTGACAGGGACTCAGGACAACAGCAGCCAGCCATCGAGCATGGCAGTTGTCAGGGGCTACCAGCCCTGTGCCAGCTATGGGGGCAGCAGGCGCCAGTTAATGCCAAGGGGCAGCCTCACTCTGCAACAAGGACAGTTCAGTGACGTGAGTCAGACCAGCAGGGTGAACAGCATCAAGATGGAGGCGCAAGGGCAGTCCCAACAGCTCTGTTCTAGCATGCAGAATTACTCCGGTCAGTTCTATGACCAAACCACGGGCTTCAGTCAGCAAGACAGGAAAGCTGGTTCGTTCTCTCTTTCAGATGCCAACTGCCTGCTCCAGGGGAATGGCACTGAAAGCTCTGAGTTACTCTCCCCAGGTGCTAACCAAGTGACAAGCACAGTTGACAGCTTTGAGAGTCATGACCTAGAAGGCGTGCAGATTGATTTCGATGCCATCATCGATGATGGGGACCATACCAGCCTAATGTCAGGGGCCTTGAGCCCAAGTATCATTCAGAACCTTTCCCACAGCTCCTCCCGTCTCACCACCCCACGGGCACCCCTCCCATTCCCAGCCCTGTCCATGAGCACCACCAACATGGCTATCGGGGATATGAGTTCTTTGCTGACCTCCCTTGCAGAAGAAAGCAAGTTCCTTGCGGTTATGCAGTAGGCAGTAGGCAAGGAGGACCACAAATAGAGGTAAAAAAAATAGGACTTGAAAGATTGAACTGACTCTGTTTGGACTCTTTTTTTTTTTTTTTTTGGTCCTTTTTTAAGTTCTGTATGTATTTCAGCAATCTCATCTCACCTACTGGGATGTGTCTCAAGTATATTCCTTTTATGGAAAAGGACTCTGAAAACCCCTAAGGTATTCTAGGGGAGAAACTTGTCTTCCATTTCAGTTTTGAATCAGTATTGTGACATTGAAATTACCCTCTTCTTTTAACCTGTAAGCCTGCCCCTTTTTTGAGTGAACCAATGTAAATGTATAATGTGCATGTTCTTTCTTTTAGAAGAGAAGTCATCAAATTGAAAGATTTGGCCTGCTTCTCTGCTGTCCCAGGAGCTAGGAATTGGTGTGCTTGTGACCAAGGGGTTACAAGTCTACCCTTAACGTTTTCCTTTACAGTACTTGGTGACTTGCTTTTATACGTGTATGTGTACTTTTAATCCCTACGCCGAGTACAAGAATTGAATGAATAGTGAGTTTGAAGACTGTTTGTGGGCACACTGTAGTTAGTATTAATAGCAGGTTTTTATGTGTTCCCCACCTTGACTCAATTCAGGGCATACTTTTAACAGCTGCACAAAAGTGGAAATTTGGGGGTCCTACAAATGAAATCCTTTGATCAGGGTTCTGCCAGTATGCATCCCATGGATATGTCTCTATAGTCAGTTCTCAGCTGTCTGTTTAGCATTCCCTGCACCTTTACAAACAGTTACTGTTATTTAGCACAACAGTGAGAGGAGACAGGCAGTTCGTGTTCAGACATGTCACTCTTAGCTCTTTCATAAGAAGTTGGACCAATCATAGGTTAAAACAGTTGGGTAGAATTAGTTTGAGGACTGTCTTTGTGGACTTGCTATAATTGATTCCTCTCACCTCTTTCCTCATTATCGTAGGTAACTGAGAATTGACTATATGTAGCTCTAAATAGGTATTGAAACAACCCACAACTGGATGTATCGCTACCATTTATTAATTTTACTATAGCAAGGAAATACGTCTATTCAAAGTGCCCTGTTTTCAGAGATGTGTAAGATATAGTTATAAAAGGCAAAACTCAGATACGTTGACATCAGGAATAAATTGCTTTAACCATTTTTAGCATTGGAGAGCATGAAGGATGATATTTCAGTAACCATGTGGATTCCAAATACCATTAGTCCTTAACATGGACTAGCACTTTTGTTTCAGATTAAGATTTTAAAGATTTACACAGTGCAGCCTCTCCTCACATGCAGTTGACACAGGAAAGTCATACTATGCATGCTCAGATTACATGGGTTATCCAGTATATTACTTTGAAACTATATAAGTGAAAATAAAATGTTTACTCATCAGCCCCTGAGATTGAATTTGCCCCGAGGGATTTTTGACATGGCTTCTCCTCTTAAGTTCTGCCATTAAATTTAGGAGTAGAAAGTGACCAGCCAATTTTGCTCATGCCTATTCTTTCTCATTTGGAGCCCAAATTTTGACAGGAAGGAAACTTTGCCACTTAGGACTTTGTGGCTAAGCTAGCCAGTTTGCATTCTGTTAGATGTCTCCAGGACCAGTGGAGCAATCTGTAAGTTCTCCATGCACTGCATCCCACTCCCAAGGGACTTCCCATAAATCGGAGGACAGCCCACTAACAAGAGGAAACTACTGGTCTGGGTTCAGGAGAGTAAAGCAAGGCTTCTCTGTTCCTCAAATAGGTCACATTCTCATCACAAAATGAGTGATGGAATCCCTGAATTTCATTTGTCAAGTCTTTTGTATGTTGTTAAGTCTCTGCTCTGGGTCTAACCTGGCATGCCTTATTATTTGGCCCATTCTCTTTATTACTTTTAGTTTCAAAGAAGGGGTTTTGGATGCCCCTCCTTTGTCAGCAAGGAGAGTGACCTCGGTTCCCAGTCAAACCCATTGATTGCCTCCTGCAGCAGAGACCTGCCTAGGTGCAATCCTTGCATGTGAACTTGAAGCTCTGAAGTACAGTGTTTTTTCCACAACGGCTGTGCCTAAAGGGATGGGCAGGGCACAGAACCAGCACCATTACCACCTTACTTTCTGCTTTTGACCCTTTCGTTTCTTTAATTGTTATTTTCCAAGCTGTTGTGTTTAGATTTGTGGAATGGAAGTTTCCACTCAATATCTTGACTTTTCTCAATATGAAAATTTCAGAAGGGCACAGGTAAAAAAGAAAAATGGAGGCTGAAAAGTATTCTGTCCCAAGATTTCAATGATCTGTCATGATAGCCCAGTGCAAGAAAGATCGTGTGATCACTGAAACTGTCCTATGGGACATGAGATCTCTGCAGGCTTGGCATTTCCTGTCAAACACCTACCCACAGTCTACAGCCTCTTTCCATTCTTTGGCTGTTGCATTTAAACACTGTTGACTCTCCAGTATCACCTTTGCTTTTTAGTGAAAGTATGGGCTCATACATGGTACTCCTGTTTAACGTCTGTGTTAAATGGTTTATGTTTTTCATGACCTTTTCTGAAGAATTAAGTAACTCTCTTTCCTGCTCCTCACATGTTGGCTTGTCCTGAGCCACAGGTTTTGATTATTGCAATGTATGTGCCTTATTTTATGTTTCTCTTGTCAATGAGAAGGACCAGTTTTTGTCCAGTCAGCACTCCAAGGCTGTGTGACCAGACAGTGTTACCAGGAAGTGAGCGCAGGACTGTAGCAGTCTGAGCTGTCCAGTGACCTGATTTCCTGTGTTGTTTAAAGCTGATAGGAGGATGTTCTCCTCTGACAAGTTACCCTTGTATATCCTGCAAATGTGTAAGATAAAAGATGTTCCTTTTCTCCACCTTTTTTTAGATTTTTAAAGAAGAAAATGTGTAATCCTTTTTAAAGAACAACATGTGTAAATACATTCAAGTATTGTAGGTGTAGAGTTGGGGTGTGATGGCCTTGGACCTTCCTCGGAAAAGCCTGTGGCTGTTCAGTGCTCATAGGCCATGGGAATGGCAGCCCAGACACATGAACTCTGCCTTGGCTTTCAGAACCACTTAGTTCTTTTGTAACAAAGAAAAAACAAAAACAAATAAAAATGTTTCTTACAGTGTCAATAAAAAACTTTGTACTGAAATGTTTTACTGGCTTTTATTTTGTTTTGTTTTTCATTTAATCCCTATAAGAATAAAGGAACATTTTCTCTAGAAAACTTCTCAGACTGTAGTTGAATCTGGATTGGTCATAGAAGAGTTCTCTACAGTAACAGAACTCTTAGAATAAATATAGAATATACACACACCCAATACAGATGGGATTTGTTAGAATGGCTTACAGGCTGTGGTCCAGCTAATCCAACGATGGCTGCCTATGAACAGAAGATCCAGTAGTTGTTCAGTCCATGAGGCTGATCATTTCAGCTGGTCTTCAGTATACTGTGGAATTCCAAAGAAGTAGTCTTTAATGCCAGGGAAGAAATGAAATTGCTAGCAAGAGCAAGCAGGCAAAGAGAGTTTTCTTCTTCCATGTCTTTTATATAGGTTACCAGCAGTATATGTTCCACATTAAAGGTGGATCTTCCCACCCCAAAAATCTGAATTAGAAGTGGCTGTTCACATTTCAAATGATTTAATTAAAACTAATTCATCACAGGTGTGCCTAGTCATTTGGGTTTTAGTTCATTCCACATGTAGTCAAATTGACAACCAAGACTACCTATCACACAAGATGAATGTACTGTATTCATTGACTAGCTGGAGATGAAAATGATGCCACATTCATTGATAGTATGAGATGTGTACCTCACATCCACAGGGCTGTAAAGAACATGCTAACGATCCTCATGATGCTTATTTTCACTGCTTTGTCTAACTGAGGAAGGGTGAGAACAGGGTTTAAAATCTAACAACTTGTCTTCCTTTTATGTACTATCCTGTTATCTAGAGAAACAGTAACACACAAATGAAAATCTGGCGTTACAGAAACTTACTTTTTTTTCTATCATGTGTATGAGTGTATTGCCTGCACACACACACACTATGTGTATGTGTGGCGCCTACAGAGGCCAGAAGAGGGCATCAGATCCCCTGGAACTGGAGTTGCATTCTGTCTTGAGCTTCCATATGGGTGGTGGGAATCAAACCCCAGTTCTCTGGAAGAATAACTAGTGCCATTAACCACTGAATCAGCTCCAGTCTCATGGAGGCTTACATTAATGCGGCTGTTAATGATTAGCTTCCATCAGAAATGTACTTGTCTCCTTTGCTTTTTCATGCTGGTTTGCAATAGTGCTCTCCACATTACCATTACAGGTCTTCTTTCAACTTTTTCAATAGCATATCTTGTAACTCATCATTTCAGTACTGTTGCTGGGAAACATGAGGGTGCTGATTGGTTATCCCAAGCCACAGGGTCAGAGCACCCTTTGGGAGCACAGGCATACAGCAGAACTGATAGGATGACTCTTTTCCCCTCCCTCTCCCTCTCCCTCGTCTTCCTCTCTCTATCTGTGTGTGTTTAAAGAGGTTTTTAAAATGTGGCTTATATTTTGTGGTCTGGCTAGTCTAATAGCAATGGCTGTCTTCCAAAAGAGAGGCCAAGAATCCACTAGTTACTATATCCACAAGGCTGTATGTCTCAGCTGGTCCTTGGTCTTCACTGCAAATCTCAAAGAAGTTATAATCCCAGTGAAGGAATGGCTGAGCAATGGGGTAGATAACTTGCCAGCGAGAGTGAGGGAACCCAGGCAAAAACCAAAAGCTTCCTTATGGTTTGTCAGTTTGTGTGGGCTGCCACCAGAAGGTGTGTCCAAGATTTCCCACCTCAAGAGATCCAAAATAAAAAAAAATCTCTTAGGTTTTAGTTGATTCAAATTGTAGTCAGGCTGACAACTGAAATTAACTATCTCAGTTAAAGACCTCAAATGCCTTTTTAGTCCCAGAGGGCAGCAGTAAGGATGACTCACAGTTTTCCTTTGGAAATAACTCTTGTGACAGGATTGCATAAATAAAAAGATTCTAAATAATTTTATGTGTGAAGATCGATGAGTTAAACAGCTGGGTACAAGGTAAATTTTACAAAATCCATTAATTTGGTTTTTATAAATTTTTTTTCTTATACAGCATAATCTTTTCCCTCTCCCGTATCCTCCCCACCTCCCCACTCATCCAGCTCTATATCCTTTCTCTCTAGAAAAGAAACAGGTAAACAAACAAAGCAGATTTTTAAAAAAATGAAAACAAAAGCACACAAAGCACACACAAAAACCATAAAAGTAGCCAAATGTGTTGGCACACTTCAACCCCAGCACTTGGGAGGCAGAGGTAGGCAGATCTCTTGAGTTCAAAGCCAGCCTGGTCTATAGAGGACAGCCAGGGGAACCCTGTCTCCAAAACAAACAAACAAAAAATCCATAAGAGCAAAATTGGAAAGCATAATATACAAACAAAAGGACAAGTATTTGGTGTCCCTCTAGACCCATGATCTATCTAGTAACAGGTTCTTGGCCACTGGAGCAGTGTTGGAAATCGGTTCCACCTTGGAAAGTGGGCCTTACATACAATCAGAAAGTAGTTGGTTACTCCACAACATTTGTACCACTATTGTACCAGTCTGTGTAGGCAAGTCACTGTTGTAGATCCCAAGGTTTGCACCTGGGTTGGTGGTTCCTTTTGCTCTATCCTATAGATCCTTTCAGTCCATCCCCATAAGTGTCCTCCATCATGATTTCTACTTCCCAACCCCAGTCCTATAAGAGGTGCATAGAGGTGCCCCTCCCACCTCAGATTAACTGTAGACTCTGACTCTCCTACAGAGTCAGGGTATTTTATACCGGCCTCTCCAGATTATTTTTTGCCTTCCTTCAAGCTACTTAAAGAAGCCTCTCATCTCACCACACCTCCAACTCCCTGGGAATTCTGCATCTTGTTGTGGACAGGATTCCCTTAGCTCTTTCTCACAGCCCCTCTTAGCCATTTCTTCTCTGCCATCTCTGTTCTACACCACCTACCAAACTGCAGAATCCCTATCTGACCACACTTTACTAAAATCCAAGGAATACAATACTCAACTAAGGCAAGACCTAGATATCAACACCTAAAAATCACATCAATCTTAACTCCAGATGCCTAGACACCAATGCAAAAACATAAACATTAACAAACAAGACAATATGTCTCCATTAAAACCAGTGACCCTCAGTTCCAAGAGACCTGAAAGGCACAGTGAGGAGACTGGGCAGATGAGAAGAGAGAGAGGTAAGAAAGGAGGAGGGAGTATAAAAAACAATATAGTTAGAAACAACATCTGCGTCAAATTCATTGACCAACTTACTGGGCACCATGGGGGATGTCTTACTTTCATTGAGGTGTTTGAAAAAGAGGAATCAGATCAGAGAATTGAATGACAAATGAATCAAAGATGAATTGAGTGACTTCTAAACTGCATGGCACATTTCATTCCACACAAGATGTCATTCATTGGTGAGATGTTAACTCCGTCTTCCCAAAGAGAAAGGAAAGCACCCCCAAAGTAATTGTCGTGAGAGATGAAAGCACAGACCTGAAAAGCACTTTACAGATTGAACAGTTACTATGCCATACTTGGCAGCTATGGCATAGATTATGTCCTAAGAAAAGGGAGAAAGGTGGGTTTTCTTGTGCCTGTTTCTGTGTCTTTCTTCACTTCTTCCTCTCTTTGATTCTTCCCTCCCTCTCTTCCCTCCTTTTTTTCTCCTGCAAGAAACTAAACTTTGCTAATTAGCCACTAGGAAAGACGCAGAAGAGGGGCAAAAGTTGGTATTAAAGTAAACAGAAAAGGTATCAGACCTACCTGCATCCCTAAGATAGCATACCGGTTCTGGACCATAGGATTCTGACAAACTCAGACAGCTGTGCTGGGTAAGTATAGTCGAGTCACAGTGCAAAGGCAGCTTAGATATATGAAGAAAAAAAGCATGCAATGTCTCAGTAAGGCCTCTTGAACTTGTCCTGGGACTTTGGAACAAATGAAGAGTGAGAATGAAATTGAAAACTAAGAGAAACAGCATGAAATGGTAATGGTGCTAGATGACCAGTAATAGGGTTCTGGAGAGGGGGTGATGATGATCAGAGTGAAAGGGGATGCCTTTGGCTCCTTCAAGCTGAGTCCACCCTGTAGAAGGAAGCAGGACAGCAGGTAGGAAGGGTACCTAAATACTTCCTTCCACTGCCTCCAGCCTTGGTACCTGAAAGCTGAAGCATGGCAGCACTAGGGAGAACCAGGACCTGAGACAGGACTTCTCCACTATCATTAAGTCTGCACAAAATTTTGGGTCTAACTCTGTTTTGATGCCTGTAAGTTGTTCTCTCACGTTGCGGGCGTACATTAAGGCAGCCTAGTTTTGTCATTGGTCATTCTGCTTCCCATCCTGCCCCAGCTCTGTGGAGCTCAGCTAACACTTCTTTCTTGTTTCTTGTTCTTTGCTGCTTGAGAAGGCTGTGTGAGTATCTGAAGTGAAAGGTGGTCTGACAAAGTGAGCTACCCAAATAGGCAAAGAGCAGCACAGAACCAGCCTCACCGGTTGGCCTTGCTTGGGGCATGAGGCTGGCTGCTATTTTTGTTAAGTGCCGACCAAGGTGACATTTGGGCATGGGTAAGCTAATTCCCACACTGCTTATTTCTAATGGGGACTCCTTCTCAAGTGCCAGCTAAAGAGTGATTAGCAACTAAAAGCAGCTAAAACTTCATTGAATACCTGATTTTGGAAAGGGTCTGCCCTTTCAAATGTGTACTTCTAGTGCAGGAGAAAAAGCTATCTCACATCTGTGGCCCTTTTTGTCCTCAATTTCCAGGCCATTTAAATAAAAGCCCCACACAAGCATTTGGCTGTATTTCTAGCCCAATGCATTGCTCTTGGTTGTGTCCTACCAACTGAAGAGCTTACAAAACAGTCCTTTCTGTGGTCATTATGGAGGAGAAGCAGGAACTATGTCTGTGCTCTCTTTTCTTGTATACACATGAGACTGTGCTTTTAGGAGGGGCAGGGAAAACACTTTCCCCAGAAGCAGAGCAGCCTGGCCCAGCTTGAATCCTCCCTGCTTCTGGATTAGCAGTCTCCCCCTGCAGCTGGGAAATCTCCTGTACTCAGAAATTCCAGCCCCCACCCCCGCCTCTCGACATGATCCAGGCTCAGAAATTGGGCCTCAGCCCCTCACTGTTGGCAGACTCAAGGCTCCAACCCTCCCGGGTTTGTAGGAGCCAAATGCACTGTGGAGGTGTGATTCACTGAGTTCCCAGAGGAAGGGTACACAGCCAGCTGGCAGGGAATTACTGAATGTCCAGGCCAAAGAATTCCATTGCTGTTAGCTGGAAACAAGCAACCAGCTACCTCCCTTCTTTTCTTCCCTGGCTGAGGCATGGAGCTGGAGATAAGCCAGGGACCTGAGGAAAAGAAGCAGGGTGGGGGAGAATCTGAGTGGCTTGTGGCCAAGATAAGTCTGTGGTTGGGGTCCTCAGTGAGTCGAGGCAAGAAGTATTTCTATTTTCATTTAATGATGACTCTCAGGCTCCCAACTATTTACCCAAATTACACTTACATACATTGTCCAAAGGTGATTTTTTTTTAACAAGCAGCAAATGGGAGGCAGGAAAAATAGTATGTGTGCCATAGCTCAGGGACAGTCTATATTCTGAACAAGAGATTTCTTCCCCCTGTACCTTGTCCAGGTGTGATACTACAGATCTGTTGCTTAGCCATTCTTTTAATCTTTTTACTCTTAGGAGACTATGATGTCCAGGAGCCTAGCTCCCTAGACACTTCCCATTTGACCCACATCCTTTTAAACATGAAATCATGGAGCTTCATGATAAACTTTTCCTTTGAAGTTTATGCAAAGAATGAAAACCAAAGACCCTACCCAAACAACTTCCCCTTGAAGCTAAAATAAGTGTGTCACTTGAGTTGAGGAACAACTTTCTCACTTGCCTTTGCCCTATTCGTGTGTCAATATCAAACACTGTTCTACAACATATCCTCAAAGCAGAGGACAAAGAGTATTTAATACATTGGTCCACAGTACTGAAGGTTAAGTAACAACCTTCCCGTTTCAGTTGCCTTGACCCAGGCTTTCTTCGCTTGCTGTGAAGTTTTGAATAATTGAATATCTCTTTGCACAATCTGCCAGAGCATCCAACTGCTTCCAATGTTGTGATGACTCCAACTAGTTTGAAATGCATTTTGAGGCTGATCTAAATCAAGTAGATTTAACACACAGCCAAAGCTGAGGCTTTAAAAAAACAAGTTGACTCTAACATAGCCTTGCCAACCATGTGCACTAAAATTCTGGCTTCATTCAGTCACAGGGTTTTTCTTATAAGAGAGAATGCAAAACAGATTACAATGGGGGGGGGTGCTCTGGTGTCAACCCAACTGATGTTAAGTAGTTCACTTCTGATACTAGCCACCAGGATAATGGCATGAGCGGGAAGCCCCCCACCCCCTCCGGAAACTAAGATCTTAGTTCTCCACAAGGCTGCCTAAAATTCAAAGGGAAGCCACAGGCTTAGGCCATTAATGTTACCCAAAAGCCGCAAATTCAGAGCATCAATGATCTTGTAGGGTTAACAGTTTTGTAGATTTATTCACAGAACTTATGTTAAATTTTATTATAAAGACCACAGCCAGGGAATAGCCTGAAGTGACACATAGGCCAAGGTCTGCAAATGCCCTCTCCCCGTAGCATAAAGTATGTCACCTATGGGCACATTAGTGTGTCTACCAACTAGAGAGCTTCCCTGAGTTCTGTTCTGCAGTTGTTTAGTGGGGATTTATTATTTAGGCAAAATGTATTAACTCATTGGCCACATGATATAAAGAAATTAACAGTTCCTGCCTTTCTGCAGAAATAAAGCCAACTCAATGTCCCAAACCTTCAAGCATATGCAGGGTCTTCTGGTACCCAGCACCTATTGTGATATTATCTACATGGCCATATCATTGGTATGAATGCAGATGTGATTCTATGCTCTTTTAATAGTAAATGTTGCTGGGATAGTTGGAGTTGGAGGAAGAGCCTCCCAGTAGCCAAGACAAAGGTCAATTGTCATTCTACAACTGGGAATTTCTTCTATAAAATCAAGAGGTACAAGATGAAGAGCATGTACAAGAACAAGCAGGTACAAGATGTGCCTGGAGTTCTGAGATCCCAGGTCTCTGGTAAAGCTCTGATGCAGACTGACATTTGGACACAGTATCAACACCACCAGTAGCTACATTTAAGACTTACACACTGGAGCTTCAAAGTTTGATGAGGACTCAAGACTAGATGCAATGCTTGTCCATGCAAAAGTAAGTAGTGCACAATGAAAATTGGGATATTTCTCCCCCTATCAGTATTTATTTTATTATAAATAGTTTTGTTTCAAGGCCTGTTAAATCTCTCTCTTATGTCCTATTTGCCTTATGTAAACTTCAAGGAAAACCCTTCTTCCTCAAATTTCATTGATGGTCTAACACTATGAAGCTCTCTGTATCTGTATCCGCTTTTTTTTAGATTGTGGAATTCAGGGTAATTCAGAATTTCAATGGCTCCTTTCTTCTAAGTTGACTTTTCTAAGACCTTTCCTCTTCTACTCTAGTCTGTAGCTCCATGCAGCCAGTGTGAAGTTAAGACTTACCCCTTACCCCCTTCATAGTTCCTGAGACCTTAAAAGAAAGTATGTGAGCCTTAAAAGGCTAATTTGAATAAAATTGGGTAGTCATACAGCCTTTAGAACTATCTTAGGAGCTATTTGATGCATCTTCAATCCCTCTTCTAAAACTTAGTTCAGATCCCTAATAAAAGGCAGAGGGGAAAAAATGTAGATATTGGTGAAAAGTTTTAGTCCTCATATTCAGCAGGTAACCTCAACTTATTCCATCTATTGGAATGCAAAATTCAAATAAAATTATAAAATGTGGCAAAGACAAAGATCAACTATTATGATAACTACTGAGTTTTATATCCCTCCCTTAATATGGCGTTTGGGACTACATTTAGAATGAAAACTATAAAATTGTTTCTATGTCCGTCTGAGCGACTAAAGAAATAAAAATTAATTTGGGGGGGGGGGTATTGGTTTAAAGTTTAAAGCACAAGCTGGAACAAAGGTCAGACAGGTGGACACAGGTCCAGCCACCTTTGGGGAGGAACCAGCCTTACTACATTCTTTCCCTGCCCACTAGAGATACAGTTGCTAGGAAACCAGCCCAGATGGCCTGGCCAGAACCACTTAAAGAGATGCCATCTCCTGGCAACCCACCCAGATGGCCAGGCCAGAACCGTTTATGATCTTGTCACCTAAAGTAAACCAATCATTTCAGAAGTCAAATTCACTTACCCAATCATGTAACACCAAGGCATGTAACTCCCTGCTTGTGGTTTTGCCCTTTAAAAAACTTGTTCTCCTAGACCACCCCACCACATTCCTCCTCATCAACAGGGAGGTTGCTCATACTTGTATTAAACAAACCCTTATGTGTTTGCCGTGGAGTCGATTCCTGGTGGGTTTTTCTTTGGGGGGGGGGTGTCTCATGAACTGGGTATAATATGTCTGCTAGTTTATAAAGATATGTACTTTATGGGCCTGAGATAGTATCCTGGTTTTGGGTGATACTACCAAAGTAGCTAGTAAAATTTCTTAAAGGATTCTATTTTTATAATCTTAGAAAGAAATAAGCACTTATATAGTTCCATGTTTCCCCGAAAACTCAAATGCTGCCAGGCCTGAGCCAGAGAACCGGGATACACATCAGGAGATCTAGGTCAAGCCAGCGGATGGAGGAGAAAAGATTTCTCTGCAGCAAAATGTCACAGCTCTTTCAGGCTAGGCTGCCAGCACTGGGTCAGATGGCAGTGAGGACCTCAGGGCACTGAAACCTGAGCCAGGCTGCAACCAGGGCCTGCAACCTGACTCCAGTGAGTTGCTGGCAGCCTCAGGAACAGCTGGCTGCTCACTCCCACAGGTGGGCACATCTGTGGATGGAGAGGTTGCAGAGAGACAGCGCTGATGAACAGCAAAGGCACGCCGCAGCCATCCGAGAGGTAACTGCCACAGTTCTGCTGCAACTGCTGGTGCAAAAGTCAGATCAGGAGTTCCAAGGATGATTTCTTCCTGGAGAAGGGAGGTCCTTCTTTCTCCAAGTGTTTCAGCTCAGAACAAACAGTCAGGCTCAGAATCCTTTGGTGAAGCAGATGATGAGATGGGGACTTCTACACCTTGGGCAGTGGGAAGGGTTTCAGAAGTGAATGCATTTTAATAGGTGGGGCTGGGAATACCAGGGAGTATTTCATTTACATGCTGAAGCACAGTCCTATCATAAGAAAGGGAATACAGTAATTAATTATCCTATGGTCAATGGTGGGGGAGCTCTTATGGAGAAGAAGGACTTCAGATACAAGGTTAGAGGTATGGGAAATGTCATTGGCTGAAAGCTAAGGTAACCAAGATGTCTCATTAGCATGTTCCCTAGCGCACACTGAATGTGGGAAACAGTTGGGCCTGTAATCTCCCTGAGGGCTGTGTAATACTCCTTCGAGGACCTGGGGTTTCCCCAGATCAGGTGGAGAGGAGGGAACTGAGCTGAGGAAGGGAGTCTGTCATTTAACACCAAGCTCAGAGGTTTTCCAGTAATGCTACACTTTGATCTTAACATTAGGGTCAACACACTTATTTAAATATTTCTAGATAAATATACGGGAACCTGTGCTGGCTAGTTTTATGTCGGCTTGACAAAAGCTAGATTCATCTGAAGGGGGAAACCTCAACTGAGAAAATGTTTCCATGAGATCAGGCTGTGAGCAAACCTGGAAATGGCCCAGCCAATTTTGTATGGTGCCAGCCCTGGGCTGGTGGTCCTGCGTTCTATAAGAAGGTAAGCCGAGCAAGCCATGAGAAAGAAGCCAGGAAGCAGGCCTCTACATCAGCTTCTGCCTCCAGGTTCCTGCCCAGTTTGAGTTCCTGTGCTGACTTCAGGATGAACACTTATGAGGAAAGAGAAGCCAAATACACCCTGCCTGACTTTCGTCATGGCATTTCATCACAGCAATAGTAACCCTAAGACAGAGATTTGTACCGGGAGTATGGAATACTGCTGTGACAGACCTGACCAGTGTTTTTTGAAAATATTGTAGAAGGAACTTTGGGCAAGAAAAGCCATTGAGTATTCAAAGCTTGGTGAGTTGTTCTGTGGGCTCTTGGAAGACAAATGTTAAAAACAGTACAGACAGTGAAGGCCTGGCTCATGAAGATCCAGAGGAAAGTTTGAGAGTTCCTTTATAATTCTATCAGGGCCATTTGCTATTTTGAGTTAAGAGTCTGTGGTTCTGGTTAGCTGGCACAGAAGAATCAGCTGTGATTAACAAAACATCAGAACCACTAAAGTGAAACCTTTGTGACAATTGACGCTGGCTGGCTGGGGCTAAGAAATGAATGGTGATTAACAAGAGACTAGCATCATTGAGGTGAAGTCTGGGAAGTGTTTTTTTCAGGATCATCTGTGTTCCAGAATCTGCCAAGGCTGTACCTCATGCTGACAGCAGAGTAGTTTAAGAGTCACCTAGGTGTTGCTGGTTTTGAAGGTATGAATGGGTCATGGAGAGCAGCTAAGGCTTGGCTCTTTGTTGCAGTATTGGAGTCCCTGAAGAGAACCCTGAAGAGAACCCTGAAGAGAACCCTGAAGAGAACCCTGAAGAGAACCCTGAAGAGAACCCTGAAGAGGCTATTGGTAAAAGTGCAGACCAATTGCAGCATAAAAATGACAGCATTTTTGGACATGTCAGTGCTATGGGATGACTTCCAAGGGCAGCAACAGGTGTGAAGAGGAGCCAGCCACAGCCTAGGAGAAAAGCTGCGGAGGGCAGAGCTGGAGAAATGACCCTTTGGAAGAGCCTAAAAGATGCTGAGTGGGTCCCAACATGAACACTGAGGATTTACACTCTTTGAGTTTGGTTTTGCTTTGTTCAGATTGTGACTATGCCCTGGTTCTTCCCTTTTGACGTAAGGAAGTATATAATTTATTTTTGATTGTATAGGCACCCACAGTTGGGAGACCTTAAACTTTTTAAAAAAGATTTTGGAGTTTTATAGAAGTTCAATTTTTAAAAGCAAGTGTATTTTTTAAAAAAGACAGCTTTTAAAATGTTTGCATTGGTAAGGCTGTGAATCTTTTAAATATGTTGTATACTGTGATTTCTTTATTAATGTGTGATCTTGGGGATAAATGTGAAAGAAAAAGTTGTTGCTTAACAGTGATGTGTTTTTGTGTCAAGCTGACAAGGTATCTAGTTTTATATCAACTAGTGCTTGTTAGTTTTATGTCAACTTAACATAAGCTAGAATCAACTGAGAAGAGGCACCCTCCATTGAGAAAAATTCCTCCATAAGACAAGGCTGTAGCCAAGCCTGTAGAACATTTTCTTCATTGGTGATTGATGGGGAAGGGCCCAGCCCATTGTGTATGCTGGCATGCCTTGGCTGGTGGTCCTGGGTTATATAAGAGAGATGGCTGAACAAGCCAAATGGAGCAAGCTAGTAAGCAGCACTCCTTCATGGCCTCTGCACCAGCTCCTGCCTCCAGATTTCTGCCCTGTTTGAGTTCCTGTCCTTATTGTCTTCAAGATGAACAGTGATATGAAAGTGTAAGCAAATAGACCCTTTCCTCCCCAATGTGCTTTGGCCATGGTATTTCGTCATAGCAATAGTAACCCTATCTAAGACAGGAACTAACTCACATGGGGGAGAAAGGGAGGGAGAAAGAGAGAGAGAAAGAGAGAGTGAAAAGTAGAGGAAGGGAGAAAAAGAGAAGGAGAGGGAGGGAGGGAGAGAGAGAGAGAGAGAGAGAGAGAGAGAGAGAGAGATCATTCCTGTAGGAGACCAAATGTTGTTCATTAGGAACATCATCCACCAGAAAAGTCTCTTGCTAGACCCAAATATCTTTAGTCGCTCTGTAAAAGGGGGAAAAATGTAAGTTTAAACTTACATCTATATTGAGCAGGTAACCTTAATTTAATTATGGGCAGTGCAAAATTTATATAAAATTACAAAGCAGAGCAAAGACAAGGACTAACTCATAATTTCATTGCTCTGATTGTGTGTGATTTGGGACTAAAGTTTTATAATGAAGACAAGTGTCTAAGTTATTTTTATATTGCCACAAAAAAAACATGAGCAAAAATGGTGTGCCTAGATCATGAGACCCCAAAAGACCAACAGAAGTTGAGTCTGTTGCAAAACACATGAGGGTTCATTCAATACAAACTCGAGCCCAGGTCATGGCAACCTCCCTGTTGAAGAGGAAGAGTGTGGCCCTGAGCTGCAGGGGAACAGGGATTTTAAAGGACAAAAACATAAGAGGGAGGGGGCTCCAAGCCTTGGCGTTACACAATTGGGTAAGAGAAATTGAGTTTTGAAATGACTGGTTTACTTTGGGTGACAAGACCACAAACAGTTCTGGCCTGGCCATCTGGGTGGGTTGCCAGGAGATGGTATCTCTTTAAGTGGTTCTGGCCAGGCCATCTGGGCTGGTTTCCTAGCAACTGTATCTCTGGTAGGCAGGGAAAGAATGTAGTAAGGATGGTTCCTTCCTGAGGTGGCAGGACATGTCTACACCTGGCTGGCCTTCCTTCAGGCTTGTGCTTTAAACTTTAATTCAGTACCCGCTACCCCAAAAACTGAAATGTTCATTCTTTGGTCTTTCATTTCTCCCTTCCAATGATCATTTGAAGACCCAATCTTGGGTCTTCCAGATATGATCCCTGGTATCCTCTAGATTTATCTTTCCACAATGGGATCTGAGTACCATTAGCTGTATCACTCCCAAGCATTTCTTCATGAAAACCATCAAGCAATTTAAAATACAAGGCCCAAAGATAAAAATCAAAATGAGTAGGGGTCCCGTCAGGGTGGATATAAGGATAGTAAGCCAAGGAAAACTATTATACCAAGATTTAAACCATCCCTGTGGAATCCCCTCTTGCCAGTGTCTATCCAGGCTTTTTGTCCAGTTGCTGCTCTAGCTAAGCAGGTCCCCAAGATAATAGCTAATGTCAGGGAGCCACTTTTGACTTAGCATTTCAGCCTGTTAGGTGGGATTATCAGCAGAGATCTCTTCTTCTGAAACTGCTTCAGTGCTGAAAATAGGACCATTGGCATCAGGGGTTAGGAAGGCTGAAATGCCAGTCAAAAGGTAGGCAATGGGGTACTACCTAATTGGTGATCCAGTTGAAGAGACATGGAGCCATTACATCAGCTGGACTGGTTTACTTCAGCTTCCATCAAGTCCAGATTTGAGCTTGCAGTCCATAGCTGATCCCTGAATAGATTCTCTCAACCAGGTGAAAATCTGCTGAGATAAATTCAGACTAGAAACAGAAGTTAAAATTTGCCTAGTAAATGGGAAATGTGAGGAATCCCAAATCCAAGGGGAAAACTCCTCTGGGGTCTGTTTGGGTTATGCCAGATCCAGGTCTCATGTCTTTTTGGTTTCCTGAAACTCATATGAATTTTAGTTTACAAAAGGAAGTATATTAGTGACACTATTGTATGAAGATCCAGAGTTTAGAAAAAGCAGGTAACAAGTGTCTACAAGGCGGCAGGAGTAGACTCATGGCATTAAGACCTAGGAAAAACGGTGGCTTTTGAGTCAGATATACACATTAGGCAAATGTTTTTAGCATGACGAGAAGCACCTTTAAATCTATCTCCAGAAGACAACCAAAAGGAAATTAAAATCTCAAGCTTGTGACTGAATAATAAGCAGTCGGTGCTCCATCAACTCATCAGAACTCTATTGATCAATGTCATAACTCTGAACTTCTGAAATCTGATAACCACGTAAGCACAACAATAGCAGAGAGGAGGGAGAAATCGAAAATTTCTCCCTTATTAACATGCCTTAAATTACTTTCTTATCTCATTATAATTTACATTCATATACCTTAAAACACCTACTTAGACCCTCCAATCTTCCTTGCTTTTACCAACTTGGAAACATTTTCCTGGACCCTTGACCACTTTTTTATATCCATATAACTTAAACTGTCATATCCTCAGATCTTTCATCTATTCAGGTATTCACTGTAAGACACAGGCAATTGACATGAAGCCCATGAGCAAGGCAAACCTGCTTGCCTTTCTAAAAAAAAAAAAAAAAAGATCTAGCATCTAGTAGTTCTTACTAGCTAATGAATTACCAATGAACTAACAGTGGATCTGATAATCTGCTCCTTAACTGCAAAGCTACCATTAGCTTAGCTTAGCCATCAATGTGATCAGAGACCCGAGAAGGATAAATATAAGCTAAATATATGTACCAATCCAAATGACAGTGATGGCTAGTCAGTGCACCACCAAGGCAGTTGTCCCTGGCTCCTGTGGTCTCATGACATCATGAACAGAGGTAGTCTGGCCATCAGGCACAGGAGATGAGAAATTGTTACTGTGGAAAAAAAGAACATGAGAGAATGGCCTCACCTCGCCTTCAGCAATGTGAAACAATGACTTTCCAGGTGACCACAGCTTGTCCACAGTTTAGGCTGGGCCCTAGCGGTGGGCCTGTTGGGGCAGTCTCTCCCAGTGGTTAGCATACCAGAATCCAGAGTCACACTGTGCCCAAATCTTCTTGGAGACATTGGGGATCAGTATTTGGGGACTCTCTGCTATAATAACCTTACACATGTTAAAATGCCATATTCCACAGATCTCTGACAAGCTTGAGGGCCAACATATGAGTTACTCTTTGTCTATCTTTATCTTCTCTAAAGTATATCCTATAAAACAGTGCTATAATCTCTAATTCTGGCATATCACTTATATAAGTGTTTTAGAACTATATCTATTTCAAGTAGATCTACATAGGCAAACTTTGTAGTCACCCATCCTAGGCTTAATCTTAAAAACATAAACAAAACACTCGCTGAAGCTAATTCTTGTAACCAACTGCAGTCATTAGCATAACTTTAAATGTATTTCTGAACTAAAATCAAAGCAAAACTTTCAATCAGATATAGTTCATAAAGGAGCTAGCAAATCTTGCCGATCCTACCACATTGCATTAAAACTGAACAGCAAAAAGCCTAAAGGACAAAAGTTGTACTTAACACTAAACAGGGAACTGAACATAGCTGGAAGGCCTCAAGAAATATGGTGGTGAAACCATAGTTCCACCCTTTTTATCCCTGAACCAACAGGGCAGCTAGCCACGTGTTGTTACAGGCTGTGGCCGGCAATCCAAAACATATCCATTAGGTGTCGCTAATGGCATTGCTGCCTCCCACAGTATAGCTATCACTGTGCAACATTTACAATTTCCCATAATCCAAAGTTCTAACACTGTAATCAAACAAATTTTAGAACCAACTGCATAACAGTCTAGCATAGAACAATGTTAAAACTGTGCTTGAACTATTCTGGCCATAGCAAACCAATCCATTCACTCAGGAACTGGCAGTCAGGTATGTATTTCATATAATGGTTAACAATTATTTGAATACAACCCTGTGTAACCCTGGGCTAACATGGAGCTGCAGTCCTCTTCCCCCTTTAAAGAGCATAAGAAAACATTTTGCATTGAAGAATCACAGCCTTTTAAATGAAGAACAACATATTTTACAGTTCTTTCTCAAATCATATTTGCAGGTATGAGAAGCCAAAGCAAATACAGTTCATATGCCCTGTGGCTTTCCATACATGGCCTGACCTTCCCTAACATTCTATATACCTTCAAGTTAGGCTTTTCCTAGCTTTGTTCTTCTGGTTTAACCAGAAATTTTTACTTTAGACAAGTTTTTCTGTTCTCTTTTTCTTTATTATCCCAGTCTCTTGCTTTCTCTCTTACTTTTCAGACAACAAAAACTTCCATCAAAATCCTTCTCATAATTTTTTACTAAGTCATTTCATGGGCTTTTACTATCCTGACATGATATACTGTAAAAATTGCAATTTTCTTAATTGGCTCAAACAGTATGGCTAAAATTAATAAAATAAATACCAAGGTCTTTTGTCCTTCCCCAAAGGGTTGAGAAACTGCTTCAAGTTCTTTGTTAGACTTCCCAAGTTCATTATTTTAAAATGCCTAATAAATTTTAAAATGTTTCATAGCCTTAAACACATTTTTTGAAGAAATCCATTTTTGCAATATCAAAATAAAGCACCCTTTTTAGCAGTGAAATCACAAAGCATAACCATAATTTTAAAAGTCAAAACCAAATTTTACCAGTGCAAACAATCCAATCTCTAAAATCAATACCGATTTAAAATGAGACTTGTCTTCTTAGTCTAAAAGGAAATAGGATGATAAACAAAATTCACTGCAACTAAGAGGTTCTGTAATTTTTCTTTTCCTTTGCACTGCCCCACACCACATGGCAATTTCAAGATGGCAGAGTCACATCACATGGCATAGCAAGCCACGCCACATGGTTGCCATTTGAAAACATCTGTTCTTCTGTAGATCTTACAAACACATAAGCACACATATATGTTCTAAACAAGAGTTTGAATTTAACCTTTAAACATATCCAATAACTGTTAATCTGCAACCAAGACATATAGAACATATTAACCATTTAAGATCAGTCAGAAACATGTAATATACATACATTTAAACAGACAGACAAAACTTTCCTTACTTGATGCAGCTGTAATTTCAGGCACTTTGTCTCATCAGCCTGGGCAAGCCTGCACAGCCCGCCCTGTCCTTGGGAGTTCTCCATCTGTCTTGCCCCAAGCCGAGCTCCCACCAGTGACCAGAGGTGCCCCAGCTTACAGCGCTGGGAGCATGGGGCAGGCAAAGTCACCATGCTGCACAGCTGTTTGGTCCCCTGCCTGCTGAGACCATCATAAACAAACCAACCAACCCATAAAAGAACAACACAAGAAAACAATGTACTGGTACAATGTGCCCAAAAAGAAAGTGAGAGGAAGGAAAAAACAAAGGGATAGTGGCCCATCTCTCAATGGGCCCTCTGCGCTGTTTCATAGGGGTGCCCTGCCCCCAAATCGGGCTCCACCCAATTATACCACAGCTTGAAATGGCAGCCTGTCTTCCACCAGAGTAGTTGATCAGAGGTCGCGGTTTCCTTAGCCCACTGCCACCATGATTAAAGTGGACTCAGCGGCAGCCTTTAGCTGGCCAGGAGCATTCCTGGACAGTTTCAATCCTGGCCCTATCCTCACATCCCCACCTGCCATGGAGAGTCTACTGCTACCACCATCGGAGCGCTTCCAGTCCTTACCATTCCGCTGTGGTGGGAATCGGGGAGGAAGAATGGTGCACGGGTGGAAGGGTTGGGAGGAACGGGGACAAATTAGAGGAAGTCTGTCCCATAGAGTCTGTCACAATCCTATAGTCCAATACAAACAAAGATTCACAAACACAAGGAAAATTAATAGAAAGACAAGCACAAACTAATGCCCAATGTAGCCATTTCACAACTTAAGCTCAGACTCACAGACCTTCAGATTTCTGCTCTGGTTTCCCTGCCACATGGAAGCCCAGAACAGCACAGAGAAGAAAGTAAATGGTTCAATTCCACATCTACCAAAACTCTCCAATTGGCGGGTGGGCACCCATCAACTACCTCTGGGGTGGGCACAGTCAACTACTCCAGGGCCAAGGACGTCTCCCAGTCACCAACAGCTGTGATCCCTGAGTATGTCCACTCCTAGCTACTTCTTGCTGTTTAAACCAACAAGGCTTTTCGGGACAAATTTTTTAGAACAGAAGACACTGCACAGAGACACTGAGACAAAAAACACTCACTGGCCAGTACTGGGCCCTCAATACTGGTTCTGGGGTCCTGGGAAATCTTGGAATTGCAGTGGAACCTCCAAAAAATGTTGTGCCTAGATCGTGAGATCCCATAAAACCACCAGAAGTCGAGTCTGTTGCAAAACACATGAGGGTTTATTCAATACAAGCTCAAACCCGGGTTGCAGCAACATCCCTGTTGAAGAGGAAGTGTGCAGTCCTGAGCTCTAGGGGAACAGGTTTTTAAAGGGCAAAACCATAAGCAGGGGGGCTCCAAGCCTTGGCATTATATGGTTGGGTAAGGAAATTGACTTTTGAAATGATCGGTTTATGTTAGGTGATAAGACCATAAGCAGTTCTGGCCTGGCCATCCTGCCAGGAGACAGTATCTCTTTAAGTGGCTCTGGCCAGGCCATCTGGGCTGGTTTCCTAGCAACTGTATCTCTAGTGGGCAGGGAAAGAATGTAGTAAGGCTGGTTCCTTCCTGAGGTGGCAGGTCTCCACCTGGCTGACCTTCCTTCAGGCTTGTACTTTAAACTTTAATTCAATAATCACCCCGGCCCGCCCCCCCCCCAAACAAACTAATTTTTAATTCTTTGGTCTTTCACAAGGCAACTTGTTTAAGGAAAGATTTGTTTGAGGCCTGCAGTTCCAGAGTGGTAAGAGTCCATCATCATCATCATCGTTATTGTAGGAACATGGCAGCAGGCAGGCATGGTGCTAAAACAGCTGAGAGCTCTCGTCCCAATCCACAGTAGCAGGCAGAGAAAACACTGGGAATGATATTGGCAACATCAAAGCCCACTTCTGGTGACACACCTTTCCCCAAAGTCCACACCTCTTAATCCTTCCAAAACCATTCCACCAACTGGGTACTAAGTATTCAACTGCCTGAGACTTACTGGGGACATCTCATTCAAATCACCACATTCCACTTCCTGGCTGCCATGGTCTTCTGGCCATATCATAATACAAAATGCTTTCAATCCAACTTTAGAAGTTCCCATAGTCTTTCACAGCTTCAAAACTGTTTTAAAAGTTCAAAGTCTCTTCTGAGACTCATAGCAATCTCTTAATTTTAACTGTAACCCTTTGTAAATTCAAAATGTAAATCATATATGTTAACATTTAAAAATTATGCCACAGGCACACAACAGATGTTATATGAAAGAGTTTATTCAGGAGAAAGGAAGCAGAAGAGAGTTAGGGCCTGAGTGAACCATCAGGGCAGAGACAGAGAGCGACAGAGGGACAGAGATGAGAGTAGGGGGTGCCCTGACAGAGAGAGGGGGAGAGCAGAGAAGAGAGCAAGAGAAGGATGGGAATGGCAGACCTGAAGTACCTGGCTGGCCCAGATGATGTCATAGGATGCAGGTATTGTCAAGACCCTAAAAGTCCATAGGCCAGTTAAATTGTCTGTACAACATAACAGCATACTTCCCACAAACAATGACACAGAAAATGTTTTACCTTTCCAAAAAGGAAGGAATCAGGGCATAGTGAAGAAATACTGGACTAAAACAAGATCACACCCAGCAGGACAGATTCCAAATCCTGTAGCACCATGCCCAGGGTCAAAGAGTTTAGATGGTTCTGCCCTTCAAACTTTGCTGTTTGTAACATACAAATAGCATCTCTCTCCTGAGCCAGTTCCACTCCTTATGTACACCTCTGCTTGGCAGATATCTCTTGTCTCTGGCACCTTTAACAGTTTTAGGTCTCCAACATAATTCAGGATCTACTTTCACAATTTCAGGCAATGGTTTCTTTCAGGGCTTTCAGGCAAGGTCTGCCCTGTCACAGATTACCAGGCCTCAAAGGCTCTCCTTGACCATGGAAGAAGATTCTCCAACTACTTTACTCAACTATCCTTCCTGACTCTAAAGCCAGACCCACAAGGCTGACCCTCTCAAATACAGCTGCCTAACTGAGATGTAGCCTAGCTGCCTTGGATTACTTTTGTAGCAACTTGTTCCTTCTTTTTTTTTTGGAGAAAATTTATTAGGAACTGAGAAATTAGATGGGTGGAGTCTTGCCCTAAGAGTAGCCTCCCTTTATTCCAATGCAGATGAGGCTTCACTCAGATCTCCTTATCTCTTTCAGCCTGACCTCCAACATTAAATTACCTGGGGCTCTTCCCCCTTCTTTCTCCAAACCATACATTTTGTGTTTTTCTTTGTTCCAGTTGCTCTTTATCATTGCAGACATGCATATAAGTGACCACTAATAACCACACAAGAGAGTTATTATTAGGTTGTCTTGATATCCCCCAACAACTAAATTAATTCTTCCTTTTTCAATTTAGGTACAGGCAAATTCTTAGGAAAAGGGCAGAAATCACAGAATTCTTCACCAAAATAGCACAATTGTCTCTAGGTCAGTTGCTAATGTTGTTCCCCTCTGAAATGTGGGCCTTCACTTCCTCATAGTTCTCAGCAAGACTGTCTTCCAAGTTCCTACTGGGAAGTCCACTTCAACTCTGTTTACAGCTTTCATCTACCTTCCCACTCCGAAGTCTCAAGGTCTTCCACATTCTCCCCAAAATAGCATGTCAGTTTCTATACAGCTGCGAATATGATTTCTTGATATGTATGAGTACAAAAATATCAGGAACTTACTTAAGATGATGGGGGATTGTGTTTTTACTATCTAAGGAAATTTTTATAAATAACACAAGTATAATAGTTAAAATATGAATTAAGCTGATATTAATGGACTTTTAACTAATAACTATTTTATCATTTGTATGCTCAAAATAGTTCCCACGAAATATTTATGACTTCATCTTAAACTTATACCAACTAGTGGATATTTACTAAATAATTTAGATCATTTCCAAGTAAGAAACTGTTAAAGTTTTTATTACTATTCATAAATTTAAACTTTCATTCTTTTTACTTATTCCATTTACAAGAGAGACTCAATATTTGGGTCTAATTATAGACTTTGTATAGCTTACATTGAAATTTATAAAAAGTATGTAGACCTTGTGATACAAGATGCTTATAGACATTGCTGTCCTTGGCAGAGTGCCGCATGTAACAAAATGTCACAACATAACTGCTCATGTGCCAACTTTCTATGTAAGGTAAGGTCACTAATGATGGAAATGAATTATATTCAGTATGTGTATATTCAAAGGAAACCACTAAGGATTAATGATAATGACATTACATGAAAAGTTTGCAGCTCTTGGGTATTTACCAAAGTGCTCTAAGTCAGCACACCTCAAAGAAGCTTGTAGGTCTCCACCTCCTACAGCACTATTTATAAAATAGCCAATACACAGCATCAGCCCAGATGCTTGCCAACAGATGAACGGATTTTAAAATGTGGTACGTATACATGAAATGGAGTTTTATTAAGCTATAAGACAAAATAAATTCTATCATTTGCAGGAAAATGGACAGATGTAGGAAGTGACCAAAATTCTGAGCGAATGTCTATTGTTGGCAGTGACACAGTCATGTCAAGGACCTCAATGCCTCAGACCCATGGGAAATTGGCCAAGCCTTCCCTGGGTGAGGCCCAGAGGTATGGCAAAGCCTACCTCTGGCCTGAGTGCAAATCTTGACAGTGTGTATAGAAAATGTCCACCATCGCTTTTTCTCCTGGAGTTTTCATACTCTGAAAGACTACTCTCTACAAAAACTATTTCTTACTGTGATTAGCTAATCTTGCCTATTTATTCAGCTGTGTGTGATAACCCTGCCTCCCTGTTTATCTGTATGTAATACTCCTGCCTTCTTGTTCAGGTATGTTGCAATAACCCACCTCCCTGTTCAATCTTCCAAAATAAACTTGCTGAGCTTCTGGGATGCTGTGGTGTCTACATCAGAGAGCCCAGACCACAAGATCACAGCTTCTCTCAGTGACCATGTGTTTGTCTTTCCTTTATTGACTCATAGCCTTGGCTAGGCCAGTCCTTGGATTGTGCAAGATGTGACAGACAAGCAAAACAAGTCAGACTCAAAGGCAAATACCATGTGTTTTTCAAATACGTGGAATCCAATTTAAATAGGTGGACATACTATGTGTATACACAGGAAATTAAAGCAGAAGGAGGACCTAGCTATTTGAAGGGAAGAAGGGAACCAACGAGGAAGAAAGGGGGAACAAAAGGAGAGCTGACAAAGGAGGCTGGGATGAGCAAAGAATGATATATATGCATGAAATGTCATTGTTTTTGTATGCTAACTAAAAGCATAAAAAGCCAGAGCACATACAAAAGGGAAGCATGCAAGCAATGTTGGGTGCATTTGAGTAAGGAGAGAGCTTTGCTCTAAAGTGATGAGTGGTATTTCCAGAATGATAAGGAAAAGACATACAGAAGAAACACTGAGTGGATGTGTAAGCCTAAAGGTTTCCAAAAGCAATTATATTTTGCTAAGTCCAAGCTGTCCATTTACTTTTAAGGTTCTTCTTCTTTTTCTTTTTTTCTTTTTCTCTTTCTTTCTTTATTTTCATGTTTTTTTTTTAAAAATTATTTATTTATTTATTTCAATTTATTCACTTTGTATCCCCACAGCAGCCCCCTCTTTCATTCCCTCCCAGTCTTATCCATAGTGGAAGGGGCCCTCAATAATTAACTAAGAAAACATCTCACCAACTTGCCTACCGGCCAGTCTGATACAATTTTTCTATTTGAGGTTCCATTTTCTAAGATGACCCTAGCTTGTTTCAAATTACTAAAGTACTAACCATCACAAGCTCAGATTTTATTTCTCTTTAGAATAATTCCGTTTGTCATGTTGATTTAGTTATATGCCTAAGAAAACTGAGTTGTCTCATTTTATAAGACAAATTAGTTTCTATTTTTTTAAACAAACATGTTACCTCCTAAACTTACTTTTAAAATACTTTTGTCACTTTGCTTAAATAGATAACAATATATTATTTGACAGTGACCTATGAATCTAGGTAATTAAAATTTAAACTTTTAGATGTTTTTGGCATTTTGCTGTTATAGAATAGTAATAAATACATTTTG
>CM053760.1:40866237-40886063 GCA_028658305.1 Pachyuromys duprasi
TGTGAAAGAATAGAAATGTAATTGAGCACTCCAGAGAGGACCCAGTGTTGTTGGGTGCTCCTTGTTCATTGATGATTAGGGATCTGCTATTCTTAGATTCCTTGCTATCTATCATCCATGCAGCAAACAGCCTCTTGTCATTAAGAATCGCTCAGACTGATTTAGCCACTTACATCATTGATTTCAGCTTCTTCTCTGGAATGAAGTCTGGTGGGAGAGGGTCCAAAGACTGAGGCATAGAAACAATGGAGAGATTTGTTTTCTGAGAGGCCTGAGGCATGGAGGGTGAGGTAAGTTTCATTTCCAAGCTGTTTAGGGAGGAGACTGGGAATGGTGGTTACATATTGCCCCCTGGTGTTCATTAGTGCCTACTGCACCCAAGGTGCCTCCTAAGGGCCCCACCAAAGCAAGCTGTTTTTGAACATGCATTACCTCCTTCACAGGTGTTTGCTCTTACAAATGTTCTTCCCAATGGTCAGTGACTAGGACCAGTCTCCTTGTTTACCAATGTTCTTGCATACTTGCTGGCCACACAGAACCACAGAGGAAAAAAGTCACAGAAAAAGAGAAATAGGCTTTTTTTTTCTCCTGCATTCTCTCGAGAAGAAAATTCTTCCCCCCATTGTCTTTCAGTCCATCACCCCCAACCCTAAATCCTGCACACCTGGAAAGTTTCCTCAGCCTGTCCTGACTCCTTCGCTCTGAGCCAGAGCGAGGAATTCCTAGTTTAGTCAACAGCCATGGTGTGAATGTGCCCCTATATTTATGCATTGGAAACTTCATCCCAGTGCAGATGTATTGGGAGTTGGTGTCTAATGGGAAGTAATGGCTCTTCCCTCATAACTGGACTGGCGCTGTTGTAGAAGACCTCAGCTATAACCTCTGACTATATTCTCCCTATGCCACACAAAACACAACAAAAAGGACTTCATGATCTCAGGTGCAAGCGTATTGGACTTCCCAGAATCCAGAACCCTAGGAGATACATTTATGTTGCTTATAAATTACCATGTGTCCAGCATTTCTGTTACAGAAATATGAAAAGTGCTAAGATACTGCTCTCACATTTTGATTTCCTCCCACATACATCCCTTAGCATAAGAGCTATGGGGCCAAAGCAATGATTAAGAGAAAGACTGTGGTGTAGAAGACAAAGATACTCCAAATCAAGCATTTACAGTTAAAACCCCTCATTAGGCCATCGTATGATTTTGATGCTCTCATAGTTTGGTTTCTATTGCTGTAATAAATACCACAACCAACAGCAATTTATGGGAAGGAAAAAAGTTTATTTGACTTATAAATTAAAGCTCACCATTGAAGGAATCCAAGGCAGGAACCTGAGGGTAGGAACTGAAGCAGAGACCGTACAAACAATGGCTGGTTGAGGCTCATTCAGCTTTGCACTGATCACAGCACATCGTTTCTTAAGCAGCAGCAGACCAGGCCCCTTTAATATCCCCAGACTGGAGAGTAAATGGTTCTTTTATGTAGATTCTAGAATATCAAAGAAAACTCAAAATCTATATCTCTAACTTCCTGGCTCAAGCCCATGCTAACCCAGCAGAGAGTAAGTAAAATGAGCTGCTACTGATGGGACTGTTCACTGGGCAGAGTCATGCGGTATCTATCATGCAGCCACAATTATTCAACATGAACCAGGGTTGTTGAACCATCAGGTCATAAAGCCAGGTGGGAATAAGAATACGTGGTTATTCTGGTGAGACCCTCCTGTCATCTCCCTCTATTGTCCTAGAATCTGTTCCCAGGTTCTCATAACTAATAATCAGAAGGAGGAAGTGTGCAGTTACAAGTTGGAAATAGAATTTCCTAAAGTCCAACCTGGCCCAGGGAATGATCCTGAGAGTTATCAGTGCATCTACATCTTCCCAATGGACAGACTGGGTAGGAACCTTGTCACTCCTATCATACTGAAAAGTGATCTGAGCTAATGTTTATTGACTTGTGCTCCAGTGAATGACTTTGCTCTTGATTATGGCCCTGAAAAGAGAAAGTTTGGAATAACGGCAAGAAGGAAGTCAATAGGAAAGGAATATGTATGAGCTCATAGTGGGCACAAAACATGACAGCTTTTATGTTATATTTGATACCCAAAGAAAGCAGCCACCTTTGGACAGCCAGTGAACAGCTAAGTAACTAGAATGACTTTCAGGACTAACATCAGCTTTTTGTCATTGCCCCCTCATGTTTCCTTCAACAGAATCATGAACAGTGTTTCAGAGCCACAGAGAAGAAAGCTACAGATGGCTGCCATAACTGGCTTCCTGAGCACCAAAGCTGAGGACTAGTTACTGCCATGTGTCCAATAGGAAGGCAATAGACATATGCTGATCTATTTGGTGGTGTATTAGTTACAGAGACCATGCGAGGTGGTAGAGACTCATCTGATTTTGAAGCAAAGGTATTCTAAGTACAGGTGTACTTAGTGTACTTGTCTTGACTGTAGAGTTTTATCAAGCCACAACTACCAATGGCCTTGATCTGTTGACACAAGAGTCCATGTGCCATTGTATCAGGCAAGGAAAGTGTGACTTCCTCTATGAATTAAGAAACTGAAACACAATCTTTTTTACCTCTCTTCTTGGATATCCCCTTGGAGAACCTGTGCTTCCCATCATAGGTTCTACCTAACCCAGATTCCTAATTCCAACAGCGAAATCAACACTGGGATGGTTCCATTGGACTTTGTGGCTAGAGAAAGCTGATGAGTTCAGGCTCATTGTATCAAGAGACCAGGAGTCAGGATGTAACATAATTTGCAAAAGTCATTGACTTTTGATACCAGGAGGAGCTCAGGCTACTCTTGTCCAATCAACTCAAGGTAAAAGTGTGGCTTTCTAGTGATCTAGTAAGATAGATCTCATGCACTACAGTTAAATTAGATAAGACATGCCATAGCCATGAGTTGAGAGTGTCATGGCATAAAGGGATATACTCTGTTAGGAGCAGAGAGGACTTAGCCACCCAACAGAAAGCCACTAGCAGAGATAAAGAGGGTCATCTATACTAGGTAGTAAGGGAAGGATTTAGGGAGGATGTATTGTAACCCAAATCCTGCTGTGGCTTTTATCTTCTTGTAAGTTTCTGCAATAAGTCAAACCAACCAGAGTTCTGGTCCTGCTGTTCCTAGGTAGTGGTAGACACACTAGATGGATCAAATAAGTTTGAACAGTGCAGGGTAAGACCAACAGTAGATGCTGTGCTGTGCTACCAAAGCTCTCCTCCATTTGTGAGTACCCACTCAATCAGGTAGTGGAAGCACAGCAGAGTTGGGGCTCAGGGAGGCCCCTCTTCCCTAAACTATTTTCAGCCAAAAGAAAATGTCTCTCCCAAGGTTGTGCCCCTGCCCTAGGGACAGCTTGTACCCATGAGTGGTCTTTTTGGAGACACAAAGATCTGACTCCCTTGCCTCTGTTGGAACAGTTCTCAGTCACATCTCAGGTCACTGAACTGCAGTTCAGCGTCTCCTTCTGCCCACGCTAGCTAGCACATCATCTCAGCACTCTCTACAGTAAGCATCCTGAATGAAGAGCTCCAGGTCCTGGGGTCTGCTTTCTAGAAGACTTGACATAAAAAAATTGGGCAAATGAATATGCAACCCTTCCCCCCAATTATCAGCTTCACCTGATTTTTTTATGGGAAGAAACATAGTTTTCAAGAAGTAAAAAGATGCATGTTAAGTCTCCAGATGAGTGATTTCACAAAGGGGAAGCATAGCACCCCTGTTTAATGCCCTTTTTCTATACCTTCTTTGTGGGATTTCACACCTCCACTATTTATTCACTATTTATTCTTGATAAGGTTACTAAAACTCCCTTAGCTTCACTTTCCACAGCTGTGAAATGGGATAAAGTAGCTATATCTTAGGGCACTGGATGGAATAGGTGACCGTACAGTTCTTAAACAACTAAACACTAGGCCTCTGTCCCAGTTAGTTGTAGTTGACAACTTGGTACACCTGTGAAAAGGACCCCTCCACTGAAGAAATGCCTGCATCACATTGGCCTCTGGGCATGTCTATATGGAGTTTTTTAAGTTTCCAGTTGATTGTAGGATCAATCAGAAATGTGGTATCATCTCTGGGCAAGAGCACCTATAAGGAAGGTGCTAAAGACTTTGTCTACAAAGGTATTGTCCATCTTGAAATAAAAAGGGAAAAAACAAAACAACCCAACTCACCTCTTTCCTTTCTCTTCTGTTGCTGTGATAAAATACTCTTACAGAAGCCACTTAAGGGACAAAGGGTTTATTGTGACTCACAGTTCAAGGTGCAGAAGTCAAGGTGTCAGAGAAAGCAGGGGCCACACTGCACTCACAGGAAGCAGAGAGCTAATGAATGCCTGCTGCTCCCTTGCTCCCTTCTCCATTTCTGTAGTCTGGGAGCCCAGCCAAGAAACACGGCCTCTTAAAGGGAACAGGTCTTCCTGCCTCAGTTAGCACAATGGAGATAATCTCCTTTAGGGATGTCCTGGTGTCTCTCGGTGATTCTAGATTCTGTCAAATTGATAATAATTCTGTCAGAATTATACCCCTTGTCAACTTGACAGCCAAACATATGGCCTCTAAGCCATCACCTTCTCCTCCTTCTCCCATAAACTAATGACTCTAACGTCAAGTCCAGCCAGTCCAACTTAAAACGTCCAGAATCTTTAACAATTTCAAGACTATGAGGTGGTGTCAATGAGAGTGCCTTCTCTAGGCTCAGATATTTGAGCACTTGGTTCCTAGTTGGTGGCACTGTTCGGGGAAGTGCTGGTGCCTTGCTGAAGGAAGCATGTCGCTAAGAGTAGTTTGAGAGTTCACACCCTTGTCACTCTTCCTATTTACTCTCCCTGCTCTGTGCTTGAGATTAATGTGATCTCTCAGTTTACTTCTCCTGCCACCGGGCCTGCTACTTGCTACCATGTCTCCTCCCTACCATGATGGACTCTAATCTCTCCAAAATAATGAACTAAATGTAAACTTTCTGAAGTTGATTTTGGTGATGGGGGTTTTAACACAACAACTGGAAAAGTAACTAATGCATGTTGAAAGTCTAAAGTTTCTTAAATGTGAACTCTGTATAATCTTAACCAAAATACACAGACATCTAACATTTAATGACACAGATAGAACATTGCTATTCCAAAAATAGAAGAATTGTGGCATGAGGAATGATTAGGCCAAAGCAAGATGAAAAACCAGGGGAAAAAAAGTGACTCTTGCGGCTCCATGTTCGGCATCTAAGGTTCCTAATGTGAGCCTCAATGGGGCTTGTTTGACTAACCAAGATCCAAAGGGTTTGAGCATCCTCAATCTTCCAGCTCTGCCACCTGCAGCACACAAAGCTTTTCCCTGCTTGAAGCCCTCCTTGTTGGATGTCTCATAGACCTGGAAATTCCAAAAGCTTGGGGGTCCCTACTGAAATTCAGATTTTATATTCACAGTGGCACAGAGTAGGCCCTGAGGGCCTAATTCCAAAACACCGAACCTGACACTCAGTTCCTGGTTTCAGCTGCTCTTCATGTCTCCCTTGATCTTGCAATTTTAATACCTGCAAAACCATTATCAAATGGACAGAATTAGATAAGTGCTTGTTACCAGTAGGATAGGGAGAATATGTGGGTGGTGGTGTTAGTCACTGCAAACCAAATAAACCAAACAAACCAATTTCAGTCTCTGGTTCCAGAGATACCATCTCAAGGTCATTTGGCTTCAGTGTTTCTAGGCGTGATAAGGTAGAATGACAACTCAAGCCCCATGTGGGAGAACAGAACAGCTTACCTCATGGTTGCTAGGAAGGACAGAGTGCTGGGGAATGGAGGAGGAGGAGGGAGAAGAGGTGTGCTCCAAAGTCATTCCTCAGGTGATCTGCTCTCCCTAGTTAGTCCTCACTCCTAACAGGCCACGAGCTAGGACCTCATCAGGGTTTAACATTTAGTCACTCCACAGTGGGGTCTAAGCATTCAAGATAGGGAAAATGCAGAAGAGGCTCTCTGGAACCTACATGAAGCTTCTATAGGGAGGTTTCAAAATGACCCAGCATCTAGATCACAAAAGGGGAAAAATTAAGTGACTTGAGATAATTAAAGTTATACCTCGAAGCCAGTCACCAGGAGACATGACACACTCGGAGATATTTTTGTAAGGAAGTGGGCATACATTTCCTCAGAAGGAATCAGCCATTCATCTGTTCTGAATGCCTTAGGGATTTGATCTGTGACTTCAATTCACATGCTTTTGTCCCCAAACCATCAAAATGCCAAGGTTACTGATCTCTTAAGCTGCTGAGTAAGCCAGCCTTAGCCTACAATCCTCCCCCAGGTCTGCTCTTCCCAAACTGTTTCCTGACTCACCCCAGCCATTCTGAGTGAGCTTGGTGGGTGAGTGGGTGGTGACAATGAGTGGAAAATTTTAAAATTCTCAGAATCAGAATCGTGTTTTCTGAGGCATTCACCAAGGAAACAGGAAGTTGTATACTTCATCAGTCAGTGTCTCCAGCTTACAAATGCGTGTCTTCTCTCATCCAGGAAGGATTTGCTCATGGCATTGTGAGATCTGAAAAAAGACAGTGATGAGTTTGTCTGAAACATAGTAACTTCTTCCTCATCACTTGTGACACAGTTGTCTGCTTCCACCTGCATCTACTTTACATGGAAAAGAGCATAAATGAGTGGAGGAAAATGAGTTACTTCCATGACCATATTAGGAATGATTCATCACACGCTAAGAGACACTTACTATGCTAAGAACCCAGACTCCTACTGAAAATCTAATACTTGCTACCCACTTTTGCTTTCCTCCAACTCAGAATATTGGAACGATCCTGTGGAAGATTATCATAACTGCTGATATTTATCAAATTGTCACTATTTAGTAAATAAGTACGTTATGTATATCAACTCATTTAATGGACACATTCTATTCTTTAGAATAAATGCTATCCCTCTTACTGGCTAACAGATGGGAATCTGAACCATTTATCTATTCCATAAATATTGTAAGATAGGAAAGATTATTACTACAAATGTTCTACTATTATCTACTCAATAAATACCAATATTCCCCTTTATAGACAAGAAGGTGAAACACAGAGAACTTTACTAATTTTCCAAGTGCGATAGTGTCCAATTGACAGGATATAGAATCATCTAACAGACAACTCTCCAGATATGATTGTGAGCAGTTACTTGCACTGCTCTAGCTTTTGGGCATGCCTGAAAGGGATTGCCATTCTCACATTAAGTGAAGCAGGAAGATCCGCCTTAAAGAACAAGCACAATGCCTTGGACTTAGGGCTTGAACTGAATAAAAAGAAAGAAACTGGCTGAATATGAATATTCATCTCCCTCTGTTCCTTGACTGTGGATGCAACATGAAAAGCTGCCCCAAATGCCTTCTGTCACAACTTCCACATGACAGATAGTATCCTAGAATGGTGCGCCACAATAAACTATTTCTACTTTTAGTCCACTTAGTCAGAATATTATTCTAGAGACAAGACAAGAAACTAAGAAAATTGGTACTGAGAAATGGGGTCCTCGACACAATAAACCTGATCATATGGTTTTTAGGCCATTGGAAGTATTTTGTGGCTGGAATATGGATGAATTTTGAACTTCGAGGCAGGGACACTCTAAAAGCTGGAAACAGGGCTTAAGAGGCCATTTTGGGGAAAGGTTGGAAGGCAAGACGGATAGAATAAGTGCAGATAGTGAAGGCCCAGCCCCTGAAGTTTCAGAAGGGAGCAAGGGCTCCATCAGGACGTAGGATCTCCTGTTTGACACTTTGGCCAGTAATCATCCTTCATTCTGCCTGTGTCCTGAGAACTTGAGAGAAACTGAATTTCAGGATAACAGATCAGTTTGTTTGGCAGAGAAAATTTCAACACAGATGATCATTCAGGCAGGGTGTGGTTCCTCCTACTGCACTTATTCAGGTCCTACACTGAAAGGAAAAAGCCAAAAGTTGGACAGGAAGATGCAAACGATGTGAAGCTTGTAGAGGAGGAAATGAGCTGGAGAGAGCCAAACTGCTACAAAGGTGTGTGCTGCTAGACAGGCTGCAGCGAGAAACATCCCTCCCTCTGGGGTCCAAAGGAAAGGCTGCTCACTCAAGGCTCCAGCTCGTGAAAAAACACAGTTAGGAAAGAGCCTGAACTGAGAATGCAGCTGAGGAGATTCACTGTTGTGCAAAAACAGCAGCCCAGGAAAGTGTTTCCCTGGGGTTGGCACACAGATATCGTCCAAGGGGGGCAGGCAGATGCCATCAAGCAGGCAATAGAACTTGGTAGGGTGGTCCGTATGGTACCTGTTTCGCAGACATAAAAAGATGCAATATTGAGGGATTCGGGGAGTCTCACACCACCACTTTAAAGATCATTTGTGGCCAGGCCATGGGGGGCAGCAGCAGCGTCCCAGTAAGGAGGCCTTGAGAGGCTAGTGTGTGACAGAAAGGTGAAGCCCAAGCTGAAATGGAGACCCAAGAATCTTAGACATTCTGGAACCCCAGGACATGTGTGGAAGCAAGCTGTCTGCATGGAAAGGAACCAAATCACAAGAGAGATTGTCTACGCAGCAAACAGCAGGGCTGGAGCGGTGAGGCTACCAATGCCTTTGGAGTCCATATGAGTCTATCATAAGTCCTAGGTGCTGAGCATTCTCCCTGCTGCTCACAGTCAGGATACTGACTTGAGTTTCAGATGAAACTTGATTGTGGAGTTTTAAACAGACTTAGTCATCCCTTACAGAATCCAATACACAATTACCATGAAAATTAAATGAGCTAGGATTCTTCTTTGAAAGCCCTACTTTCATAATCTGAGTCTCACTTTCTTTAGAGTGCTTCTCTTTTCCCAACTTGTGTCTAAGCCTATGCTAAAATATCCTTATTAATGTCTACTCCTGCTAGTCCTTAAGTTCCTTGCTGCATCAAAGCTATACTTCATAATTTGGCTTAAGTTGAGATCCCTAAAAGTCTAGGGGAAAATCCTTGGGTTTCTATGGGCGGTAATGTGAGCTGTGCCTATTTTCTTTGTGTCCCAAATGCTGACAGATGAACCCAGGAGACAAGCCTCCAAAATACCTGTGAGGATTATTCAGGTTATGATGGTCTCTGGGCATGTGCCACCTTGATCAAGTTAAGGTAGTAAAACCTACCGTACACCTTCCTTTAGAGATGAAGGCGTCACCATGCCGTGGTTCCTAGACTGCATAAAGAGGAAGAAACCCGCCAAGCACGGGCAGTCATCTCTCTCCGCTTCCTGACAGTGGATGCCGTGCAACCAGCTGCCTCAAGTTTCTGCTGCTACGATTTCCATATGATGGAGGGTACCCTGGTACTGTGAACCAAAAAAAACCCTCTCTCCATTAAATTGCTTTTATCAGGGTATTTTGTTACAACAATAAGATAGATAACTGAGATACCCAATGTTCCACAGATGCAGCTCTAACACGAAGGTAGCTGTTCTGGGCCAGCAAGAGGGTTCAGTGGGGAAAGGGATTTGACACCAAGCCTGACATCTGAGTTCATTCCCCAGGATCCACATGGTGGAAGGAAAGAGCTGACTCCTGCAATTTGTTCTCTGACTTCCACCTGCAAGCTGTGGACCACACACCATTTCCACATACAGACACATACTTCAACAGCTCCTCCCATCAAATGCATGAACACACGCCCACCCACCCACACACACACACATACACGTACATGCATGCGCACACACACACGCACACACACACACACAAATGTTATATTCTTTAAAAAAATGAGGCAGCTAGAATACTTTGGGTTCATACTTTTTCCTGATTAGCAGAAAACTGCTTACCTGTACAGTTCTTTGCAGCAAATACCAGAGGCTTAAAACAATCCACACGGTTATGATTATCACATCATTCATTGGTTGAATGGGGAAAGAGTTTGATATGAAATCTAAGGAGGGTTTTTGGGTGTCTGAAGACTTAGAACAGAGTTTAGAAGGTTTATTGAGGGCTAGGTTCATGAAGTAGTTGGGTTGAAAGAAAAGCAGTATTTGCTCAGAATTTTCAATTAGATTTATAGATAAATAAATACAAAAATGCAGGCAGATTGAGGAGACCCTCTGTAGCCTATTGAAGTCCAGATCCACAAGCTATGTGTAACTGTGCTGAGAGGTCATGGTAAAATTGGCAGTGAGTGATGTAGGCTTTTGGTTTTTCCCCAGTCTTGGGATAGCCTGCAGCTTCCCAGCCCTATTTTGAGCAGGGCCGACTTTTGGCATTCTTCCTGTTGTTCATTATCTCCTAAGAAAATATTCTCAGTGGGTAGCAAATTGTAGCACTTGACAAAGCACTTTAATGAAATGAAGAGATTTGGCCTCTTCTCTACTGGACTATTAGTCTTAAAGCATGACTCATTCGAAGGCATTCCTGGCCCCCACAGAGGGTCCCGCAGTTAGTTATCTGTGATGCGGTGTTGGTGCTGAGGAGTGAGGGTGGGAGGAGATGCTTCAGTCAGGAATCCCGGTGGCCTCCTCATTTGTGCCTCACATCCTGTCATCTTCTTGCTCCACATATCACATCCCTGGGTGAGTAGGAGGAGGATGGTTATCATTCCAGAAAATTTCCCATCTATATTTTAATCTGCCGAGTGTCTCAATTATGTAAACTTTATCTCAGCATCTAAAATCTGCTGTTAATAAACCTGCCAGACACATATGCATATATAAATCATGATGATAAAGGCTGATGTATCCAGTTTGTTCTGAAAGTTCCATGAAGGTGATCATGGGGCCTAAGGAGCTGGAAGAATTCAGGAAGTGAGCAGACAGCCCTTTGGGAGACTGAGGGCTTCAAAGAATATATTCATGTAGGCTGACATTAAATGTGGAGGAAAGGTAAATACTTCCCCTATGAGTCAATGAGAAAGCAAAGAAGAGGTTTATTAAGCAGAAGGAAGGTTGTTTAGAGCAGCTATGGGTTATGGGAGCAGGCAACTTCAATGGAAAGGGAAGCAGAGAGAAAGGACCCTTCCTAAAATTAAGTTACTAGGAAGAACAGCGGTTTCAGCTACATAGAACACAGGTTATAAATGAGAAAAAAATACAACTTTTTATGTATTATGAGCTCTCACTCTTTTCCAATAAATTTTCCTGAAAGAAGTATTAACTTAGAATTTGATGGCTAGGTTGTACACAAACTTACTTTGATCACAATAGATTATGTTTTGTTTAGACACTGAGGCTTTAAGATGTGTGGTTTGAATTCTCAGACATAGGAGAGAGCTATTTATCTGCATAAGTTAATTTTCTATAGCTGTGATAAGATGACATGAACAAGGCAACTTCTGGAAGAAAGAGTTTATTTGGGGTTTAAGGTTTCAGAAGGTTAGGTTCCATAATGGTGGAGCAGGTGCTGGAGCAGTCAAAGGTCACACGTTGATTCACTAGCAGGAGGCAGAGGAACTAACTGAAAATGAGATAGGTCTTTTGAAGCTTCCCAGAGGGACATAGTTCCTTCGTCAAGGCCACACATCTCAATACTCTCCAAGCAGGTGGTCTCAGCCACCAGGTAGGGACCAAACATTCAAATACCCAAGACGTATGGGGGATGTACCATAGTGTCTTCGTTCTGGTGTGTGCTTTGGAGAGAAGAAAGAGGAGGATTCCTATAAGAGGTACAGAATGAGGTTAGAGGGTAGGAGACCAGAGGCTGGTTACTCTCATTAGAAACCACAAAAAAATACCCAAGCTTGAGAAGGCACTGTCAAGAAGCTATCAAGAATAGAACATCACTCAACCTTCATCAGAGAAGCTCCTTTTTGCAGTAGATGATGATTAACACAGAAACCTCCAACTGGACAATGTTCTGGGAGTGAGAAACTTAGGAGCACTCAACCCTAAGTGGGATGCCTTCATCAACATCCCACCACCTATATCCATGTCTCCCAGATTGATGTGGAAGACAAGACAGAAAGGTTGTAAGAACCAGAGGTGGTAGATACTCCAAGGAAGCAGCATCTTGTAGACACAACAGGACTGATAAAGCATATAAGCTCACAGAGACTGAGGCGGCGTGCGCAAGACCTGCACAGGTTCAAGTCAGATAAAATCCCAGCACTGAGAAAGAGAAGTGGACACAAAGTCCCACCCTACCAAAAAGCTATTTTCAATTTCTACCTACTAGAAAAGGAGAAATCAGTTTTCTCCAATGAAATCTCACTGGGTTTATGAGCCACACTCCAGGGCAGGCCTTAAGCCCAGGAGTACTTGGTCAAAATGAAATAGACTCTACTTCGTGTGTGTGTATGTGTGTGTGTGTACATTTTTCTTAAAAGAGAGGGAAAGGGGAGAGAGAGAGAGAGAGAATATGAAGTTGGGTGGGTAGAAATGAGGAAGATCTGGGTGAAATTGATGGAGGAGAAAGAATAAGATAAAATATATTGTATACATTCTTTTAAATAAAAAAATAGTGGTCTGCAATAAAAAAATAATCATGCCCATAGTGAGTTAATATGAACGATAAAATGAAACAATAAACAAAAGCTAGAAATTATGTGATCAGTATTATTCACTAAATTTCCTTCCAATATATAGTTTTTCTTCTTTCAGAAACATACTACCTTATGGGCTGTGTGGGAACTGCTAAGGATAAGCTAGTGTCCAAATCTCCACAAGTTTGAAAATGCCATTATTTTCTCTCATTCATTAGTAACTGTATGGGTATAATCTGCAAGCACATTACTGCTTTCCCTTCCTGTTTAAGATGTATTTAAGTAAGCTGTTGTCTGTCTCCATTAGCCTCAAAGAGTGTAAGGTTTTTTTCTCTCCCTCTAGTCTGATTGTATTAATATTTCATAATGATACTGGGGCTTATGAGAGAAATCTATGTTTATCCTTTTTGGTATTTGGATCTACAAATATGGTATGTCTGATCTACATATGTTGGTCTTCATTTCTCCTGATGTCTCTTCTAATTCTAGCTATTGTTCTTCTAGCTATTGTAATGAAACTTCTTTTCAACATGTTGATTGCTTAAATTGTCTTCCATGTCTCTAAGCTGATCTCTTGTTTCCTTTTATGTCTTGTGTCTTCCTCTTATGTGTTTTTGGACATTAACTTTTCACCTTGTTAGATGTAGAGGGCAGCATCACACCTCTTTAAGGACAACATTAGCATCCTTAAATCTCCAACGGAGGATTGGAGTCACATCACAAATATGCGTTGTGTTTTTGGTATGCCATGCAGGAGCCATTCTATTCTACCCCAAGGTCTCCCGTCAGCTATTTTTCTTAGTATGTAGTTGAAATATAGGAACCTGGATAAAAATGTACAGAAAAGACAAAATTAATGGGATGAACACATTATCTTCTAAAAGCACTACAGTCTTATTACTAGGCAGCCTTGCATGACAGTGATCAGTACTGATGAAGAGAAGCAGCCAGTGTCTGAGAGCATGGCTGACATTGGACAAAGAGGAAAAGAAATGGACTTTAGGACAAAGGAGCAAAAACAGAGAGATCATAAAGAGTTGTTAGAAACTTAAAATTGTCCCCAGATAAGTGAGACAGAACAAATTATCCAGGGTTTCCTGCTGATTTTATTTGACACGTGTGGAACACTTTTATATATTGTGCATTTTTAAGTTTGGAACGTGAATCAGCAGATGTTATGGACCTAAGGAAAGTAGCTGGTGGAAGGAGGAGAGAGGGAGGATATTTGGGTGCAGTAGCTGGTTGATGTCTATTGTCGACAGCATTGGGCTCTTGATACTTCATGCATCTTCATTCTGTTTAAAAAGAATCTCAAACAGAGCACATGGAAGTGAGAAAGTGTGAATTAGTAAGCTAGTTACAGAAAGGGGGGAACAGACTGAATTTGGAGAATATCTACTTTGGCTGAAGTGGCAATTTTCCTAACCTGGAAAACATGGTATTGTGTGCAACCTTAGACTGTGCTCAACCTTAATTGTGATAAGGACATAGAACTCTGCACATCTCCAAAATGGGAGCATTTTCTTTAACTTTGTATCACAACATGTATGTTATTTAGGTCTCAACAATTAAACACTGACCTTACTGCCAACAATCCTAGCTTATGCCATTAGTGACAATATTCTAGAAGCAAAACTTTCTTGACCAGTTGATACATGCCAGACTATTCCATGAACTTTGGATGTATGACGATATAAATTTCTATAACAATCTGGAAGTGAAAGACCCTTTCCCATTTTATAGCCAAAAGGAACTATAGTATAGAGAAGTTAAGAAATTTTTTCAGGATTGCAAAGTTCATACTATACAGGTTAGAATCTGAGCCCAACCTGTGAGGCTCCAGAGAATTTTCCCTTTGCCAAGTGTATAATATTTGGGTACATCCAGGTATGGTCAAGATGACCTAGAACAGTGAAACAAGTTCCCACACATTTAATTTAAAGCACCTCTGCTTGATAATCAAATTTGAAATGGGCTTTGGAGGCAGAAAGGAAGTGGTGACATTTGACTTAGAAAAGCTGTGTCCTAATGCATTTGCCACATGGCTATGTGGTTTTCTGAGTGTCACTTTTAATTCTTTTAGTTTCCAATTTCTTAAATTGAGGTAAAAATCATTTTCTTGACTATAAGATTTTGGTAATGACAAATGAAACCAGATTAGTAAAGAGCCTTGCAGACATGAAGGATATGTGGACATCAGTAGTTACTATAGCTGTTATCATGGCACAGTGACTTATCACTCTAGGGTAAGCCTATAGTATTTCTGTCACTACCAAGGTCAGCATATTCATTTTTCTATGTCACTGGGAAAGTAAAAACAGGAAGCATTCCAGCCGGGTAATAGAGGCCGGGAGTAATTGACTTAGGTCAGGGGGCACATTTCCCCTGGCCAAATGTGATAATTACACTATGTTTGGGAACAACCATAGAAGACTAATGTGGTAGTAATATTAACGGGTACTGGTGAATGTCCATGATCTCTGGGTTTGGCACACTGCATTCCTTGTGTATATCTCAGACTTCCAAAGAGACAGATAATGATTGAACTCATACATCTTACTCTAAATGCAGCCAAGGTCCCACAGGGAAACTTTTCCCTTCAGAAAACTAAAGTGAGCATGTCTGAGCTCCAGGCCACAAGTTTAAATTCAATTCACATCAGGGTGAGTTAATCTACTCCTAATGGCTCTTCAAACACTGAAGAGGAAGACATAGGTCAAGTTGAGATGTTCCCAGGAGATGCATCAGTCCCGAATCACAGCCACAGCAGACACCCTCTGATGGGCGGATGACACATGGAAGACATAAGTCAGAGAGCATGCAAGCCAGGGAAAAGTAGGCGAAAACATATGTCTAACAGAAGTATCCCAGGAAGCATTAATTTGCCAGTTAAAAGTTTCAAAAGTTATTAAAAAGTCTTTTATATCTGTTGGCTACAGGTCTCCCAATAAGATAAATTTTGGATATTAGATTTCTTGATATCCTTTACATGATTGTTCAAAGAACCTCTCTTGTACCTAGCGATTTATAGGTTTAAATGCAAGTTCTGATATAATCACACAAATTCCTTCTAATTTGTGTTTGTTTTCTAATTCTGTTAATTTAAAATATCTATATTTTGAATAGTTTTGGTTGGGCACATGCAAATTTGTATAACTATCAAATTCATAATCATTTCTCTATTGTAAAGAAGTCACATACACTATTTTCATTAAAAAGTTTTGCTGTGATGTAAATTCTGTCTGATACTAATACTGTATGCCACTTTGGTTTGAATTGTGGCTTTATAGAACATATTTGTTCCTCTCTTTAAATTTAGCATTCCTGTATACTTAAGGTTTAGGTGCATATCTTTTAAGTTGTATCATGAATCCTATTTTACTTATCTCATATTCTAATTTCTGACTTTCAGTAGTTAAATTGAATCTGTGCATGTTTATTGTGGCAAATAATATATACCTTTATATGCTCTATAGAACATTTTTTGGTCCTTGCCCCTCCCTCTGTGATCTGTTGGACATCAAAGTTTGTTTTTGTTTTTGAGACAGGGTCTCATCATATAATCCCATGTGAGCTACAGCTCACTATTCTGCCTCAGCCTGCAGCCAGCTGTGTGCAGGGATTACAGGCAAGTATGACCAAATCCATGAGTTTTTCTTTGATATTTTTATAAATCATATAAAGCAGTTGAGCCTAGGAAAGGCTAAGCAAGTACACGCTATGCATGTTTCCCACCACCGAGCTTTATCTCTAGCCTCCTGCCTTTTTTAAAATACATTTTATTTTTGAGACAGGGGTTTTCTAAGTCTTTGATCATTTGATCATTCTGCTTCTCCACCTGAGAAGCTGTAATTACAGGTATGCCCACTGTGTTTAGCAGCTACCACAAAGTTTATCTTTCTTTGTATTGTTTTCATTAAATACATTTTTCTTAAACTATTATATTGGAATATGTGGATTAAAATTTTAATGTTCACTTTGAATTTATGACATGCATTTAACTATGTATTTTAAAATAATCTTGAAAATCATTCATCATGCTCTCCTATAGCTACTAGAACTGGAATTTTAAGACAAACTACCCTCTCTAGTAGCTATAACAAGCCAGGATTGACTACTCAACCCAAAACACTAATGAAAGTAATGGCAAAGGCAGATAAAGATTTAGTCAAGGTTTTTGAAGTGGTTCAAATAAAACAGTTCAGTGAGCCAAAATTTATCTTTGGAAGTATTGGTCATGAGCTTCGGGTTTAAACAGGGAAAGTAGGGCAGAGAAAACAGGTATACAAAATCAGCCACTTTTTGCCACATGATCTAGCTGATCATTGCCTAAATTCTGGTTCTGCATTGCTTGAGGACATCAACTTGGTTTCTTTTCTAGGGTGCATCCTCACTTTCACTAATAGTTGTCCTTATCTGAGTTGTGGTCTGTTTTGGGATGCTTTGCTGTGCCTTGAATCTTAGTTAGGGTTTCTAATTGCTGTAAAGAGACACCAAGACCACAGCAACTCTTATAAAGGAAAGCATTTAATTAGGGATGGCTTGGTTCAGTGCTTTAGTCCTTTATCATCATGGCGGGGAGCATAGTGGCATGCAGGCAGACATGGCACTGGAGAAGGAGCTGAGAGTTCTGCATCTGGATCTGCAGGCAGCAGGAAGAGACAGTGAACCACTAGGCCTGGCTTGAGTTTTTGAAACTTCAAAGCCCCCCCACAGTGACACACTTTCTCCAACAACATCACATCCACTTCAACAAGGACACACCTCCTAATAGTGCTATTCCCTTATGAGTCTATGGGGGTCATTTTCAAACTACCATACATGGGGCCATGACTTACTTTTGTGCCTTCAGCTGTGAAGTGAGATGAGATAAGTTAGGTAGCTAGGCACTAATTGAACATTTATGTTTATCTTTGCTAAATCAAGTAGGAATCTGACCCAAGTAAATCTGTAGACACAATGTGAACATGATGCCATGATTTCCGTATGCTTTTAGTAAGCTTGTCCAAGTGAGCAGATGCTAAGTGTCCTCTCCATCACCACTATACGATCTTTAGCTCCCTCAACCTCCTATTGTCTAATCATGTCATTGCTCTCCAGAATTTAGTTTTGTATTTTGAAAATTAGAATTTCTGTAATCAAAAGACCATAAAATAATGTGAACAATAAAATGGAACAACGAACAAGAATTAAAAGGAACATTTGAGAAGAATATGTGATAACTATTATTTATTAAATTTCATTCCAAAATGTCTATATTTTTCTTCTTTTAGATGTACATTCCCTTATGATTTGTGTAGTAACTGCAAGGTATAATCAAATTCCCAAATCTTCACAAGTTTGAAAACTATTTTCCTTCATGTGTTAGTAACAGCTTGTTTGGTTGTAACCTGCAAGCATCAGGATGCTCTCCCTTCTTCTTTGAAGATGTATTTAAGTAAGCTATTGGCTGTCTCCATTAGCCTCAGAGAGCCAAAGTTTTTTTCTTCATCTAGTCTTATTGTATAAATATGACATAATGATATTGGGACTTAAGGGAGGAAATTATCGTCATTCATACTTTTTGATATTTATAGGTCAGGTCTGATCTACATATACTGGTCTTTATTTCTATGAATGTCTCTTCTAATTATGTTAGTGTTCTTCTAGCCATTTTAATGAGATTTCTTTCTGACGTATTGATTATTTAAATGATCTTCCATGCTTCTAAGCTGATCTATTGTTTTTATTTTAAGTCTGGTGTCTTTCTCTAATGTGCTCTCAGACATTAAGCGTTGGCCTTGTTGGATACAGGGGTCATCAGGAAGATTGGAGTTGCAATGTAATATTGAATTGTGTTTTTTTTTAAATTGTGTTTTTTAATGTGCCATGCAAGAACCATTCCAATTTAACCTAATGTTCAAACAAACAGGTGAAGGAATTGAAGGAAAACCAGGAAAATACAGTAAGATGGATGAAGGAAATCAACAAAACAGCTCAAGACTGGAGGATAGAATTGAAAAATTAAAGAAAACACAAGGGAGATCCAAGATGGCTGCCAGGAGAGGACACCGTGTCTGAGGAGTAGGACAGCAGAAACAATGCGACCAGGAGACTGAACTCTGGGACCTAAAACACCAGCATTTGTGATTGCCAGGCAGTTCTGCTTCTACCGGCGGGCATTCCACAGGTGCACACCAATCGCATCCGCTGGAAACACTGGGTCTCACAGCTTCTGGGCCAGATGGAGGAGGAACCGGATACCGTTTTGACTGACCTGCACACTGCGGGTCCACCAATAACCACCTCAGTCCATGTGTGAGTCCACGGGCCAGTCTAAGAAAGACCCTGGTTCTGTCTCAACCAGAAGGCATACAGCAGGCGCACACCAATCGCATCCGCCGGAAACCACCTCAGTCCCTGTGTGTGTGTGTGTGTGTGTGTTGTACACCAACCAGACTGAGAGGGCCTAGGAGACCGTTTTGACTGGCCTGCACACTGCGGGGCGCTTCAACCGGCGGGCATTCAGCAGGTGCACACTAATCGTGTCCACCGGAAACACTTCAGACTGAGAGGTCCTAGGAGACAGTTTTAACCGGCCTGCGCACGCGGTTCCGCCACCGACCACCTCAGTCCATGTGTGTGTGTCCACGGGCCGGTCTGAGAAGGCCTTGGGCACCATTTCAGACAGGCCTGCATACAGCGGATGCACACTGCTCGGCAACACCTGCAACCAATCCAGACCCACTGTGTGTGCCCCAAATATTATCTCAGACCATGGTGCACAGCCCCTGGCCCTGAAGGGGACGCCAAGTCTCCAGTCCAGGGGAGAGCCCTTAGCGGCAAGCCCAAGGCAGAGCACAGAGCCCCCAGCTGACATCTCAAAACTGGACACTCTGCATCTAGCACAGAATGAGGAGCAAAGCCTCCAGACCAGAAGGGTGACCAGCCTGCAGTGCTCACAGCTTCTAGCACAGAGCACAAAGCCGGGCACACAGAGCCCACAACAGAGTTCAACTGAGACAACACACACACACTAACAAACCACAGGAACTCCCTGATCTTCTTGAAGAATACTCCTGACACAAAAGATTGACAGTTCTAGTCTGAAGTTCAGCCTTAAAGCACAAAGAGCTTCTTGATTATATATAAACAAATGCCCAGAAATCGGTGAAAGAACTCACCCAACAAAAACCAGGACACCATGGCCCCACCAGAAACACCCATAAGCAGTGGAGATTTTAATTCAGTGGAGACACAGGAAAATTATCTTAAAGATATGATTATGCAGATATTGGAGGAACAAAAAGAGAGACAAAAAAAGGAAATGAACAAGGCCCTCAAAGAAATGGAGAAGAATTTAACTGCCCACATAGAGG
>CM053760.1:40886563-40910427 GCA_028658305.1 Pachyuromys duprasi
AATGGAGGAGCAAACAAGCAACAGGACAGGAGCATACCAAAGAGGACCTATGAAAGAATCAGTAAAGCAAAGTATCAAAGCAGATATTAAGACTCACAATTAAGCCCTTGGCAGAGGGCGGGAAGTAATAATAAAAATAAGGGAAGTTAGTAAGACTGGGGGAGAACAAGAGCTCCACAAAGATCAAACTGAGCAGGGCACAGGGGTCTTAAATGAGACAGTTTCTCCAACCAAGGACCATATATGGATATGGCCTAGAACCCCTGCTCAGATGTGGCCCATGATAGCTCATTGTCGAACTGAAGACCCTAGTAATGGAAACAGGGACTGTTTCAGTCTTGATCTTGATGGCTGACTCTTCGACCCTCCCCCATACATGCCAGGGAGTAACAGCCTGGCTAGATCCCAGGGGAGGGCATTGCAGTCAGCCCTGAGGAGACAAGATGATCTGGGGTCAGAGGGGAGGGGAGGAGATGCTCCCCCGTTGGTGGACTTGGAGGGGGTGGGAAGAAGTTGAGGGAGGTTTGGGGAGGGTGGGAGGAAATGAGGGAAGGGGCTACGCATGGGATGCAAAAAACCTAACCTGTGATTGATATAAAAATAAATAAATTTATAAGAAAAGATTAAATAAATGAAGAAAACTGTCTAAAATCTGCTCTTAATTGTAAAGTGTATAAATATAAGTTGGAGAAGATAAAAAAAGAAGAAAACACAAACAGAGGAAATCATGGAGATGAAGAACTTAGGGAAGAAAACAGGAACTACAGAGGTAAGCATAACCAACAGACTACAAGAGATGGAAGAAAGAATCTCAGATGTGGAGGATACAATGGAAGAAATCGATGTATCTGTCAAAGAAAATGTTAAATATAAAAAAATTCCTGACAAAGACTATCCAGGAAATCCAAGACAACATGAAAAGACAAAACCTAAGAATAATAGGAATAGAGGAAAAAGAAGATTTCCTCCTCCAAGGCCCAGAAAAATATTTTCAACAAAATCATAAACAAATTTCCCCAATTTAAAGTAGAGGCCTATAAGTATACAAGAGGCCTACAGAATGCCAAATAAATTATACCAGAAAAGAAAAATCCTCCTGCCACATAATAATCAAAATGGTAAGTATACAGAAAAAAGAAAAAAATACTAAAACCTGCAAGGGAAAAAGGTCAAGTAGTATATAATAACAAACCCATCAGAATCACACCTGACTTCTCAATAGAGACTATGAAAGCCAGAAGGGCCTGGACGAATATCATGCAGACCCTAAGAGAACACAGATGTCAGCCTAGGCTACTATAGCCAGCAAAACTCTCAGTCATCATAATTGGAGAAAACAAGATATTCAACGACAAAAACAAATTTAAACAATTTCCACCCACAAATCCAGCATTACAGAAGATACTGGAAGGGAAAATACAACCCAGGAAAGCTAATTACATTCCAGGAATCACAGGAAACAAATAACCTCACTACAGCAAAACTAAGAGTGGCCAACACACAAACACACTATTACAACCAACAGCAAAATCAAAGGATCTAACAGCCACTGGTCATTAATCTCTCTCAACATCAATGGGCTCAACTCTCCAATAAAAAGACACAGACTAACAGAATGGATACATAAACAAGATCCAACAATCTGTTCCATACAAGAAACACACCTAAGTTGCAAAGACAGACATTACCTGAGAGTAAAGGGCTGTAATATGGTTTTCCAAGCAAATGGACCCAAGAAGCAAGCAGGAGTAGCCATTCTAATATTCAATAACATAGGTTTTCAACCAAAATTAGTCAAAAGAGATGGAGGTCATTTCATACTTATCAAAGGAAAATTCCACCAAGAAGACATCACAATTATGAACATTCATGCCCCCAATACAAGGGCACCCACATTTGTAAAAGAAACATTAATAAAACTGAAACCACACATAGATGACCACATATTAATAGTGGGAGACTTCAACATCCTACTCTCAACAAAGGACAACCCAACAAAACAGAAATTTAACAAAGAAACAATTACTCTATCAGAGGCCATGAATCAAATGGACTTAACAGACATTTACAGAACGTTTCACCCAAATACAAAAGAATTTACCTTCTTCTCAGTACCACATGGAACCTTCTCTAAAATAGACCATGTAGTTGGTCACAAAGCAAGCCTCAACAGCTACAAGAAGATTGAAATGCTCCGTTGTACATGAACATCTTTTAAGCCACATTTCAATGTCCATTGTTTGAGGTAGAGTAAAATGGCAGGTGAAGACTATCTGGTAATCATTTCCCCATGAAATGTCAATTTGAACATCTACCTTTAGTAGAGATAAGAAAACATGGTGCAAGTATAATTAGCATACTATTAAAAGATGCATTAAAGAAAGTGGGTAGAAAGTCTTACCTTTATTACAGCTGCCCCTACTCTCAAGCAAGGAAGTACACAGACACTCCTTGCTTGGGAGGAGATGGGGCATAAATTTCACATGTTAGAACCTAAAACCTAACTCCAGGCCTGCACAGTGAAAATTGAGTACCAGCTAGATACTTAAAACTCCTCCCTCTAGGCCACTGCTAAAATGGTGGAAACTTTGGACTTCTTTTGTGCAGGTGGCCAATGAAATGCCTACAATTCCTGACTTTAACACCAGGTAGTAAAGGAAGAAACAGCAGTCCTTCTGCTGTAATCACACCAGGAAGTAAGCATAGAACTGTGTTTTACGTTAGTGTTAGACTAGTGAATGGTGACACTGTGGAGTCCATTGGCCTCTAGCCAGCTTAGAGTCTGTGTATAGAAATTGTAGGTCTACCTCAGTGCTAGGTGGAGCACCATGGTCCCAGGGAGGACTTCTCTTCTGGCTGGCATCATCTGTAGCGGTCTTAGTGGTTGTGGTGGTGTTGGACCATAACTATACCACAGGTGCAAGTAGGCCATGGTTGAATTGACTTTGGCCCTAACTCAGTACTCTGGCCTTGATGGACACTGCAGTATTGGTAGATACGAGGTTGCCCAGCCTATTCCTTTACCAACTCTAGATGGTACAGCACCAGAGGTGAAATAATCCAGTGGGGGGAAGACAGTTTTCATGAAAGTTTAGGGAGTTGCTTCTTGTTACTGGAGAATTAGGATCCCTGCTTGGTGTTCTTAGCCTTATTAATAAAAGAATTTCAGAATGTATTCAAAAGGAAGCTTGAGGACCTTCGCTTTAGTGTTTAAAAGAAACTTCCACGAATATGCAGAGGATAAAGATGGAGAAGAGGAAGAGGAAAAGGCCATGTTATTTGAGTTAAGCTGGCATGGGTAGAGGTCAGCCACATGGCAGACCAAAGAACACCTGATGGGGAGCAGAGATGTAGAGATGGAGTACAGAAGACAAAATTATCAGAAGAATCACATTTGCTCCAGACAGTATCTGAAAGACAGAAGAGAACAGACAGGGAGAGTTATGCCTTAGAAAGATGTGCAGTTATGACAGGGCCTCATGGCAGCCCTAGAGTGATTGCATTGAGGTCAGGACTCAGGAAAAGAAATCATACTGTCTTTATTAAGGTAGTAGTTTTCCCCCTACCTCTTCAGCACAGTTTAGGGTAGACCTACTTTCTGAAGGGGTAGGCACTTGGTAGGTGATTTGTATGCTCAGCTATATTAACTCTTAGCAGAAGAAACAATGGCATGTTCTCACCTATATAGGCAGAGTCCATTCTTTACTATGGCAGGAGGAGGTATGTGCCAATTTGTTACATAGGAGTCTGTGTCCTTCAACAACGAGGTTGTGGGCCAATGCCTAAGCAAACATCTGGGCTCCCCTAGCTTTGGAGAAGGCTTGGAAGTGTAGACTTCCATCTCCTGGCACTCACCTACACATCACCTCTAGATAAAAACCATCTAGTTCTGACATGGGGATAGTAACCATGGGTTCTTTGACTATGACAGTTTTCTACATTTTATGTGACAATAGCCACAAACAAATCCAGATTATGAATAATGGAGTCCAAAATCTGTTAAATAACAGATAATCCTGTAAACTAACAAGCTACAAGGATTTTTAGAGAACCGTACCCTCAGGAAGTCACTTAAACTGTTAAACTGCATCCTAGGATTTAATAGACGTCTATAATATATTCCTTGCAATAGGTTCTGTTTCATCCATAATCCATACAAGGAACATTCAGGTCAAAATTAGGAAATTTAAAATAATATCATGTTTTATGACAAAAAATGCAATGAAATTAGATAACAACAGAAAGAAAAAGTTTGCAAACGATTCATTATTGTTCATAATGTCTGCACTGCCTGGTCCTGTTCAGAGGGTCCTTTTCTGCCTCTAAAAGTTTGTGGTGGTTTGAAAGAGAAAAGTCTCCCATACCATCAGGTTTATGAACACCTTGTCTCCAGTTGATGCTATTTGGAGGGATTTAGAAGGTGCATCCTTGCTGCGGGAAGGGCGTTCCCAGTGATGGGCTTTGAGGTTGGAGCATGATGCTTCTTTCAGCTACCTCTCTTCCTTGGGCTTGTGATTGAGGATGCGAGCTCTTGACCTTCTGCACTGACCACCATGCCTGCTGCATGCTGTCATGCTTCCTTGCTATGATGGGCACATCCTTTTGGAACTATAAGGCAAAATAAACTTTTTCTTTTGTACATTGACCTGGTTATGACGTTTTAATGACAGCAACAGAAAAGTAACGAAAACAAAGTTCAAGGATGTTCCCTACTTTTTCTTTCAAGTTCAGGGTATCAGGTCTCATGTTAAGATTCTTGATCCATTTGGAGTTGTTTTGTACAAAGCGAGATACAAGAATCTAGTTTTATTTTCTACACATAACTATCCAAATACCTGGAAGTTAACCAACTTATTTCCAAACAACCACTGAGCTCCAGTAAAAACTTAAAAAGGAAATATGAAAACATTTTTTTTACTTTAAAAAAATTATCCATTTGTAGATAAAATGTAACGAAATCACATTCTTCCATCTTTTTCTTCCCCCAGCCTCCTCACAAGGCTAACTCCTCTAACTCCAGACATGTCCACCCCACTCTTAAATTGATACCTTCTTCTTTTCGATCATTGTTACACATACTCATGTATGTATATGCGTACATAAATATGTAAATACAACCTGCAGAGTCTGATTTTTGTTCTTCATGTATGTATTGCTTCAGGACTGACTACTTTGCATTACTGTATACTCCATTAGGGGCTTATCCCTGGGAAAGGCTAATTTTCTCTCAGAAGACATTAGTTGTCTACACTTCTTTGTTTAGATGTGAGACTCCCCATAAGAACTTTTCCCTTTCTGCATTTGTACTGATGTAGTCATTGTTCAGGGTTGTTTTTTAATGCAGCATTTCCAGAAGAGACCATGACTTCTGGTATTCTGGCTTTTACAGTCTTTCTTCCTCTACTGCATGATGATCCCTGAGCTATAGATGTAGGAGCTGCTCTGCAGATGTGTCCATTGTGGCTGGACTCGCCCTCATTGTGTCCATTTGTGGTTTTCTGTGAAGCTCTCCATTTTCTTTGATGATAAATATCTTTGTGTAAAAGGGTAAAATTTAGAATGTAGTTAGGAATCATGGTGGCCTAGCAAAGTTTAAAGTAATAGATTCTCTTCTAAGATTCAAGACCTCACTAGCCAAAGAAAGTTGGCTAGATTTCTAGTGCAAGGCTTGGTTTCCATTTTGTTGGATGGACCTTTAGGTCTTCTTAGGCTTAAACAGACTTAAGTTATCTGTTGGTTGCTGCCAACATGTGAGGGTCACTTATTGTACCTTTACAATATTGTGCCATCCTGATCCCTGTTATGCTTCATAGTTGTCATAGCTGGGTAAGACTATTAATAGCTTCACTCTCTTGGCAGTTTTCATAGTATTCCATGGAAGCTAGATTGCAAGAATAAGGCTTTCAGATTAATAACTAACCTATCAAAAACAATTTACAGAGTCAATGCAATACCATTCAGAATACCCACAACATTCTTCACAGAAATTGAAAAAGTATCCTATAATTAATAGGAACCAAAAAGACTCTGGATAGTCAAAGCAGTCTTGAGCACATAGAAATACTGGAGGGATTGTCATTTCAGACTTCAAGATATATTACAGAGCCATAGTAATAGAAGACTACAGTATTGGCACAAAACAGACATGGAGACCAATGGAGTAAAGTAAAAGACTCAAATATAAGTACATAACTACAGTCATCTGATATTTGACAAAGGGACAAAAAATGTACATTGAAAAAGAAAAAGAATGATGAGCAATGCAAACAACATGAAACATGCATTGGGAAAAATGACAACATCTTCACCAAACAATGATGGGAAAATTGTATATGCACATTCAGAAGAATGAAATTAAAACCACATTATCACTCTGTACAAAAATCAGAGAAAAGTAGATCAAATAACCCAAAACTTAACTAAACTATTAGAAGAAAATATAGGTGGTATCCTATATGATATAGAAAGGACTTTCTGAACAAGATTCCATTAGCTACTAAATTAAGGCCAGCAACTGCAACTGCAACATTATGCAACCAAAGTGTGTCTGTACAGCTAAGAAAAGAATCATATGAGTGAAGAAAATGGGAAAGCATCTTTTTCAGCTATATCCCTGACAGAGGGTTAATATCCAGAATATATAAACCAACCAACAAACAAAACCAAAATAGAGTCAAAGAAATAAATGGCACAGTTTGAAAAAAGGGAGCACCAGAGATCTAACCAGAGAGTTCTCCATAAAACAAATAAAAACACCTAAGAAATACCCCCAAAAGTGATCTTTGGAAGTTAAAGAGGTGCAAATTAAAACAACTTTATGATTTCATCTTATCTTTGTCAGAATGGCTAAGATAAACAAAACAGCTGACAACAAACGCTGGCGCGATGTAGGGAAAGGGAAACCTCATTCCCTTTTGGTAGAAATGCAAGCTGGTACAGTCACACTGAAAATCAGTATGGAGAACTAAAAAAATCCTAAAAATAAATCAACCATATAACTGAGCTATACCACTTATTGGCATTTGCCCAGTGGACTAGATATCCCACACCACAGACAGTTGGTTGGAAATACTTATTGTCATGCTATTCACAACAGCCAGGAAATGGGAAAAAGAACCCTAATTGGGATCAACAGATGAGTGGGTAATAAAAATGTGACACGTATAGACAGTAGAATACTACTTAACAGTAAAGAAAAATGAAACAGTGACATTTGTAGTGAATGAACGAGCCTAGAAAAGATTATATTGAATGATGTAACCCAGACACAGAAAAAGAAAGACTGCATGCTCTCTCATCTGTAGTTCCTAGTTCCAAGTCCTCAGACGTAGGTAGAGTGTGCAATGTGCTGCACACATAGAAACCAAGAAAGTGTAAGGGGACCATGTGTGGGAAGGGCTTAAGAGGGCTTAAGCAGGATGCAGGTGACATGAAGCCGAAAACAGAAGAACAAGGATGTAGGTTTGGGGATTCCACCTGGGGATGGGGAGTAGGGTCCCTATAGAAGATGAAGGACAAAGAGGGACAAATAACATCAAAGTTGCTTGATAAAGCCTCAAGAAATATTGTATTTACCTAAAATTATACACAATACATATTATAGACATACACATGTTGGCGTACCTTTTTAAAATCTTGTATTTACATTTCTTGCATTTACTCCACCCCAATCCCTTTCTCCACCAAACACACCAGATAGGAGAGAGAAAGGGTTAGTGGGATAGGAGGCCCAGTTCTATTAGCTGCTTCCTGATGGTTAGGGTCATTGGGTTCCTTGGGTCCTTGATTCAGGGACCTCTAACTTCTTGTCCCACTGCAACAACAGCAACCAGGAGCCACAGTCAGAAAGCAGCAGCAGCCCTGTTCTTTCTCAGTCAGAGCTCCCCAACAGTCTCTGGGCTCCGGCATTTATTCTCTCTCCAGAGTCCTCAGATTTAAACTATGTGCAGCTGGCAAAGAGCGCCTCTCCAACCCCGCATGATGCAAATAGTCTGCTGCTGTGGATTTTCTGAGACGGTCCCACATCCACACCTTGGATTAAAATAAAAACATGTTTATATCCATAGCACACACACACACACACTCCTCCCAGAGATAGTTACACCACTTGGGCTGACAAAATATGCTACCCATAAGAACCACAGACTAACAAAATTTCCAGTACAAGGCACGAGAAATCTCTTCTCCAGTGGTAGGTCACGGTAGTCTAGTAACTCCCAAAACAGTATAGACCATTGCTGTTTCCCTTAATTGCCTCTCAGAGGTTGAAGCCAAGCCCTTATTACTGAAAACACTGCACACTTAGAACACAGAACTTTATTATTTGAGCTATATTTAACCTAAACTTAAAATATTTTGAGAAAATAAAAAGAAAACAGAAACACAGCATATTAAACCTTGCTGTAGTAAAAGCAGTCATAAAAGACAAGTTTATTAAAATCAGCATCTGTATCAAAAAAAAAACGGAGGAAGATCTCCAACAAGCACTGCATGCCAAGGAACTAGGACTACAAAAAGAAACTAAACCCAAAATTAGTACAAGGAAAGACATGATAAAAAGCTGAGCATAAATACAGAAACTACAGGTTAAATAATGCAATGAAGAGCTGAATTTTTGAAAGATAAATTGACAAGCCCCTACCTAGACTAGCTACAAAAAGCAAAAGGAGATAAAATAAAATCAGATGAAAAAGACACATTACAATTTACATGACAGAAAAGAGATTGTTAGAGATCATTATAAACAACTATTTGCCAAAGAAATGGATTACCTGGAAGAAAAGCCCCAAAATATCTTAACCAACACTGAATCATGAAGAAATAGACACCTGGGGCTAGTGTGTACCTCCGTGGGCAGTGTGTACTTAATATGTGTGGGCTGGAGAGATGGCTCAGAGGTTAAGAACACTGGCCGTCCTTCCAAAGGTCCTGAGTTCAATTCCCAGCAATGACATGGTGGGTCAAAACCATCTATAATGAGATCTGGCATGCATGGACACATACATGCAGAACATTGTATAAATAAATAATAAATTAATCAATCTTTGAAAAATCTGTGCAATGACCTGGGTTCAATCTCAGAAGAACTTAAGACATAAATAAAAGCAGAAGTAAATACGAACATTGAACAGCAAGAATAGTAGAGAGCCCCCCATTAAAGAGACCAACACCAGATATCAAATACACAAAATAGATCAAATACTAGATTTTCTTAAGCTAGTTCAAAATACTGAAAAGGAGGGATTCTATTACACTCATGCTATGAAGATAGGAGTGCCCCAACACAGACATGGCACAGCAACAACAGCATACCTTCAGAGTTATCCTCAGTGAAGAGAGATGAAAACTTCATCAAAACACTAGCAAGCCGAACACTTAAAAGACCGTCATCCATTATGTAGAATTAATTCCAGTGACGCAAGGATGGTTCCACCTGTACATATCAAAAAATGTGACAAGTCACATCAACAAAATGGTCGGCAACAGCCATGTGATCATTTCACGAGATCAGAAAATTTCTCTTAAAATATGTCATTCTTTTATGAGAAAAACTTTGAATAAATTAGACACAGCAGAAAGTACCTAAAGACCACATAAACAAGTCTACAGCTAGCACCATACCTGTGATGGTTTAAAAGAAAATGTCCTTCATAGCGTTTGAATACTTGGTTTTCACTTGACGAATCTCTCTGTGAGGGCTGAAAGTGTGGCCTTCAGTCTTCAGGGAGCATATCACTGGGACTGGGCTTTGTGATTATATAACCGTGCACTATTTCTAGCTTTCTTCCTCTGTTTTGCACTTGTGGTTGAGCGCGTGAGCTCCCAGCTTCCTTCTCTGGCTATCTTGTCTTCCCGCTGCCCATGGCTTCCTACTGCGATGGACATTTTATTTTTCTGGAACCATAAGCTCAAATTCTGTGAGTTGACTTAGTCATGGTCTCTCATCACAGCAACAGAAAATTAACTAATATGGTACTGAGTGGAGAAGACAAAAATGTAAATTGAAAACTCCAAGACTTGAAATTAAGAAAGAGCTTGAAGGGAACTTTTCTGAACTTTGGAAATGACAAGACATTTTTATTTTTAAAGGTGTTTATCTAAAGCATAGGAAACACCACCAACAAAACATAGACAAGTGGGATTACATAAAAGAGAGTGTGGTGTGGGACAGGGTTCATACCTTAGTCTTAGTTAGCTCTAATTGTCCACTTAATACAGTCTGGAATCATCTGAGAGGAAATCCTAAATAGAAGAATTACCCAGATCAGATTGGCCTATGGGTACATCTATGAGGGATCATCTTGGTTGTTAATTGAAGCAGGAAAAGACGAAGACCACGTTGGGCAGTTCCAGCTCCTAACCTGATGGTCCTAGAATACATAGAAAGCTCTCTACGTTTGTTTTTTCAAGTCATCCTGCAGACAGCATCATCTTTATTTCCTGCTGACTTCATGGCTGACTTCAGATGAGTTCTTTGGTCAGAGGTAATGCTGTGTGAAATAGCAGGTAGGCTTGTCTTGAGTTCCTGCTTTGACTTCCTTCTTACATAGACTGTGACCTGGAAGTGTAAACCAAATAAATAATTTCTTCCCTTAAGATACTTTGGTCATGGTGTTTGTACCACAAACAGAGGGGAAACTAGAACAACTTTTACTCTTACAATTTTGAAAGCTGAGGCAGAAGAATCTAAAATTTGAAATCAGCCTGGACTATATAGGGAATTTAAGGTCCCAATAAGTTATCTAGCAAGGTGCTGTGTAAAAAACTAACACATGTGCACACACACACACACACACCAAAAATAAAAGTGCTGGAGTAGAGCTTAGTGGTGCCTAGCACGCTCAAGGCATGAGAAGGAAACATTAAAAATGAAACAAGATAAAGCAAAAAATATTCCAGAGAATATCAGCAACTAATGTTCTGCTGTGTCCTTTAACTATGTAAAGAAACCTGCAGAAAGAAAACACCACAAGCTGAACCTCTGACAAGGTGCTAAGTGTCGGAATAGATAAAGCTCTCAGACAACTCAGAAGTCAAATGACAAGCAGCAGTATGATCTTAAAACAGACTTAAATATCTCTATCTAGAAGACATACAAACAGCGAGCAGCTATGTGAACGATACTCAGTGTCACTAATCACCATGAAAATAGGAATAAAAAACACCAGGAAGATTTTCTTTACTCCACTCAGAATGGCTACCATAAAAAAGAAAATCAAACAAACAAAAACCAAAAACCTAATGCAGTAAGGATGCAGAGAAAATGGAATTCTTACATATTGTTGTTGTAAGTATAAACTAATACAACCATTGTTAAAAACTGAATGAAGATCCTTCAAAACATCCTAAGTAATTCTGTCCAGCAACATCCATTACTTGATCTATATATGCAAAGGAAATATCAGAGACATCTGTATTCTCATGCTTACTGCAGCCCTATTCAAAATAGCCATGGCACAGAAAACAAATGTTTATTAACTAATAGATGAATCGAGAAAATGTGGTACATTGAATACAGCTGAATACTATTTTGCCACAAAAAGAAAGGAATCATGTCATTTGTAGTAACATTTACAGAACTGGAGCAAGTCATCTTGACTGAAACAAGCAAGGGCAGAGAGGCATATGTTACATCATTCACTAATTATATGCAGTCTGATGAAGTTGCTCTCACAGAAGATGAAAGTTGAGAAGTGGGTACCAGAGGGTGGGAGGGGTATGGGAAGAGGGAGGCTAATGAGCAGGCAGTAAAATACAGTTAGGGAGTAGACATCAGGAATGGTATTCAGTGGCAGGATTTTTTTTAAAACATATTCCTCCACAGCTCTTTTTGCCTGAGAAAAGTTTACATGATGCTCAGATAGTCAAGTCCATAAATTAGGTATACAAATCAGTTACTGATAGCATATCTTGAAAAAAATTAGTTTCAAGACAACTATTTGGAACACCCATATTTTTATCATTTTAAAATTTTTTTATTTTTTATTAATTACAGTTTATTCACATTGTATAGCTGTAGCCTCCTCCCAATCCCACCCTCCCTCATCTCCTCCCATGGCCCTCTCCAAGTCCACTGATAGGGGAGGTCCTCCTCCCCTTCCATCTGACCCTAGTCTATCAAGGTCTCATCAGGACTGTCTGCATTGTGGTCCTCTGTGGCCTGGTAAGGCTGCCTCCCCTCAGGAGGAGGTGATCAAAGAGCCAGCTATTGAGTTCATGTCAGAGACAGACCCTATTCCTCTTACTAGGAACCCTCTTGGAGACTGAGCTGCCATAGGCTACATCTGTGCAGGGGTTCTAGGTTATCTCCATGAATGATCCTGGGTTGGAGTATCAGTCTCAGAAAAGACCCCTGTGACCAGATTATTTGGTTCTGTTGCTCTCCTTGTGGGGCTCCTGTCCCCTCCAGGTATTTCTCCCTCTTCTTTCATAAGATTTCCTGCACTCTGCCCAAAGTTTGACTATGAGTCTCAGCATCTGCTTTGATACCCTGCTGGGTAGATTCTTTCAGAGGCCCCTGTGGTAGGCTCCTGTCCTTTTCCCTGTTTTCTCCCTCTTCTGATGTTCCTCCTGTTTGACTGAGTGTGGAATCATCTTCTTACCCAGGGTCCTCCTTCTTGCCCAGCTTCTTTAGGTGTATAGATTTTAGTATGATTATCCTATATTACATGTCTAATATCCACTTATAAGTGAGTATATACCATGTGTCTCTTTCTGCTTCTGGGATATCTTACTCAGGATGATCTTTTCTAGTTCCCACCATTTGCCTGCAAATTTCATGATCTCCTTGTTTTTAATTGCTGAGTAGTATTCCATTGTGTAAATGTACCTCAATTTTGAATCCATTCCTCAATTGAGGGACATTTGGATTGTTTCTAGATTCTGGCTATCATGAATAAAGCTGCTATGAACAGGTAGTAGCATAGAAACAGAATGATGGATCAACGGAATCCAATAGATGACCCAGAAATAAATCCATACATCTATTGATATTGATTTTTGACAAAGAAGCCAAAAAAGACAGCACCTTCAACAAATAGTGCTAGTATAACTGGATGTCTACATGTAGAAAAATGCAAATAGATCCATATTCATCACCCTGCTCAAAACTAAAGGCCAAGTGGATGAAAGACCTCAAAATAAAACCAGACACACTAAACCTATTAGAAGAAAAAGTGAGGAAGAACTCATTGGCATAGAAGACGACTTCCTGAACAGAACACCAACAGCACAGGCTCTAAGATCAACAATCAATAAATGGGATCTCATGAAACTGAAAATCTTCTGTAAAGAAAGGACACAGTTGTCAGAACAAAATGACAGCCTACAGACTGGGAAAGGATCTTCACCAACCCTATATCTGACAGAAGGCTAATATCCAGAATATATAAAGAACTCAAGAAGTTAAACAGCAATAAATCAAGTAATCCAATTAAAAAATGGGGTAAAGAGCTAACAGAAAATGCTCAATAGAGGAATATTGAATAGCAGAGAAACACTTAAAGAAATGTTCAACATCCTTAGTCATCAGGGAAATGCAAATCAAAACGATGTTGAGATTTCACCTTACACCCATCAGAATGGCTAAGATCAAAAACTCAAGTGGCAACACATGCTGGAGAGGATGTGGAGAAAGGGGAACCCTCCTCCATTGCTGGTGGGAATGTAAACTTGTACAACCACTTTGGAAATCAATCTGGTGCTTTCTCAGACTATTAGGAATAGTGCTACCTCAAGATTCAGCTATACCACTCCTTGGCATATATTCAAAAGATGCTCAAGTATACAACAAGGACATTTACACAACCATGTTTGTAGCAGATTTATTTGTAATAGCCAGAATCTGGAAACAACTCAAATGTCCCTAAGTTGAGGAATGGATTCAAAAATTGTGGTACATTTACATAATGGAATACTACTCAGCAATTAAAAACAAGGAGATCATGAAATTTGCAGGCAAATGGTGGGAACTAGAAAAGATCATCCTGAGTGAGATACCCCAGAAGCAGAAAGAGACACATGGTATATACTCACTTATAAGTGGATATTAGACATGTAATATAGGATAATCATACTAAAATCTGTACACCTAAGGAAGCTGGGCAAGGAGGAGGACCCTGGGTAAAATGCTCAATCCTCATTCGGAAAGGCATATTTGGAAATCAATCTGGTGTTTCCTCAGACAATTAGGAATACTGTTTCTTCAAGATCCAGCTTTATCACTCCTAGGCATATATCCGAAATATGCTCAAGCATACAACAAAGACATTTGCTTAACCATTTTCACCATTTGTTAAAGTCGGAAGCAAATTTATACATTAATGAGGTGGGTATCCCTTGTTTATTTTCACACAAAGAGCTGAATCTTGGCTGGACACTTGAAGCTATTAGGCATAAGGCACATTTGGTGTTTCTCAGAGTCCATTAATATTTTGATTTTATAATTGCCAGGGCTGAGAATGCTGGATTCTGTAAATACATTAGTACAAAATATTGCATTTAAAGACATTTCTGAAGTTGCGGAAAAGTTAACACTAAGCTAAAATTAATTTAATATTTTAAAGGAAACTTACCCAAAGATTTTAAACATAGAATATTCCAAAACAGTGTAAAGTGTATAGATATACTGATGTGATTCTGTAAATACACAATTACATTTTTGCAAGAGAAGAGAATGTTTGTGCACTAAAAGCAAGGCGAATTATAACACCTGGTGGTCTGGAATCCGAGCTGAGTGTTTCAGGCATGGCCCACTGGAATGTGGTGCTACATGGCTCAGAACTGAGACTGTGAGGAAGTCTCGGGATGCAGCACTGAGTACTCCGCCCGGAGCACCTTGGGTATGTTATACATTGATTTTGAATTGATTTTTGGTTATTCACGATCAGAAAACGTACCATTGCCAAATTTTTCCTGATCTACCTTTAGCCATGGGACCCTGTCGGAAACAGGACCATACCCTGTGAATCAGAGCTCTCGTGGACTGTGGTGCCCTTATTTCAGAACAACACCAGAGGAAGGATTTAGAATATTTTCCCGGCAGAGGAAACTATAACTGCTTGAGGAGATACATATATTTACCCTGATCTGAACTCCATGTGTAGGAACTTCACAGGGAACCCCATATGTGTTCAAATTTTATGTGTCAGTTAAAAAAAATAAATGAATTTTAAAAGCTCCAACAATTCAGTTCTTCGAGATCTTCTCCAGCCTCACCAGAATTAGCATTTCTTCCGTGTTGCCTTGAATTCTACAAAATCACAACGTATTGTAATTATGTGCTTACAGCTCCATTTCCTCGGGGAGTCCTTAAGAGCTTTGCAGGGCAAGAAACATCGTCTCTGCACATCAAATATTCAGATCATTGCCTGTCAAAGTAGTCATGAAATATGTTTTTGGATGAATTTTCAATGACAAAGAGAATTCATTATGGTTTAAAATGAATCTCTTTCTCCTTTGAAAGTCTTATTCTGGACCACCCTTCACTGACAGTTGGCGCTCTTTGATTTGGTATTGTTCATTTTTTTTTTTCTCTCTCTTTCTCCCAGAAGGCTACACTCACATCCTGCAGAAAGGAACAGGCAACTCCATTCTGGCCTCTCGTGCTCTGGGCTTTTTGACAAGCTTTTGAAAATGACAGGGTTCGGCAACTTCTCAGGGTGTTCAGCAACGGCCGCTTCCCCTGCTGCGTTTTGAAGCCAACATGAGAAAGACAATCTGTCTGTTTTTGGTTGGTTAACACTTAACTCGTCAAAAATATGTTTTGTAACACATAGTCCATGTCCAAGAGGTCTTGCAAGATTTCCAAAGCTTTTCCCACACTCTTTTTCTTCTCACTCAAAAAAAGAAACAGTATTTTGCCAAAAACAAATTATCCCACTTCTCAAAAAGGACTGCTGTTGCTCGGGAATCGTCAAGCCGCAAGAGTTCACTTAAGGCCTGATCTCGGCCAATACTGTCGGCCACGAGGCACGTAGAATCCTGTTCACCTCCTGCTTCAATGTCGGGCAGAGCTGTACCAGGCTTCCCCTGCTTGAGTCACAGCCTGGATGTGGACAGTGTTGCCTGGCAACCGCCGAGGTCAGCTGCTCTTTTGGCCACGGGGCAGACAGAGATTCCTTAAAAAAAAAAAAAAAAAAGTGGGGAATTTGTTGAAAAATCATAGGATTTTGTTGAAAATCACCACAATTTTTGTTTCCCGGGGAAAAGAGAGGATCAAGATTCTACAATTCAGAACCTTCTGGCAGATGACCCAAAGCAGAATTCTTTTGTTTAAGAAGTCTTTAAGTGGTTTGATAGGAAGTAAATAAAAATGGAGGTAAATTAAGTCTAAGGAAGTTAGACAAGAATAAACTATAGGGATTTGAAGTATGTATAATTTGTCGAAAGAAGTAGCTCAAGAACACTGTAACCACTACAAGCAGGCTGCTGAATGCTTCTCTTCCTCACTGACACTACTAGGAAGGATCTTTTCGGGAACTTTCCAAGAGCCCTTGGACTCCCGTCTTTACTTCTTCAGAGACACACACCTCCTACTATCAGGGAACTGAACGAGCTGGGCCTCTACAGAGTCTTTTAGCAGTTCCCACGTCACACACACACACACTACCTTGCCTTTTAGGAATGCCTTTTGGGGATGAATACACCCCCTGCCCCACAGGGTGGCTCTCCACCAAGAGAACGAAAATAGCTAACATACGAGTGTTAAAAAGTTGAGTTATTGTTAATAAGGAAAAAAAAGCACAAAATAATAAAAAAACTGGACACTAAAAATATTAACGTTCATGGAAAACTTTTATGATTTCAGAGCCCTTGATCCTAAAGAATTATTCAATGTAAGAGAGCAAGAAATTATCTTTGTTAAGAAAGGCTGTTCTTTTTCACATTGAATATGTTCCTTCCTTATTAATACCAGCTCTACTTTTAAAACATTTTTATTTTGTTTTTATTAATTACAGTTTATTCACTTTGTATCCCAGCTGTAGCCCGCTCCCCCACCCCTCCCAATCACCTTCCCTCTTCTATGCCCCTCCCCCAGTCCAATGATAGGGGAGGTCCTCCTCAGCTTTTTTTCATTCACACCACTTACTATTGTTTTTATTACTTTACAAAAAAATTAGGCTTTATTTTGACTTTTTTTCAAACAACATTCGTTTCTACTGTTTCTCTCCCCCCACTTTTTCTTCCTTCCTTCTCCCTTCCTTGTGCCCTGACCCCAAGTGCTTCATTTTCACTTTCAGGTTACATATGTCCTTTGCCCCTCCCTCTCAACAAACTCGGTCCACTTTCATGGTCTGTACATGCTCTTATAACCTCTCATTTACATCCATATAAATATTCAAAGTTAGGATCCACATTTGAATTTTGTCTTTCCGAGACAGGGCAATGCCACTTAATGTAAGACTTTCTAGTTCCATCCATTTTTCTGCAAATTTAATTTTTATTAACAGTTTAATAAAAGCCTTTTGTGTATATAAACTGCACATATATATATATATATATACATTCATATACATACATATTCAATGTTTATTTGCTAGTCATATATGGGCTTTTAAAAGAGATATCTTTCTATTTCATTAGTTATTTATTGATTGGCAATTTCATCCTTCTGGTGTTTAATTTTTGCAGTTCTTTATATCTTTTAAATATTACCCCCTATCTGAGGTGTAGTTGGTAAAAGCTTTTCTGCCATCTGAAAGCTTTCTGTTAACTCTGTTGATAATTTTACTATTGAAGCTTTAAACAAAGAGCAAAAGAATATTATATATGATAATTTAATGCTCAAACCTGAGGAGTCTAACAGGTTATCAATGGAATCGAATTGAAGACCTAGAAGTAAACCCACACATCTATAGACACTTACTTTTTGACAAAGAAGCTAAAACTATACAAATAAATGAACAGAAGTGAAAAGTCGTAAACCACTTTGGAAATCAATCTGGCACTTTCTTAGAAAATTGGAAATGGCTCTACCTCAAGACCCAACTTTACTGCTCCTGGTTATATACCAAAAGATGATCCACCATACAACAAGGGTACTTGCTCAGCTGTGTTCATAGCAGCTTTATTCAGAATAGCCAGAAACTGGAAACAACCTAGATGTCCCTCAATCGAAGAATGAGTAAAGAAACTGTGGTACATTTACATAATGAAATACTACTCTGCTGTTAAAAACAAGGAAACCATGAAATTTGCAGACAAATGGTGGGAACTAGAAAAGATCATCCTGAGTGAAGTAACCCAGACACAGAAAGACATGGATGGTATGTACTCACTTATAAGTGGATTTTAAACACACAGTATAGAATAAGCATACAATGAGGCACAGACCCTAAGAAGATAAGTAACAAGGAGGAATCAAGGGAGGATGCTTAAATCTCACTCAGAGATTTAGAGAATAGACAGAGGTAATGGCTGAAGAGAGGGAACAAGGTAGGAGAGGAGACCCGGAGAGATATGAGGACAGAGATCAGACCTGGGGAGAGCGGGGTGGGGTCAGCGGTGGGGCGAGAGGGCAAATGGCCTGTAGAGGAAAATAAAACTGAGGGTTGGTGTAGCTCTCTGACAAGCTTGAGATCTAACTCAGGGTAGGCTCCTGGGGGATATGAGAGGGACTCTAGCAGAGATTTTTAATAGCAGAGGCCATAGAGATGGAAGAGAAAACTCTAGTAGACTAGTCTTCTAGTAGAAGGAGGGGAACACCAACCCAGCCACAAAAACTTCCACTTAAAATTCACCCAGCCTGCAAGATGTTCAGGGATAAAGATAGAATGATATAACAGATATGGAGAGAAGATCCAACCAATGCCTGGCCCAACATAAGACCCACCCCATGGGAGAGAACCAACCCCTGATACTATTAATGATATTCTGCTATGCTTGCAGACAGGAGTCAAGCAAAGTTCTTCTCTGAGAGACTCCACCTAGCAGTTCCTCAAAACAGATGCTGAAAGGCACAGCCAAACATTGGATGAGGCTTAGGGAGACTTGTGGAAAAGTTGGGGGATGCGAAAAGGACCTGGAGGTGATAGTAGCTCCACAAGAAGACCAACAGAGCCAACTAACCAGGGCCAACAGGGGCCTGCTGAGACTGAAGCACCAACTAAGGATCGTGCATGAACTGGACCTAGCCCTCCTACAAAGATGTAGCTGATGGGCAGCTCAGACCTCATGTGGGTCTCCTAATAAGGGGAGCAGATGCTCTCTCTGATGTGGACTGTCTTGACATCTCTTCAATTACTTCCTCCTGGAGGCACTGTCTTGCCAGGCCACAGGGGAAGAGGACACACTCTGTTCTGATACAACTTGATGAGCTGGGGGGATGGGAAGGGGGCTCCCCTTTGCTAAGGAATATGGGAGGGGGACGGGAGAAGAGGAGGGAGGGTGGGGCTGGGAGGTGAGAAGGGATGGAGCTAAGACCAGGATGTAAAGTGAATAAATAAATAAATAATCTTTAAAACATTTATTTATTTATGTTAAAAAGAAAGCATCTTCAATAAATGGTTCTGGTCTAACTGGATGTCTGCATGTAGAAGAATGCAAATAGATCTATATCTATCACCCTGCAAAAACTCAAATCCAAGTAAATCAAAGACCTTAATATAAAACTGGATACACTAAATCTGACAGAAGAGAAAGCGGGGAAGAGCCTTGAACACATTGGCACAGGAGACAACTTCATGAGCAGAACACCAACAGCTCAGGCAGTAAGATCAACAACTTAAATAAATGGGAGTTCATGAAACTGAAAAGCTTCTATAAGGCAAAGGATACTTTCAAAAGGACCAACTCAGCTTTTACTGGAGGTTTTTAACTACTAAAATCAGTAAGCCAATGTGCTTTGGGTCTCTAAATATTTGCATTACCAGGTTCTGGCCAGTGTTGACAAACTGTTGAAATAATAACAACAGAAAATTGGAGCCATAAATTCTCCTCAAAGTGTATTTGTCTCTGTTTCTCGCTCTCTGAGATGTCCACGTCCTAACTAGGTGTTAAGCTTGCATGAACCACGGCCTTCTCATCCAGACAGTGGAGACAGTGACTGTTTGCTCCCTAATGACTAAGGTGAGTGTTGGATGGGTGCTTCACTCCAGTTACACGGCATGTGAGAAAGAGGTAGCTTCCAGGATTCTCTCTTGGATGTGGAAAGGGTATAGGACAAATAGCTGTTACCTATACTGGGATATAGTAACATTCCCGGTCTCCTCCAGCTCTCTGTCACCCCCTTTAAAAAACAAACCTGGTTGACTCGGGCCCTGAGGACTGTGCCACAGGCCACTTCCTTCAACTTTATATGGTATGTAAGGCACAATATACAATTATAGAATGTACTAGAAGGTAGGCCCTTCTCTGGAGTGGATACTGTCAATGGTTCGTGGTCATGTGCATCATTTCTCTCCACGCCCCCCCCATTTCCCACAACTTGAGCCTGAAATGTATCACAGAAGCGTGTTTTTCTTTTTCTACAGTTGCCCTGAATGTGACTCATGAGAATAGCACGTGTGCTCCTCTTGCTACCCTCAGTTATACCTTGCCTATCTGATGGATAAAGTAAACATTTTAACTTTCTGGATAAGTAGAAGCATGTTATAAAACATTTAATTTGCAAAGAAGACAATTTCCTGGACTATCTTCTTGAAATATCCCGAATAACAAGGGAGAGAAAGAGTGCAGTTTTTGCCAGACACCATGTAAGACCCTATTTGTGTGCTTTACAGTGGAAGCTCAAGTATTTAGAGGTCAAATCAAGTCCCTTTCTTAGTGCCATTTGGTCAGTTTTTAAAAACAATAATGCTCAAGGCTTTTTTCTCTGACAGCATTTGGCCTACCAAGAAGGGATGTGTTAACTGACAGACACTGAGACTAAACTTTGTAGAAAGCCCCCAAACCACCTTTTACTTCTTCCACTAAAGACAAGTGCTTTATTTCTCCACTTCTGTAGTTACCAGGATAACCTCAGCAATTATCAACACACACTTATTAATATACCGATATCACCAAAAGTGCAGGATGGCTGAGAAGCCTCTAGAAGCTCACATTGTGGCTAAATAGAATTCTGTGAGCACGGTCCTGGGAAAGACCACAATGAGCACAGAGAAGAAAGAATGAAAGAGACCAGAAACAAGCGAGCAAGCTTTGGTATTTAGGGCTGGAGGGATCGCACTAAATGTTTCTTGGAGACTTAGAGATCTGGTTCAGTGGACAAGAGAACCTGCAGTGCCAGCATGAGACCTGAATTCGGATACCTGCCCCACATACAAGCCAGAAGGACGACATTTATACCCGTAAGTCCAGTGCTGTAGAGAGCAGAGACAGGAGGACTGCTGAGTCTTTCTGGCAGTCAGCATAGCAAAGACAAACAAGAAAAAAGAGTGAGGTTCAGGTTCAGTGAGAGACCATTTGCAAGGCAATAGGTGAGGAGACATATCGTCCTTTTGTTGTTGCACATGTAAATCACACATGCATATACTACACACATTTATACACCATACTCAAGCATACATAACACACATGCATACACCATATACCAGAATACACACGATGTGCATAAGCCATACACATGTATATATCACAAAAATGCACATAACTCACATGCTTATACGACACACATGTATACACAACACAAGCATACATCATACACATGCATCCGTCACGTCACACACATTATATGTCATACACACATATACATTACATACATGTACATACCACACACATGTATACAATATACACAAACCTACATCATACAGATAAATGTACCACACACATGCCTACACATATGCACAATATACATCTGCAGAGCACACACATCTACACTACACACAAGTATACATCACAATATGCATATTCATACACATACTTCACTTCCTTGCTCACACACAGACACAATTTCTTAGAACCCAATCTCATAATATACTTAATGATAAAATTAAATCTCAAATTAATAGAGAAATACAGAAAGCTTCATTCCTCTGGGAAATAACTGTTAGCAAGTCAGAGATCAAGTCATTTGAGAAATGTGGTAAAACATGTTACCTGTGATTTTTCAAACATAATTAGAGCACTCTATACTACTTATCATCTCTCAGAGCTGATGACCTAGAGAATTCATTTTGGGAATCACACACCTATTCGTGTCTCTACACACCACAAAAAGTAAACCACAGCTTCTATGAACTAAGGGGCTTATTCAGAGACAGAGACAGGCACAGGGACAGGCACACAGAGAGAGACAGAGACAGAGAAAGGGCCTTAGAGATTACTCCTGACATTTACAAAGTCCACTTAGTTTATGAAGTGGTCCTTAACATGTTATAATTTTAAAAAGTATGTGTAATTATCCATGTAACAGGATGCAATATTGCGTGTCTGTAATTTATTTAACAAAGCATCCTTCTCACATGTGTACATGAATAACATGGTCAACAGCAAAATACTGCAAAAACTTTTAGTTAAGAATCATAGCTCTTTCTTGCATTTATTTTGAAACTGAGATAATTTTTAAATGAACTTGTTTGTTTTCTCAACCTATCACATATATATGTGTGACATAAATATATATATATCTTACTTATATAACAGCATTATGTAAGTTACATAATACTATACATGTGGCTTCATGATATAACGTTCAGCCACAATTAAGCTTGATGTTTGAGGAACCATGTGAAGGGCTTTGTGTACATTTCCTCAATAAACTCTAAATACAATTCTGTAAGTTACTTGGGATCATCACTTATCATTTATTTAATTATTTATTTACATTGAGATGGGGGTCTTGCATGACCCAGACTGATGATGAACTTCCTGTGTACTGCAGGATGAGATTGAACTTCTAATCCTTCAGATTTCTTCTCTCAAGTGCTAGGATTTCACGCATATCACTAAGTCATGCTTTCTGTGGACCTGTGGATCAAGGGGTCAGAGTCTGTGCATGTTAGAGAGTCATGCTACCAGCACGGCTATGCTTCTAGCCTCCATTGCCCCATTCAAAGTTGAGGAACTTGAAGCTCAGAGAGATATGGAAACTGACCCGAATCACCAAGCTTATGGAGCAACTTTGCTGAGCCTCTCACGCAGCCCTGAATGAATTAGAAGCTTATAATCCTAACCACCATGTTTTCATAATATTTAGGAAGCGGTGTGGTTTTAGAAGATCCCACACTGATATCTCAGAGTGTTCCAAGTCAGCATCCCTTATTAGGAAAAGCGAATGACTCAATGGCTAAGGAATTCATATTAAGGCAGTGACAACATGTTGAGCAAGGCTCCAGCCTGGTATTTATTCTACAGCCCTCTCTAAATCATGAAGCCTTCAGAAATAGGCAAGACTTTGTATGGTCAGTTTTGAGAAAGATCACAGAGACCTGAGTCACATTGTAAGGTCAGGTCTGACTGCTTGCTCAGTCATCACTGGTTAGTTGAGTCAGATCTGAGAAGACTGCAGGAGATGTTGGGCCCACAGGCACCCATACTGGCATGGCATTATTTACTCTTGCTTGTCTTGCTGACCTCATATGGAATGTGGTGGGAAAAACTCAGTTCCCTAAGTTCCACTGACTACAGAGGCAAAGATGTTTGACTCACCTCTAGCTAAAAACCGTAACTGAGGATGACACAGATACTGTAGAAATGGTACTTGTAAATTTCATTTGCTTTCGTTCAGGTTTTTCTGCAGAAAATTGTCTCGGAATATTGGAGGTTCACCTTGTTTTCCAAGGTTAGACTTTATTAGCTTTGAGTAGAGTTTATCAATCACTCCTGTGCAGTTATAGGTAGAAACTCAGTTTTTAAAGAACACCAGTGTGAAAGTAATAAAAGGTTCTGTTTGTACAGTGCTAAATCATTCAAAAGCTAGGCACACC
>CM053760.1:40910927-40928103 GCA_028658305.1 Pachyuromys duprasi
CTGAACATATATGCCCCCAATACAAGACCACCTATATATGTAAATCAAACAATATTAAAACTGAAATCACACATTGATCCCAACACCCTAATAGTGGGAGACTTCAACACTCCACTCTGACCAAGGGACAGATCATCCAGTCAGAAGCAAAACAGAGAAACAAGGGCACTCATAGACACCCTAAATCAAATGGACCTAATAGATGTCTACAGAACCTTTCACCCTAGATCAAAAGAGTATACGTTCTCTTCATTCTTAATGTCAGTCTTGGACCCTGAAGTCCCAAACCAGTGCTGCTTTTGTCCATCATCTATTCCAGATGTACACATGGGAGACATGGGAAACTCACTGCATTGCTTTTGTACCCGAACAGGTATGTTGCATAATACATAGATGGTCACTTTGATAATTTAATGCTCATGTTAATGTTTCTACATATGTGTGTGGTATGTGTTCTCATTCATGCATGCTTGCCTGTGTGTGGGCACATTTGTGAGGGCGCCTGAGGATGACATCATGCGACTTCTCAGTCACTCTCTACCTTTTGTATTGAGGCTGTGGTCTTGTGATAAACCAGTAATTCATCATTTAGGCTAGTCCAGATATCCAGCCTGCTCTGGCAACTTCCTGTCTCAGTTTCTCATTCTCACTGGGATGGAAGGTGGGGCTACAACCACCTGGTTTTACTTGGGATCTGGTCCTTGTGGTTTTGCTGAAGTGCTTTAGAAAAAAGGAAATTGTAGTTTGAACTTTTGAAAAATATATGTGCAATAGAAACATACATGATCATTTATAGTTAAACCTAATGATACTCCTGGTCAAAAGAAATCAACACCAAAACAAATCTAAGAATTCTACCCCATCCTCCATTTCTGTCCCTTCCTTCCTCTTTCTTGCTCCAATGAGTAAAAACACCACCATGTAACATTCTTGCTATTCTTAATTCCTAGGATTCAAAATGTCTAGTTCTTTCTCTGCTAGAAGCAGGCTTACTGGTAACATTCTTAACTTCAGGTAAGGCAATTCTAAGTACTTAAACAACTGTTTGTTCAAAATATTAGTATTACTTCAAAGCTCTATTGGTTGAGTAATGTCATTACTACAGCTTGTAAATGAATGATTAAGAAATCTTGTTAGAGAAATGCTGAAAGAATCCCTTCTAGAATGTATTGGGTGAAAATCTGTGAAAATATGAAATTTGCATGTAAATGGATATAGGTAGAAATAATCATTCTGAGTGACATAGCTCAGACTCAGAAATAAAAGTCACATATTCTACCTCATTTGTGGATGTTAGCTTTGAATTTTTAGATATGTGTGTTTCATTTGGAATACCATGGAGATCAGAAAATTAGTAAGGGGATATGCGGGGCATTGGGAGAAAAGAGAATATAGTGATATACAGGGCTAAGGGGGGGATAAAAGAGTCAGGAAGGAATAATTGAGGTGGGAAAATATGTAGGATTATGTGTTCATAAATAAAAATTACTTTACAAATATTTTCATTAATTTGAGAATTTAATTCAGTGTATTTTAATTATGTTTACCATGAGACTCCTCTTACATATACCCTTTCCACCCTTTCCTCCCTACTCACAGAACTTGGAGGATAAGGAATCATCTCTTTCCTTTCTTCTTTCTCTTTCTTTCTTTCTTTCTTTCTTTCTTTCTTTCTTTCTTTCTTTCTTTCTTTCTTTCTTTCTTTCTTTCTTTCTTTCTTTCTTTCTGTCTTTCCTTTCTCTTCTTCCTTTCATTCTCCATTCTCCTCCTCTTTCTCCTCTTTTTCTCCTCCTCTTTCTTTTCCCTCCTCCTGCTCCTTTCCTCTTGCTCTCTTCCTGCTGATTCCCTCTTCGTTTTGGTCCTTCCAATTTTTGTTGTCCAAACTATTCTTGGGATTGGGGCCCATTTAGAGAGTTGTCAACCTACAAGGAATGGCATCATTAAAGAAATCTGAATCTCTCTCTCCAGACAGCTATCAAATGCCAATAACTTTTAATTTCATGCCCACCTTCCCACCTCTAAGCTGAGATTTTGTCCACCTTGAGCATTTTCAAGTTGTATGCATACTGCCATAATTAGTGTGAGGCTATATGTGCAATTTCTCTGTTCTATATGCAAAACATAATTATTTTAAGTCATCTTCCACCTTTGGATCTCACAATTTTCTCTGCTCCTTCTGTGAAGTTCTCTGAGCCTTGGGAGAGGAGTGTGACACGTACATTCAATTTAGAGTTGAGCACTTCACCATTTCTTATTTTGAACACTGTGCCATGTAAAAAGATCTATGCTAATTGTTATTAAATGCAAAAAGAAGCTTCTCTTATGAGAGCTGCAAAAATGCATGTGCTATGGATATAGCAACAAGTCATCAGGAGTCATTTTAATACTGTGTCTATTTAGTAGATAAACAGCAATGGGTTTTCCCTTGGTGTCTATGACCTCTCTAGCCACGTGCTCTTGGCTCCACTAACAGTATCAGAAATGAATTCCATCTTATGGAACAGGCCCTTGATCCAACCAGAAAGTAGCTGGTTACTTCTGAAACACACATGTCAGTACTGCACTAGTGGCATACTTTGTAAAGCTATTCATTATTAGAGCTTGCAGGGTTTGTAGGTGAGTGATAAGGCTTATATTTAACTTTTCTCTAGGGTACCTTGGATATCATCATCCAGCATTATGAAAGCTAGCCAGTAGGAATCAAGCTTCACTGTGTGTGCCAGCTTGATTTCTTAAGGTTTAGGACTTCAGTGTGTGCTATCTTCAGCAATAGGGTCTTACCATCAAGTTCTTGTGGGTAGTCAAGAGTATTTGCAATAACACATAATGCTTGGAGTTCTATGGGATCCCATTGACCAACAACTCACAAAGAAGCATTGGGATTTGCATTTGTTAGCAATTGGTGTCTAGTCTGCCTTTTGCAGGGTACCTCTATTGAAATTCTTTACATATGTACATTCATATGTTTTAGGAAGCTTCTCCAGGAATAAGTTTTCATGTCCTTTAGGAATTATCTCTATTGTTACTTATTCCTTCCCATAGTCGCACTTCTAACCTGCCCTCCCCTTTCCCATCACAATTATTCCTTCCTGTCCCACTATTTGCCTCTAACCCTGTAACCCTGCATACCACTGTATTCTATCTTTTCTCTCATAAATGCCACCTCAACATCTCCTTACTAATTTCCTGACCTCCATGGTATTCCAAATGAAACACACATGTGTAAAGATTGAAAGATAACATCCACAAATGAGAGAAAACATGTGACTGTCTTTCTGGGCCTCGGTTGTGTTCTCTCAGCCATTGTTTCTACCTCCACCTAGTTACCTGGAGAATTCATTTTTCTTAACAGGTGAATATTATCTCATTGTGTAAATGCATGACATTTTCATTGCTCCATTCCTCAGTTGATAATCGTCTTGACCATTTCCTTTTCCTGGCTGTTGTGAGTAGATCAGCAATGAACGTGGACAAGGAAGTGTCTCTGTAATAAGATATAGAATGGTTTAAGTATTTGCCCAAGAGGGGTACAACTGGATCTAGTGGTAAGATCTATTTTAAACTTTTTGATGAACCTCTACACTCATTTCCATTAGTGTTTATGCCAGTTTGCACTTACATCAGCAACAAGTGGTGTTCCCCTTTCTCCACAGCCATACCAGCATCTGCTGTTATTTGTTGTTTTGATATTGGCATTCTGAAAGGGTATAGAATCTTAAAGCACTTTTAATTTGCATTCCTCTACTAGATAAAGAGGTCAAACATTTAGCAATGTTTTTTCTCACCTATTTGTATTTCATCTTTTGAGAACTGTCTGTTAAGTTCCATCTTCCTTTTTTTAAACTGGAATTTTTTTTCTTCATGTTTAGTTGCTTTTGAGTACTTTGTATATTCTAGATATGAATCTTTTGTCAGGTGTATAACTGGTTTTCATTTTTCCCATTCTGTAGGTTGACTTTTTACTCAAATGGTGATGTCCTTTGCTATACTACAAAAACCTTACGCTTCATGATGTCCCATCCGTCTACTGTTGGTCTTAATGTCAGTGCTGCTGGAGTTCTCAGAAAGTCTGTTCCTATACCCATAAGTTCAGACATATTCCTTATTTTCTCCTCTATCAGATTCAGAGCATCATGCATTTTGTCAAAGTCCACGACTTGTTTAGAGTTGAGTTCTGTGCAGGGTGAGAGGTAAAAATCAACTTTCACCCTTCTACATGGAGCTATCCGGTTTGACCAGCACCTATTTGCTGAAGATGCTGTCTTTTCTTCCCTGTGTATTTTTGCCTTTTTGTGAAAAATCAGGTGGCTGTGTTTGGATTTATATCTGTGTCCTTTGCTGTATCCCACTGATAAATTGATCTGTCTTTATGCTGTCTTTAAGTATTATAGCTCTGTAGCATAACTTAAAACCACCAAGGAAGGTGGTGCCTCTATTTTTCCTTTTTATTGTTCATGGTTATTTTGGATATTTTGTGTACATGTTGCTGAATAAAACTGAAGATTATTTTTCATTTTCTCTGAAGAATTATGTTGGAATTTTTATGGGGATTGTGTTAAATTTGTAGACTGCTTTTGGTAGGATAGCCATTTTCACAATATTAACCCATTCACCTATAAGCACGAGAGACTTTTCCATCCTCTGGAATCTTTTTCAATTTCTTCCACCAATGTCTTAGTCTCTGTTATATAAGTCTTCCATTTTCTTGCCTAGGTTCAAGATACATTTTTTGAGATTTCATTTCTTTTTATTTTATGTTACAAATATATGTATGTGCGCCACATTTGTGCAGTGCCTACGGAGGCTAGAAAGGGGAATTGGATACCTTGAAGGTGGAGTTACAGATGGTTGGAGCCAACATGTGGGTTCTGGGATTCAAACTTGGGTCTACTAGAAGAACATAAATGCTTTAACCAGGAGCTATTTCTTCAGCCCCCAAGGTACATGTTTCAAAGTTATAATGAACAGGAATGTTTACATCTGGTTTATTTACTGGTATATTGGCATTTGTATACAGGAAAGCTACTGATTTTTGTGGGTTAACATTGTATCTCAATATTTTGCTGAAAATATTTATCAGCTGTAGGAGTTTTCTGTTGAACTCTTAGGATCTTATATGTACAGAATAATTTCTTCTGCAAAGAATAATTTTTATATTTATATTCCTTTTCTCTCCTTCCCTTGTCTTATTATACTGGATAAGAGTGTAAGCACTGTATTGAACATGGAAAGAAAGAGTAGACATTCTTGTCTTAGTCTTGATTTTTGTGGACAGCTTTGAGGTTTTTATTCTCTGTTATCAGTTTATTTCATTAATGTCTCAATTTTTATTATACAAGTCTTTGAATATATAGAAGACACATCTCAACATAATAAATTCAATGTACTACAAACCGATAACCAACAACCATGCTAAATGAGTATTAGTTTATAATTTTGCTTTTGTGTTGGATCTTTGTCTGGTTTTTGTATTAGGGTAATAATGAGTTCCTAAAAATTTAGAAGTGCTTTGTCCTTTTACATTTTGTTAAACAATTTGAGGAGTATTAATGTTTCCTTTTGAAAAAAGCTCTGACCTCCATGGGCACTGTGCATAAGTGAAACATTTATATTCACACATGTTCCATTTAGCATATTGTTAGTTGTGGGATCATTGTGTATTGCACTTATTGTGTTGAGATAAGGCTCCTATATCCCTAGATTTTCTCAGGCTTTTATCATGAAGGAATGTTGAATTTTTCTAAAGTGTTTTCTACATCCAAGGAGATAATCAGGTGGTTTCTGTACTTGAGTTTATTTATATGGTTGATTGCATTTATTGATTTACGTATGTTGAACCATACGTGGAATGGTGGAATGAAGCTGATTGATTGTGATAGATAATCTTATTGATGTGCTCTTGAATTTGAATTGAAAATAGAATTTTTACATCTAACTTCGTTAGAGAGATTGGCTGATAATTTTTTGATTCGTTTTTGGACCTCTGGTTTTACTGTCAGGGTAATATGGACTTTGTAAAAATTTCGGAACTGTTTCTCCCTTTTACATTGTATGAAATAATTTCAGGAATTTTATTTTTTATATCTGATTTTGTTCATCTGGACCAAATTAATGACTAAAGGTTTGTCAATCTTATTAATTTATTTTGAAGAACCAACTATGTCTCATTGATTCTTTGTAGTGTTTTTAAATTTTTTGAGGCTTATTTACTTTTATCTAGATGTTTATGTGTGAGCTGTATGACTGTAAGTGTCCCATGCAGGGCCCATGGAGGCCAGAAGAGTGTGATGTACCCCCCAGAACTGTAGTTAAAGGCGGATGTGAACTGTCATGTAGGTGCAAGCAACTATGCTTGGGTCCTCTCCAAGAGCATCAAGTGTTCTTAACTGTTAAGCTATGTCTCCAGTCTCATTTTTATTTCTTTAATTTCACTCCACCTTTTCTTACTTTTTCCTTGTCTATTTTTTGGGGGGAGGGGGAGAGGATGTTGTACGTTTTTCTAAGACTTCCAGACACAATACTAAACTACTAATTTGAATCCTCTCCAGTAAGTATTTAGTATGTAAGTATTTAGTGCCATGCATTTTCTACCAAGAGTGAGTTCATTGTGTCCCATATATCTTGGTATGTTGATTTTGCTTTTCATTTAATTCTAGGATATTTTAATTTTCTTCTTGATTTCTTCCTTGGAAGATTATCTTTCGGTAGTTCATTATTTGGTTTCCATGTGTTTGGGTACTTTCTGTAGTTCCTATTTCTGTTGATATCTGTCCTTATTTCATTGTTCTCACTACTCTCCACATGAGCCCTTCAAAATGTACTTCCCAAGAATGCCTCACGATTCATACCACCCTTGACTGTCATCTCTTTTACACCTCAAAGGCCATTTTACTTGTCATTTTAGATCCTCAATGCATATGCTGTGATTCACTGTCACCTACCACTCATTGCAACTTCTTCAGAATGGTTCTTTCTCTACAAATTTATCTCCCACAAACTCAAACATTTTTGTATGTTTTGTCAAGAGGTGCTAGTCTGTATTTTTCCAGATTTGAGCCAGTTGTTAAATTTTCCTTGCATGTCTTCCCACAAACTATTACACACATTCCTGGTAGAAGACTTAAACTGGCAATGTCTTTGATAAGACATATAGTACTATATTAGTCAGTTAACCCAACCTACAGAAAGCCCATTTCAACTCAACTAAGCCTGAAAGGGACTTTCTTGACTCAGCTCACATAACCAAAAATACGGGGGTACAATTTGGGACATGTGGTAAGATAAGGGTCTTGACACAGCTACAGTGCTGTGCCCCCTCATCTGCTTCCTTGATTGAAGATTTTATTCTTTCTACTGGCAAAAGGCTTATCTTTTTTTGGCATGGGAAATGTGAAGAACACATTCATTGTTATATAACTGTCCTAGTTAGGATATCTATTACTGTGGTAAAACACCATGGCAAGAAGTAACTTGGGAATGAAAGTATTTATTTAAGCTTATAGTTTCTTGTCACAGAGCACCACTAATGGAAGTCAGGGCAGGAACTCAAACAGGGAGGAACCCAGAGACAGGAACTGAAGCAGAGGCCATAGAAGAGTGCTGCTTATTGACTTGCTTTTCATGGATTTCTCAGCCTGTTGCTTTTTATAGTAATTACTCTTTTTTTTAAGTATAACACTTTTTCCCTCACAGTGTGACCATATTGAGTAAATATCCTACTTCCCTCAGCAATACCAATGTGTTTAACTGCCATGTTGGGTTTTGGTAGCCAAGTCTTTTTTTAAAGATTTACTTATTTTATATATATGGACACTGTTTTGATGCACAGCAGAAGAGGAAATCAGATTCCATCACAGATGGTTGAAAGCCACCATGTGGTTGCTGGGAATTGAACTCAGGACCTCAACTGCCTAGCCATCTCTCCAGCCTGGTAGCCAAGTCTTGGTTGTTGGAGTTGCTGGAGCCTGGACTCTGCTTATGCTTAAGAAATAATTAAGTATTGATAAACTACCATAAAATGCAGCATTCCAAGCCAAAGCTGCCTAAGCCTTAGCAAAACTATGCACTGCAGAGCCCAGCCCTTTAGGCATCATGCCTTCCCTCGAAGGGGCATACAGATGTGCTGCATCTGCTTGGAGCCCACATTGTCTGCTCCCATGATGCAGTATTTTGAATAATTATGCAAAAGTTGGATAATCTTAAAAAAGTAGTTGTACTTCCAGGTTGCCCTGTCTTCCCTGGGCATCACAGTGGTGCATCGGGGATTGCTACGCAGGATTTAAAAATGCCACTCCAATGAGGACGCCTGGCAAGTGAGACTAATTGTTACTAGAGCTAGAGATCTACATGATTCTTCTGTATTGAAAAGCATATTTCACATGGTCATGACTAGTAGTTGATAATTTTTTTAAAAGTGGGGAAAAAAACAAGTTATAAAAAGTTAGTTATGAGGCACCACTGTCATCTCCAAACCACAGGCCAAGCTCCAGGCCCCTGGGGCCTGAACAAGCATGCTTAGTGAGCACCCTTACTCGGATACATCCCTGTCACCGCATCCAGCTCTTCCTCCCAACTTGCATCTTTCTCACTTCCAGATCCATCCCATGTCTAGCTCCAGCCTGGAGCTCTGACTTAATACGAGTCTACCAGACCTACTGTCGTCTCCTGCCTCCTCCATTTCCACACCTATAGATCTAGCTTCAAACCATAGCTCCTATCCCAGCTATGCCTAGCATGGGTCCAATCAAGTAGCTCCAGTGGGTACTGATAGCATCATCTGGGTCTCCTGGATATAGAAAAGTAGAGCAGAGGCAAAAAAGGAAAAAAGCCAGTCACATACCAGCTAAACTCAGTTTAGTGCTGATCATGTAGTTTCTGCACTGGTCCAATCAAAGGGAGGCCAGAATCCTACATCAGCTACACTATCAAATCAAGATGCCCACATGCCTAAGTCCTATCACAAAAACCAAAAATTTTAAAGACCAAGACAGTATGTCTCCCATCGAATCAGCCAGTCCTACAGAAGTGTTCTCTAATGAGAATTACTTAGATGAATCCCTGAACACATAATTTAAAAGAACAATATAAACTTTACCAAAGGGTTCATATTTTAAAATACATAAACAAGCACACAGTTGAACTTTACCAGGATAATAATAAATGTCAGAGTGACAGAAGAAAACACCATTATAAGAAGAATGAAATGCTGAGGGTAGTTCAGGGTGTTAAAACAATTCAGGAATGAGCTAGACATATTAAAGAAAATTCAAATTGAATGAAGATGGGATTGAAAAACCCAATAATTCAACTAGGAAACTCAAGAGAAAGCCTTATAAGTGGAATGGATCAAATAGATGCTAAAATATCAAGACTTGAAGACAAAGTTGAGGCAAAGAATATAAAAGAAATCAAGGAACATAAAAGACATTAAAACACATAGGAAAGGAACATGCAGGATCTGTGAGCTATCATGTGAAGATCAATCCTTTGAATTATAGTTACAGATGAGGGAGATCCCTCAACATGATAGACCAGATCTTCAACAAGATCACAGAAGAAAGCTTTCAAACTAAGGAAGAACATACACATATATGTACAAGTGGCTAGGTACTAGCAATCTGATTCCATGCGCAGTGAGGTCATGGATTTTAGAGGAATACCTACTCCCACCAACTGTACTAAACCCAGCATAATTCCTGAGTATGCAAGTGCTTGTCTTTATACTTACCAAGAAGTGTAGCTCTCATCCCTTAACAAAAAAAGCTTGTCTTTGCAGAAGACAGATATTGTTACAGAAAACCCAACTAGCTAAAGTGCAGAAAACAATTGATTGTTGAGTGCCCATCACCAGTGATCATATCTGCCCCACAACTCCTGTACCAAATGTTCAGAGTTTGAGGACCAGGAAGTGGGGGGGGGGTTGAAAGATTGTAAGAACAGGAAGAAAAGGAAGTCTGCTGTGAGATTGTGTCTCCTAGAAATGACAGTGAAGCTCTACCTGGTATACCTCAGCAGTATGGCTGCCTGAACTCCCAGAAAAAGGACAACAGCAATAGATATGCTTACGAGGAAATCTCATAGGGTCATACCCTGAGACAAAGAGCTATAGGCATTTAAGGAATGCTAATAGAGGGAGAATTAGTCTTTCCCAAGGATGAATTCCTGCCTTGGCTATCCAATACAAATGGTTAGCCCTGAAATTGTGTGTATGTGTGTATGTTATATGTATATATATATATACATATATACATATTATTATATATGTGTATATACACATACTTGGAACACTGGACATAAACACATGTAACAATTAAGAACGGAACAGAAAGACACCATGCATTTGTGAGAGTGGGATAGGGTAATCATTATAAAATCTGTACACCTAAAGAAGCCAATCAAGGAGGAGGATTCTGGGTAAGATGCTCAGTCCTCATTCAGAATGGCAAAGGTGATGGTACATCAGAAGAAGGGGAAAACAGGGAACAGGATGGCAGACTACTACAGAGGGCCTCTTCTCTGAAAGACTACCCTGCAGAGTATCAAAGCAGATGCTGATACTCATAGCCAAACTTTGGGCAGAGTATAGGGAATCTTATGAAAGAATGGGGAGATAGAAAGACCTGGAGAGGACAGGAGCTCTACAAGGAGAGCAACAGAACCAAAAAATCTGGACACAGGGGTCTTTTCTAAGACTGATACTTCAACCAAAGACAATTCATGGAGATAACCTAGAACCCCTGCACAGATGTTGCCCATGGCAGCTCAGTGTCAAAGTAGGCTCCATAGTAATGGGAACAGGGACTGTCTCTGACATAAACTGATTGGCCTGCTCTTTGATCACCTCCCCCTTAGTGGAGTGCAGCCTTACCAGGCTACAGAGGAAGACACTCCTGATGAAATGTGATAGACTAGGATCAGATGGGAGGGGAGGAGGACCTCCTCTATCAGTGGACTGGGGGAGGGGCACGGGTGGAGGAGGAGGGAGGGTGGGATTGGGAGGGGAAGAGGGAGGGAGCTATAGGTGGGATACAAAGGGAATAAGCTGTAATAAATAAAAATGAAATAAAATATTATATATATAAAAAAGAATTCTTAATAGTTGTGCTGGCTAAGTTTTTGTCAACTTGACAGAAACCTATAATTAGAGTCACCTGCGAAGAGGGAACCTTAGTTGAGGAATTGTGTCTTTAAGATAGACACATTGGCATGTTTTGGGGGGGGTATTTTCTTGATTAACGATTGATGTGAAAAGTCCTAGTCTACTGTGTGTGGTGCTACCCCTGGGGAAGGCCATGATGAGTAAGCCTGCAAGAAACATTCCTCCATTGCCTCTGCTTCAGTTTCTGCCTCCAGGTTTCTACCTTGGCTTCCCTTGGACTGTAAGCTCTAACCCCCAAAATCCTTTCTTCCTTCAACTTGCTTTGGATCATGGTATTGATTACAACGATGGGAAGCAAACTAGGGCGTTAGTTATATCATTTAAGTCCCATTGTTGTCAGAAAAATTTTGTGATATTGGGCAACAGCCAGTAGATTCCTGCATATTCACTCATGGGATTTGGTTCTCTGTTTACTAGGTATTTTATGATCATGTAGAAGAAGATAAATATTTGTCTGTTAAAGATTCAAGTAATTTATATGTATGAGAAGTAATCACAAGTTTTATGACTTATAGCTATGTTGAATGCTCCAAGCATTATATTAACCCAGTAATCTTATTACAGTGTTATAAAAATGAGCTTGTGTATATTAATATACAGTTACTCAAATGCTCCTTGATCTAATTTAGCTTTAACCCACATTTTAGGGCAACATTTTTGGGCAAATGTCTCACCTGTTGCATTACTTACAGGTTAGCCTTGGCCACCCATTTTGGTATGAGAGAGACCAGCAATAAACAGTAAAGGAAGAAGTTTAATCATTATGTTGGAAAGAAGAACAAAGTAAGGGTCCAGCGACCCCAAGATCATCTTCAAGGTACTAAAATGTGATTAAGATTTATGTAGCGAAGAACTAGAGAGAGAGGGAAAATAGAGCCTTCATAATTAAACACTATAGCCAAGGTGTGGTCTGGTTGATCATTGTCTTAGTTCTGGTTCTGAACATTGATCCTAAAATTGTTATTGATCTCATCCCTTGATGTGAATGGTATGAATCCCATGAGATGATTATTTTCATTGCTGGATATGTTCTCATTTTCATGAGAACCATATTGTCAGTATTGTCAATATGAACTATATTCACATTAATGAGTAATTGCTCCCATTCAGGTTAAGCCTACAGGCTCAATAGTTGCTTCCGGTAGCTCCAATCCAATTTCACAAAGACATTTATGGATCAGTCCTGCTATTCACGAAATCCAATGTCACTAAGAAGGAAAGTTATGGATGCAAACAGTTACTTATAAGATGCACTAATGACCGTGCCGTTCCCTTAGCCAGTTTGGTCATTAAAGGGTAAGTAAAGGTTCTGAGACATTTCTTAGGTTTGCATAGGATTAATGACTCCATTCTTTGGAAGACTGAACTTACCATTCTGTTTTAGAGGCCAAGATCATAAAGCAGACAGGCAACTTGATCATTTTCCAAAGGTCTCGTCTCCAAAACTGTTCACATTTGGGTTTTAGCAGGTCAGTTTGGGGGTCATGAACATTCAGTCCATAGCAGTAGGGTTTGTGTTTATTTCCACTTTCGTGACTATAAAATGGCTATTAACAATTATACATAGGCTTTATATTTTAGTCTAGGTCTTTTATTATTCATTTTTTGTAGCTCTAGTAAGTAATAGATTAATAGGGAATGGGCTCCATAAGGTCAGGCTACTTTCTATCTGTTCTTACACAGTAAGAATAATAAGTTGGCTGGAACTTCAGTTGAACCCAGGTTGCTTTCTTTTTTTGCATTCCCTTCTTTGATCATTTTTCTGCAGTAATTTAGGAAGACACCTCTGCTTTTAGACTGTTTAATATGCTCAATATACACATTACTTTTCTTGACAAGACTCTCACCCTTAATTCGCTTGTGTACAGCAATGCCAATAGCATCTTGGGTATGACTGTAGCCATTGCAAAGTTGGGGAGGCATTCCTGTCAGAACAGTGCCCATTCTCTCACTGTCTAGAACATCACCCCTCTTCCACATTCGTAGACACATGGCTCTTTTCCCCAAATCCCATAGAACACAGAGTCTCTCTTTTTTGTATGTGTTGTCATTTTGGGAAATTCCTGGAAGATGGTGGCTTCTACACAAGAGTTGTGTGAACATTTTTTTTTCTCTCAAGCAAATGCTTAGGGATCATGCTACTAGGTCATACACCACATGTGTAATTGTCTTTATGACAAACTACCAAACTATTTCAAAGTGGCTATTACTTCAAAAAATTCTAACAGCAATATACAGATAAAAATTCTAATGTTTCACTTAGCCTCTCTGGGTTCTTGGATTGCAGCATTATTATTATTACTATTTTACTTTACAGCTAATATCCACTAATTTTGGTGTCCCACAGCCAAACATTAGGCAGAGCCGGGGGGGTCCTACAGAGGAGGGGAAGAGGAATATTGGAGGAACCAGAGGGGTTAGGGGCACCACAAGAACACAGTTCACAGAATCCACTGATTGGGACTCATGGATGCTCACAGAGATCAGGGAGCCTGTAGGGGTCTGACCTAGGTCCCCTGCAAATATGTTACGGCTGAGTGCTTGATGTTCTTGTGGGATTCCTAACAGTGGGATCAGGGGTTGTCTCAGAGCATTTCATTTATTTATTTATTTATTTATTTATTTATTTATTTATTTATTTAAATGCTACTCATGGGACCCTTTTTCTCCTACTGGGTTTCTAAGTCCAGCCTTGATGTGACGGTGTGTTGTTATGTTGTGTTTGGTTGATGTCCCTGGGAAGTTCTTTTCTGAGGGGAGGCAAAGATGAGGTGTGGATCTGGAGGAGATGAGGTGGGGGAAACACACTTGGGAGAGGGAAGAGAGTCAGGATGTAATATACGAGAGAATAATACAAAATAAATGAAAAAAATAGTTTATGGTAAAACAAAATCTAATTTTCTGCATCTTTACCAACAGTTGGCGCTATGATGTTGGTGTTTGTGTGTGCCACTCCAGAATGGTTGAAATCCCAACCCCTAACTAATCTGGGATATGGGCCCTCCCCAAACACCAGAACCACAAGTGCTTTGATCTTGGATTTTCTGGAACCCAGAAGTATGAGAAATCAGTTCCTGTCATTTGTGAGGCGCCTGGGCAGCAATTGGTGTGACAAGCTCAGTGGTTGAAGAGAGTTTGCATTATCAGCTTGATGAATTGACTTTCATAGCTGTCTGTAGTCATATCGTATTGTAGTTTTAATTACTGATGATTTCTTTTTTCATTTCTTCCAATTTCCATGTTCCAAAACATCCTTTCTTTCCACACTATTTATCAATTAGCTTTTCTTACATTTGAGCTCAATGATTTTTCTTAAAACAATGTCTATGAAAACAAAACACAAATGCTCTTGAAGATGACCCTCCTTTGAACTTTAGTCTTCTGTTGCTATGTCATTAGGTCATAGTTTTCTATTTTCTGAAATAATTTCTGATGATCTGATTTTGATTTGGAGGTTATTTGTGATGCTGACTGGCACTTAAGAAAAGACAAAAAGATACTGATCACTGTACTATATCCTCTTAGGGTTTGGTTGACTAGATACTCCTTGGCTTTACTGACAGTTAAGCAATACTGCTTTGAAGTACAGAACCCACAATGTTGAAAGCCACACACACAGTCAGAGCTCTGTTCAGCAACCTTGCTCACAGATTCTCCATATGAGCTTCACATCAGGATTACTGTAAAAGCTTAGTGATGAGGAGCCTCATCTTTAGAGACAGGATGCAGCTGATTTGGGTTAAAGACTGAGAATCACTTGAATTTCCCAGGCATCCTAGTGTGCCTCAGAAATAGGAAAAACCACTCTAATTATGTCATGTGTTTCATGGCTTTCAGCTCACCAACATTTCTATCTTATGAATAGGAAAACACAAGTAGGAAAACACCAATTTGCTCTGCCCACCATTATCATTGCTTTAAAATATATTTTGTCACCTTAACAGAAAAGTGAATAATCAAGGAACAAAGTGGAATAAACTGAGTTCTAGAAATACTTCTTTGGCTAGGCACTAATGGCACAGACCTTTAATTCCAGCACTTTGGAGGCAGAGGCAGTTGAATTTCTGTGAGTTTGAGGCCAGGCTGGTCTAGAGGGGAAGGGGAGGAGAGGGAGAGGGAGAGACAGAGGGGGAAGGGAAGGGGAGAGAGGGGAGAGGGGAAGAGAGGAAGAGAGAAGTGGAGAGAGAGAGAGAGAGAGAGAGAGAGAGAGAATTCTAGAACAGCTAGGGCTACACAAAGAAACTCTGTCTTGAGAAATCAAACCAAAAAAACCTCTTCGAGTGATATCCTATTATTTTATTTCTCATTTCACTAAAAACAGTTGCCAATTTTTCCACAAGTCATCACTGACCCTTGTGAAAGAATTGAGAACTTTGAAACCAGGCACATCAAGTAGCCTTTCCCGCGTAACCCCCTATGCCTTTGTTCCATCTCAATTCTTCCTGATGAGTCCTTCTGAATGTGAGTCTTTCCTTCCTTCCCTCCCTCCTTCCTTCCTTCCCTCCCTCCTTCCTTCCTTCCTTTCCCTCTAGTCCTTTTGCTCCTTCTTTCTCTCCCTTCCTTTTTGTTCTTTTGTTTCATCCTAGATAGATATCCTCGGATACTGACCACTATATATGTGGAAGTCACAGAAAATTCAGTACTTAAAAGCAAATTCATCAGGGGGAGCATAAAAGAGAAGCAATTTTGGTTTCTTTGATCTTTAGCTTCCTGTCAACGCTGACATCTCAGATTTCCCCAATTTGTTTCCCACTAGTCTGTTTTGGTGGCTGTATCTGGTTTTCAGAAGCTTTGGCAGAGCACCCCCATGCTGGTTGTCATTAGACAAGTAAAAACAAGTTTTCTTTTATAGTGACAATTGCCAAGATATCCTTAAAAAAAGTAGCCACAAAGGATTTTTTCTTTGAAAAATTAAGTAACAAACCATTTTCTTTTTGACATGTGCCAAATACACTAAATCACCTTTTACCATTTGCTAATTTTTCAGTGACTCAATAGCAAAAAATAAAATAAAATAAAAATTCAGGCCTTGAAATACAGGATTGTGCTGAGCAAAGGGGAGGTAGTTGTACCATTTTGACTGTGCTTTGAACTCTGTCTGAAGAATATCTCTGTGTAGGTGCCTATTTTTCTCTGACAAGATATAGTTTGGGCAGCGATGAACAAGGCTGAAAAGAGACACCGCTGTAATTTACACATTGTTAAAAGAGCAAATACTTTTCCTAGGAAGGATAGACTGCTAAACTTGGCTATGCAACTATTTAAGAAGAAATGATAAATTAGCATCATAAATATCAAATTAAATCCTACAGGCTCTAGACATTTTCCTGTTAGGGTCTTTCAGAGTTTCAAGGGAGGAAAGCATTCAAAAGATCATTGGATAATGACAAGATCTAGTGCCACTGCAAATATTCAGAGCTGTAGCCTGAGGCAACAAGATTTTTGTTTCCTCATGGATCTTGGGTTCTCTCATAAATCCAACTCCATCACTAAATTCTAGTTTTATTTCATGAATCTTTTAATATTGGTCATTCTAGCATCTTACACTTAGACACAGTTCTAGAATAATTATGAAAATATCTTTCTGAGGGTGTATTAGGCACTTGTCCGCTTGCTGAGAAGAAATACCTGACCAAAGTCACTTAAATAAATAGGGCTTTATTCTGGCTCACAATTTGAGGTTACCATTCAGCTAAGTCATGGCGGTAGGGATTTGAAGCAGCTGGCCACACTGCCCAGAGTCAGGAAGCAGAGAGCAATGAATGCTGGCACTAAGTTCCCTTTCTCCTTTTTGTTTACTATTGAATTCACTTACAGTGAAGATAAGTCTTCCCACCTCAGCTAATCTCATCTAGACTGATAGATAGACCATCTCCTGGGTCATCACAGACCTTGTCAAGTTGACAGTCCAATAAGGCCATGTATTTTTTTTTCTTCCTTAGTTTTTCTCAGTAATAATTAGGACAACAGTATTGTTCCTATCTGAGGAGCATTTGTAGAGTCTGGGGAAGGACTAAG
>CM053760.1:40933651-40957867 GCA_028658305.1 Pachyuromys duprasi
AAGATAGACAAACCCTTAGCCAAACTAACTATAGGGCAGAGAGAAACTATCCAAATCAGCAAAATCAGAAATGAAAAGGGAGACATAACTACAGACATTGAGGAAATCTAAACAATCATTAGGTCTTACTACAAAAGCCTGTATGCCACAAAATTTGAAAATCTAAATGAAATGGAAAATCTTCTTGATAGATTCCATTTACCAAATTAAATCAAGATCAGGTAAATAGATTGAATAGAAATAGAAGCAATCATCAACAGTCTCCCTTCCAAAAAAATTCCCAGGGCCATATGGCTTCAGCGCAGAATTCTACCAGACCTTCAAAGAAGAGATAACTTCAATATTCTTCAAACTATTCTATAAAATAGAAACAGAAGGATCATTACCAAACTCATTCTATGAAGCCACAGTCACCTTGTTACCTGAACCACACAAAGACCCAACAAAAAAGAGAACTTTAGACCTATCTCTTATGAACATTGATGCAAAAATACTCAATAAAATACTTGCAAACCGAATCCAAGAACACATAAAAGGTATCATCCACCATGACCAAGTAGGCTTCATCCCAGGCCTGCAGGGGTGTTTCAATATATGGAAATCCATCAATGAAATGGAATGGTGGATCAATGGAATCCAATAGAAGACCCAGAAATAAATCCATACACCTACAGTTACTTGATTTTTGACAAAGAAGCCAAAACCATACAATATGACAGAGGGCTAATATCTAGAATATGTAAAGAACTAAAGAAGTTAAAAAGCAACACATCAAGTAATCCAATTAAAAAATGGGGTATGGAGCTAAACAGAGAATTCTCAATAGAGGAATATTGAATGGCAGAGAAACAAAAAAAATGCTCAACATCCTTAATCATCAGGGAAATGCAAATCAAAACAACCCTAAGATTTCATCTTATACCCATCAGAATGGCAAAGATCAAAAACTCAAGTGATAATACAGGTTGGAGAGGATGTGGAGAAAGAGGAACCCTCCTCCATTGCTGAATGTAAACTTGTACAACCAGTTTGGAGATCAAGCTGGTGCTTTCTCTGACAGGAATAGTGCTTCCTCAAGATCCAGCTATACCACTCCTAGGCATATATCCAAAATATGCTCAAGTATACAACAAGGACATTTGTTCAAACATGTTTGTAGCAGCTTTGTTCATAATAGCCTGAACCTGGAAATAACCCAGAAGTCTCTCACTGGAGGAATGGATGCAGAAATTGTAGTACATTTACACAAAGGAATACTACTCAGCAATTAAAAACAAGGAAATCATGAAATTTGTAGGCATATGGTGGGATCTAGAAAAGATCATCCCGAGTGAGGTAACCCAGAAGCAGAAAGACACACACGGTATATACTAACTAATAAGTGGATGCTAGACATATAATATTGCATAATATACTAAAATCTGTACACCTAAAAAAGGAAAGGAAGAAGGGGGACCCTGAATAAGGTGATCAATCCTCATTCAGAAAGACAAATGGGATGGACATTGGAAGAAGGAGAGAACAGGAAACAGGACGTGAGCCTACCATAGAGGGCCTCTGAAAGACTACCCAGCAGTGTATCAAAGCAGATGCTGAGACTCATAACCAAACTTGGGCAAAGTACAGAGAATCTCCCCTTCTCCTTATGAAAGAAAGGGGAGATAGTAAGACCTGGAGAGGACGGGAGCTCCACAAGAAGAGCAAGAGAACCAAAATATCTGGGTATAGGGGTCTTTTCTGAGACTGATACTCCAACCAAGGACCATTCACGGATACAACCTAGAACCCCTGCTCAGATGTAGCCCATGGCAGCTCAGTTTCCAGTTACTGTTTCCAGTAAGGGAAACAGGGACTGTCTCTTGCATGAACTCAGTGGTGGGCTCTTTGACTACTCTCCCCCCTGGTAGCAGTCTTTCCAGGCCACAGAGGAGGACAATACAGCCAGTCTTGATGAGATCTGATAGGCTGGGTCAGATAGAAGGGGAAGAAGACCTCCCCTATCTGTGGACTTGGAGAGGGGCCTAGGAGGGGATGAGGGAAGGAGGGTGGGCTTGGGAGGGAATGAGGTAGTGGGCTACAGCTGGGATATAAAGTGAATAAACTATAATTGATATAAAAATAAAAATTTAATTAAAATAAATAAATATGAGAACAAAAGAAAATAGCTTGCTTCTTAGTTAGGGTGGGACTTTATGATCACCTCCTTCTTCCCATCCTGGGATTTAGTCTAGTCTTGTTGATGTTGTGACAATTATGAGTTCAGACATCCATGATCCCAGTTGTGTCTAGAAAACACTGTTTCTTTGGAGTTGTCCACCACCTCTGCTATTACAGTCTATCTGCCTTTTCTTTTGCATAAATCTCTGAGCTTTGAGGAGAGGAGTGTGACGAAGACATCCTATTTACAGCTGAGTGATCCAAAGCCTCTCACTTTCTGTATATTATCAAGTCGTAGGTCTCTGTATTAATTACTACTTATTTCAAGAAAAAGTCTCTGATGAGGGTTGAGTCAATGTACTGACCTGTGGGCAACAATGTCATTAGGAGTCACTTATTGCTATGTTCATTTAGCAATATAATTCAGGTAAGTTTTCTGTAGGACCCATGACTCATCTGGTCTCAAGTACTTGGCCTCATTAGCAGGGTATGGCATGGATTACATCACAGAATAGGCCTTCACTCCAATTTTTAAAAAGTGGTTGGTTGTTCCTGGAACATCTGTGCCACTATTGTACCAGTGGGCATGTTTTGCATTCAGGCTGCTAGTAAAGTTCACAGAGTTCCTAGCTGGGGAAGCCTGATGATTACATCTCTTATGTGCAACATGAATAGTACCTTTCAGCACCGTGAAGGCTAATCAGTATAAATGAAGCTTGGTATTGAGCATCAGCTTGATCTTTCCATGTTTGACTGCATAATTATGTGTTACCTTCAATAATAGGTCTCACCATGAGCCTGAGTACGATAACCGTTGGCAACAGTCCATAATGTATTATATTGGAGTGTTTCTATGTGACCCTTTTGCCCAACAACTCAAAAAAATGATATAACCCATTTCTGGTACTGGGGATTTTAATTTGTAGCATAAATTATCTAGTTAAGGTATTGTCTACCCCATTATATGATAACCCTGTTTAAATTCCTTGGTAGTAGGATTCCATATGGCTTTTCAAAAAGGGGGTTTTCATATTAATTATTTCTCCTTAATTCTACTCTTCCATTCCATTTTCCGTTTACTCCTCATGTTCTAATTTTTTCTGCATCCCTTTATAACATTATATTCTATTTTTCCTTCCTTGGAAGATTCACTCTCCCACCCGGATTCTATATTAGCTATCTAACCTCTGTGGGTTTTCTAATGAGACACACACATTTAAAGCTTAAAACTTAGTTCCACATATAAGAAAGAAATAAAGGAGGTGCTGAAGGGAAGACATGGAAGGGTGAGGTGATGTCACTATATTTACTTAAAAATTAATACAAACGTCTGGTGAGATCTCGATGTTGCAGTGGCTTCTCTGAGGTTGTAGCTGTGTGTCCTAGTGCCCTAGCCATAATCAGTGGCAGCTGAGCCCAGCACTCGTGTGTGCAGTAGAAGGCTGGGGCCTGTGGGAACCCCGAAACTTTTCTGAGCCGGGGGTCCTGAGGGTTGGAACCAATGTTTTCCCTGAGTCTGTGGTGTTTGGGGGTCTGTAGGTCCATCTGGAATGGCGAGTAGAGCAAGCAGGCACAGGCGCGTGGCTCTGCCTTGCTGGCCTCTGATCGACTGGGTGCCTGGGCACTTGCAGCAACCTGAGGACTTTTCCCTGAGAACTTTTTTTTTTTTTTGGTGGTGGTGGTGGGGGTTGTCGGCTGAGTGCTCTGAGGTCAGACCCGCTCTTCCCCCTCACTGTGGGTTTCCACCCGAGAGCGAAACCCAGTCTCTGGTGCCCTGGTGCCCTCAGTTCCATCTGGGGTGGTGAGTTGGGAGCACAGGCAGGACATTGTGCTGGTGGCTAAGCACCCCGCTCTGGGATGGTGCCTGGGCATCCTCTGGACCCAGGTCTTTTTCCAGGGATTGTCTGGGTGACCTAAGGTCGGTCCCGATCACTTCCTGCACTGTGGGGTTTTCTCTCCACTGGAGATCCCAGGCTCTGACATTGTGAGGCCCACAATTCAGTCTGGGACAGTGATCAGAGCACGCCAGTGTGTGGCTCTGGACTGGCGCCTGGAACTATTCAATGATTTAGCTGGGTGATCTGAAGCTGATTGAATCCCACACCGTGGGGTATCCTCTCACCTGGAAACACAATTGCTTGTGTTTTAGGGCCCAGAGTTCTGTCTGCTGGTCACTGTACAGATCCTGCTGTGCTGCTGGTCAGAAAGTGTGTCCTCCTGGTGCCGCCATCTTGCATTCCCTGCAGTGGCTTCTCAGTGTCTATCAGATGTTTATCATCTCATTTCTGTAAACACTGGCAAAGGTCCCAAATAGAATGCTTTGCGTCTTATAAGAATTTGGAAGAATAGTAACAGCCTAGACATAAATGCAGTAGATGACAAGAAATAATAGAAATCAGAGCAGAGATTAATGAAGTAGAAACAGAGATAAAAGCGATACAAAGTATCAATGAATCTAAGGGCGAGTTTTTTGGGAAAGTAAATATGGTGAACATACTCGTGGCCCAACCAAAGAAAGAAAAGAAGAAATGACCCGGATTAATAGAATCAGGGCCAGATGGATTCACAGAGGAATTCTACCAGACTCTCAAATTAATCTACAACCAACATTTTTTAATTATTAAAAAAAACAGCAATAGAAAGACCAAATTCTTTCTATGAAGTTAGCACAGGTCAGTATTCCTGATGAACACAGATGCTAAAATTCTGATGAAATATGAGCAAATGAAATACAGGCACATGTCAGACAGAGTAGCCACCATGATCTAGTTGGCTTCAACTGTAGGACTTGTTTAATATACATAAGTCAATGAGTAAATTAAGTTATATAAGTGGACCTAAAGACAAAAATTGCATGATCATCTCAATAGATACAAAAAATAATTTTGACAAAATCAAATATGCTTTTTTTGAAACAAACAAACAAACAAACAAACAAACAAACAAACCCAGAGTGAGCAGGACTGGAGAGAATATATCTCAACACAATTGATGCTATAAGTCAAACCTCCAGCCAATATCATTCTAAATAGTTAAAAAATTGAAGTAATCCCATTAAATCAGGAATAAGAGAGGGCTGCCCACAGTTTTCCTTTCTTTTCAGTATAGCTTAATGCGTCACTGAAACAATAGGGCACTAGAAGGAAATTAAAGGGATACAAATAGGAAAAAGTTATTCCTCTTTGATTATTATATGTAAAGGGTCCCAAAAATTCTACCAGAAAGCTTCGAAAAATGATCAACACTTCTGGAAAAATGGCAGGATGTATTGTCAACTTACAAAAATCAGTAGCTTTTCCATAGACCACCAGCAAACACCAGCAAACACACTGAGAAAGAGATTATGGACACATTCCCATTCACAATAGCCTCAAAAGCAATAAATATCTGGGAGTAATTTATTTCTCCATTGAGTGCTCTATCATTTGCTGATGGACTCAGAGAGAATGAATCTGGCTCAAGACTACATCCCCTTTTCTTTGAATCTAGTGCCACAGTTCTCTTCAATGCCTTTGAGGTTCTTTCCGCCAGAGTGACTAAGGTTGGTTATCCCTTGATGATCAGCTGTACTTCTAAGACTATGTTCTTTGACATGTCTAAGAGTGTTCAGATTTTCTAGTAACTAATACCTGCTTCACTAATGCTGCTGTTAAGTGGATGGGAAGCTGGCTCAGGGGAACCAGGAGATGGAAAAGCCAGATAAGAGATGCAGCTTGTATGGATTCATTGAGCATACAAAGTTAAAGGGAGCCCTGTGAGGGCTATCTAAGAGAGTGCTTTACATATGAGCATTGCTTTGACATTTGTGCTCTCTTGTTTATGAAGTCCTTGAGGGTACAGTAGAGCACAAAGACAGGGCTGCTGGACAGACATGTTCAGGGTTTCTTCTCCCTAGGGCCTGCAGCAGACAGCTCTGTGCTCCAAATATGGAAGGGCTGTGTTCTAGTGAGGAAAGGGTTACACACTCTGATACTCCTTCTGTTCTGCCTCACAGCACCCCTCTTGAGTGTATGGTCTACAGGGAAACCTATCATCTATACAGTGGCCTCCACAAAGCAGCAAGCGAAGGGCTGGCTGGCGAGCCAGCCCTGTCTCACTCATAGTCTGCCTGGAAAAATACTTACATTTTTCTTCTGCTCAAGGATGAACTTTTGAACCCAATAGAAGGTTCTTTCTATGGGAGATCTTTTGGAGCTTCTTCTATGGGAGTCTGGAATTTAGATGCTAGGGTGTAACTTAGTCCTAATCTGGTCATGAGACTTTTAGTATGCTAAGAACTTCTTGCTCACCTTTTTTTCTCTTGTGAAAGACAAAAATGTATTTCACAATAGATTTTGTTATCTGACTGTACTCATCTTTTTCCCAGGGTAAAATCCTGAAAAGCAGGATAAATACCTCAGCGCAGGCATTGTTTGTATCCAGAAAAACAGCGTGATAGGCTTTTTTATTGTTCAATTGCTTCAAACTGCAGGTGCTCTAACACTTATGTATTTAATTAGCTACTGCTTGGGTGATGATGATGGATGAAAGGACATTTCCCCTATTTCTTATGGAATTATAGCCCTGTCATTAATAATGCACAAGAGAGTGGTTTCCAGAAGGCCCGCGTTAGACTGTGGCAGAGATCTCGGTATACACACGTTTTCAGTGTTCTCAGACACTTGTTATTGTGTGTGGCACAAGAAGAGCATTGTAGCATGGGGAGGAAAGTAAATTATTTCATGTTTATCTTTTAAAAAGTTGTATATATGGCTCCCCATTATTATTTGATCTCTGCATTTTTAAATTTCTTTTCTTTTTTAAGTAATTTATTTATTTTTATATTAATCACAGGTTATATACTTTGTATCTCAGCCATAGCCCCCTCTCTCATTCCCTCCCTCTCCCTGCATCCCTCCCTCATCTTCTCCCTGTCCCCCTCCAAGTTCACTGATAGGGGAGGATCTCTTCCCCTTTCATCTGACCCTAGATTATCAAGTCTCTTCAGGGCTGTCTGCATTGTCCTCTTCTAGGATCTAGCTAGGCTGCTCCTCCCCCGAGGGGGATGGTCAACATGCCAGCCATTGAGTTCATGACAGAAATAGTCCCTGTTCCCCTTACTAGGGTACCCAGTTGGATACTGAGCTACCATGGGCTATATCCAAGCAGGGGTTCTAGTTTATATCTATACATGGTCCTTGGTTGGAGAAACAGTTCACCCCTGTGCCCTGATCTATTTGGTCCTTGTGGAGCTCTTGTCCTCACCAAGTCTTACTAACTCCTCCTTTTTGACCAGTTGTGGTTTTCTGTAATCATGAGTGGTGAGAGCTACTTGTCTCTGTTGGTTTTAGAATGCAGTTAGGAATTAATGCTGCTCTAGTAAAGTGGTGGCAGTAGGTTCTCTATGACCTCACAGGCCTGCGGAGTTGGCTAGGTTTCCATTTTAGGTATGCTCTCCCTCCTGCTGACCTGGACTTTAGCCCAATTATGTAGCTCTCGGTTACTAGCAAGGTGTGAGTACCACTATTGCTCCTCTAAGGTTGTCTTGCAGACTGGTCACGGCTGTGGCTTATAGGCATCACACCTGGGTAGGACTATTGATTGTTTCCCTCACTTGGCAGCTTGCATAGCATCTTCTGGTACTATGAAAACTAGACTTCAGGAAGAAGGCTTTCATGTCAGGTGTAGCTCAAATCTTTGAAGTCCAGTGTCAAAAGTTCAAATATTTTCAATAGAGACTTACTTTCAACCTCTAGCAGGCAAAGGCCTATATGGATTTTGGAGTCTCTTTGACTTATCTGATTAACAATATTACAAAATTACTGAAATATTAGTGAAGATTTCCTCACATAGTCTATATTTCTTAGGGGAAACATTATCAGCACAAGTGGTGTGTGTGTGTATATGTAATTTTAAACAAATACAAAATAGTATGACTTCTTAAAGCTCTTCGTGCTATTCAATCACTCTCCCTCTATTGACCTCCGTCTACTACCCAAATTAAAGCCCATCATCTCCATTTTTCCCATTTGCCTCTTCACATCACCTGTATCCTGCTATACCCCTGTCTAATCTCTGTCTCTCATAGTCCTTTTTATCGGTACCCAGTTTGTATGGTTTATTCCAGGTTGTTTGTTCACATCTGAATATTTGGAACTAGAAATATGTAGGAAGAGAGAATGTGAAATATGTACCTTATATCTACAATACAGCTTTTGCAGTTCTAAGGCTCAGGGACCTTGTGGGAAAGGGGGAGGAAAGACTGTAAGCGTCAGAGGGTAGGAAGTCTGCTGTGAAATAACAGCAAGGCTGTACACACGATACCTCAACAACATAGCTGCCTAAACAAGACCCAAACAATGATGACACCAGAAGCCATGCTAATGTGAAAGGAGAAAATTTCTCTGGCCCCTAACCCTAGACAAAACTACAGAGAAATAAGGACTGCTGAGGAAGTGAGAGGTAGCCTGTTCCAGGGATGAGACCCTTAACAGGTTATCTAATACAAATTGGCCATCCCTGAAGCCATATACATACAAATAACAGAAATGGATTCAAGCAGATTATATTTGTATGTTTATGCATTCACACATAAATATAACAACAATAATAAAAAAGAGGGTATCAGTGTGAGACTAGGGGGCATGGGATGGGCTAAATGGAGAAAAGGAAGAGGGTAGAAAATGCTCTACCTAAGGAGTCCAGCAGACCAGAATGGTTGAGCTCCTGCTCAATAGCCAATGTTTCTGCCTTTGCAATAACACGTTCTAGAGAACCCCCAAACATTGCAAGCAGCAAAGTAAAATTAAGTGAAGCCAAGCAAAATAAATAAATGAATGAATGAATGAATGAATGAATAAATAAATAAATAAATAAGGTGAATGGGAGATAAAGATAGGACAGGAAGATGAAGCATGGGTGAGGCAACATTTGATTCTGCAGGAGCCTGGTGAAATCAATCACACAAGAATTCATGATCCCAGGACTAAAGGACCTTAAACTCACTTCCCCCTGTGGTGAAAGAAATGCATAAAGGGAGTTCTGTCCCTGTAAAACAAAGGCTTTCTGACAATATAATCATCCTGTGCCTTTGCAGCAGCAACTCTGCCTCTGCCTGTTGAGTGTACCATGGAGGCACAGGAAGTCATTCTTCACGTGCTCCTACAATGAAGGAACTTTCCTGGCTGCCTACCGTGGTGGTTTGAATGGCACTGCTCCCCCCTCCCCTCCCATAGTCTTATATATTTGAATGTTTAGGCACCAGGGAGTAGAACTGTTTGAAAGGATTAGAAGGATTAGGCGTAGCCTTATTGGAGGAGGTATATCACTGGCTTTGAGGTTTCAGAGGTCCACGTCAGGCCCAGTCTTGCTCTTGTTGCTTCGGCCTGTGGATGTAACTCTCAGATCCTGCTCCAGCACCTGCCTGTGTGACACTGTGCTTCCTGCCATGATGAGAATGGACTAAGTCGGTGAAACTGTAAGCAAGTTCCCAGTTAAATGCTTTCTCTCATAAGAGTTAACTTGGGCATGGTGTCTCTTCACAGCCATAGAACAGTGAGTAAGACACCTTGTCATGAATGAGGGGCAAGGGTTGCAAGCAGGGGCACAGTGAAGTTGAATCAAGGTGCAGGAACCTAAGTAGAGAGCTGCCTAGAAGTCTCAGCTGTAGGAACTGTGGTGACGGCTGCTGAGAATCACAGAACCCCTAAAGAAATGGATTCCAGCAGGCTGGGGAACACTGGTTCTGAGGGTTCCTGGAGGGTCTCTTGTCCTGGACTCATTTTGGGGAATTTCCTCTTTGCTGAATGGTTGGTTGTTTGGCTCTCTGAAAGGAGGCTTGGCCAAGAAGCCAAGCCAAAGCAAATGAGGGCTGCACCTGGAAGCTCAGGCGAACAGATCAGAGCCTGCACCCAAACGTGTAAGTAGTTTTGCTTAAAGTGCTTTGGGATTTGAAAAAAAAAAAAGTAGATTTTTCTTCTAGCCTTCAATTCCATCCTACAAATTTTGTGACTGATGCTGAAAGTTAAGGTACAGGGTAAACAGGAGGAAACCATCTTCTTTTTCTGCTCCTTCTGCTCCCCCCCCCATTTTCTTACTTTTTAATATCACCCTGTTTCAAATGGAAAAGCTGTCTGGAAACCACCTATGGAGGGAGGTTCCACAGTGAACATGCTAAGCAGGCCCTTGAAGAGTGCTTGACTGAGCAATTGCATACTTCCTGAGTAGCCTGCTGAGGCCATTTCCCAGTAGCCATTGCCAAAACCACTTACCCATGAAAGCCACTGCTGTGTCACATGATCTGGGTCATCCTTATGAGGCATTAATACAGATATCCAGGCTCCAGGCTCTGGGCTCATCTGAGGCCAGTTGCCAGGAGGCATCCAGAAGAGGCTGGGTTCTGCAATGTTCCTTTTCAGCTCCGGAATTTGTAGAATTGTGCTGAGGTCAATTTACATTATTTCTGCTGCAGATGGTGTTTTTTTGTTGTTTTATTTCTTTTGACTCTCTCCTGTCAGCTACACACTAGGAAGTGGATGTACTTATTGACTACCTCTGGCCAAATTGAGATAGCCCAAGGTTTGTGTATTTGGTGCCATACCTGTGTCTCCAGCTGAATGAGAAAAGCATAAGTTGAGGCTTTGGGGCTAGAGTTCATTTCCGTGTCACAGGATTTGATACGAGGTCATAGCCTTGACTTTTCTCAGACCAAATGTCAGATGAGGTGTTCCAGACCTCCTCCCCTGGGTGCAACCTCTCCGATATCACTCACAGATCTGGGGGTGGAAGGAGAATGATGGAGAAGTGATAAAAGGAATAAGAGGAATGGAGAAGAAGAAGAAGCTCTGGAAAGGCCCCTCTGCTGTCACATAGAAGCTAAAGCGGACAGGCCTGTCTCTGTTAATATCATTACTGCTAAAGGGCCTTCTCTGTGAGTGTGGTCTGTAAACCCACAATCCCATTCTATCCTTGCTGCAACCCCTGTGCCCTACAGGGAAAGCCTCATCTCTCTGCCTTTCCCAGCAGTAACTCACCTTGACCACATTTATCTTTGCCTTTAACTGTCTCCTGCAGACAGCTCCGGTGTTTTTCCCTGTGTCCTGGGCAAAGTGAGAAGCCCTAATAGACTGTACCAGATAGATTGTACCAGAACACAGGAGGAGGGCTGGTACTGTTGACCCACACAGCCACCTCTGCCTCAGATGGGATCTTCCTGCTCATATGTGAGCCCACCTCACCACTGTTCTCTCTCTCTCTCTCTCTCTCTCTCTCTCTTTCTCTCTCTCTCTCTCTCTTTCTCCCTCACCCCATCTCTTTCTTTCTCTCTCTCACACACACATGTTCTTCAGGTCTTCCTGCAGAGCTCCATCTGCCAGAAGAATCATCTTCCTTCTTGTTTAGCTAGTTCAAATATGTCCTTCTCATTAAGGCAGGATTTATTGTTCTCCAGCATTTCTATAATTCAGTTCAGGACAGAAAAGGTAAAAGTTACCTTCTAAATGTTTCCTGAATGAATGAGGGAGTGGATTAAGTACAATGGAGTCATTCAGTACCTGACAATCACAGGTGAGTTCTGGTGGCAGGAAAACAGTTTAAACTCTGGAATCAGACCAAGACATATTTGAATCCTAGACCAAGTAGTAATGAGTACCTTAGAAATCTGGGGAAATATAGCACAACCATAAACAGTACAGAGCATAAGGAGATCACTCTATCGCCTATTTGTGTCATATGTCTTCCATCTATCATCTCAATATATTATCTCCGTCATCTGTCTCCTGTCTGCCTGCTTGTCTGCTTGTCTGTCTCTCCTGATCAACCATCCATCATCTATCTTCATCACCTACCCACCTGTCAAGAGACTGAGATTTTCTTCAAGGAATACGTTACTGTGGGACAACAAGTCTGCAATCTACAGAATAGCTATGGCCTGAATGTAGACTCAGGTATTGACATGGCAACTCAAGTCTTCAACAGCTGCCTGTTTGAATCCTCTCTTCTCGGGTCACCTCACACTTTCATTCCATTCTGATTTTCAGCTGATGGGATGAGAGCCACCACAATGCAGGGTCATCATATTTGCTCTAAATCTATTGATTTATATGTTGGCATCAGCTTGCTACCAATATCTACAGCAGTGTTTCTCAACCTTCCTATGCTGTGACCCTTTTATTCAGTTCCTCGTGTTGTGGTGATGCCCAACCGTAAAATTATTCTCATTGCTATTTTCGTAATTTTGCTACTGTATGACTCATAATGTAAATATCTGTGTTTTCTGATGGTCTTGGAAGACCCCTGTGAAAGGGTCATTCAATCCTCAAAGTGGTTAATACCTATAGATTGAGAACCCCTGAGTTAGGCTTTTTTTTTTAAACCAAACATAATAATACAGGCATAAGAAAACTTTTTGTTAATGATAATTAACTGTAAAACACAGGACAGTGGTGCCACAGGATCATAATACTGAGAGACAGAGAAGTCATCTAGGCTTGGGGAAGTACACTGTGTAATATTTGCACACAGTGAAATCACCAAATGATGTATTTCTTAGAACATAATCCCATTCTGAAGGGATGCATAACCATGTATGGGAGCTGTGCCTTATCCAAGCCCACATGCAAGTTTTGCCATGACACAGTCAGTGCAGAGGAATTTCTTAAGGCCTCCCAGGCTCTGCTCACTTCCCACTGATGACAGCTCAGGATCCATGTTGTGGGCGTGTGCTGAAGGTTAAAGCAGACTATACCAGCACATTTCTGCTCTATTACCTGGCTCTTGGTACAAAAGTCTCCCCCACCTCACTCTTATTCCGGACCTGTTTCATGCTAAGTTCTGAGTGTGGGCGTTTTCCGATCCTTCTGTATCTGCCCTATTTGGGGTGGGGGTGGGGGACGATCATAAAGGAAGAAGCCTTTCTTTCTGTTACCAGAGGCTAGCCATGAGTGGATAGGAGGGTATATTGAATGAATATTTGTTGGAGTCAAAGTTGCATATAAAATCTTGAATAGGAATAATGGTGAAATGCATATGGGTTGAATTGTATGTATCTGCAAAGTTTACTACCCTTGTCAAGGCTGGTTCAACTCAAGCTCTGGGATCACAGAAGCCTGGAAAACAAGATTTAATTTTTATTAAATACCCACTGAGCTCTTTCTTGTCCGCAGATGTTGCAATCGTTTGCATATATGCCTCTGTAGGTTTGGCTTTGGTTCTCATTTCTTTGGAATAAAGATAATTTTGCATGATAAAACATCCTTGTTTCTTTGATAAATGCAAGACCCATAGCCTTCTTTCTATTTTAAGCAAGATTAGCTCTTTTTTCTATAAAAAATGAAGAAAAAATATTGCCCATCCCGTGTGTGGCCTGAACATAACCCTTAAAACATCTTAAAGGTTATCCATCAAAGTTTGTAAAAGGAAATATATTGTTCTTAATTATTCTTATCTTATTATTATGTACTACTTGGTGAATTTATTTTTTAACCTATAATCTTATGCCAAAGACTCTGCTTAGGCTTGTTCCTACTTGTAGACAGAAACAGAAACAAAATACACAAGGCAATGTTTACTATTTTAATTCTACTCTCTGTTACTTTTCTTTCAACTTGAAAAGGCCTGTTGTGCTACAGATGGATGTTTGGCCCTGGGTCACTGCTCTCACCAAGGCTGCTGGGGAAGGCCTGAGAGAATTCAAGGCCAGCAGGCAGCCATATATTTCTTCCATAATCCTGTGTGCGTGGGCGAAGCATCAGGCTGAGGTATAAATAAAATGTTCTGACTCCACATATGGTATTTCGGGTTTTCCGATCCATCCCCAGCAGCAGTTTTACTCGTTACAGGACGGCAAGCAAGTCTCCTTTTGGGATTATTTGAGAAGCAGCAAAGACATTCCGAGAAAGGAGCATGTTTGCTGTGATGTTTGGGTAAAGTCTGAGTACCTGTGGGAGATCAGTCACTCCATAACTGATCTTGGCTTTTCAATAGGGTTTCCTTCGCTTTGGCTTTCATGTTCTCTGGACCCCGTGGTACTGTGGGCATTTTTTCTCCAGAGTTCTAGGGTCACAGCTGTAACTGGTTGTCATACTTCCTTTTTCCTCTCTGCATTCTGCTGTATTTTCACTGATTTGGGGGTTTAGACTGAGCAATCAAGCCCCAAAAGGTACATTTTCAAAATCTAAAACACAAAGTGTACTCAGTATGCCCCAACAAACCTAAGACACACTTCTATTTCCACATCCCTGTGAGGCTGTAAAAATAATGTCTTAGATTTAAAATAGCCAATAGATCTGCTTGTCCCTTGAGGCAAGGAGTTTAAAGGGATCTTAGTGAGTGGCTTCATGCATGAGAACAAAGAGAAAGACCCCAGACCCACTGAAGAACTTGAGAAATGGTGCCTCGGCCTGAGCTTGATTTAGGGAGATAGAGCATAGGGGCCAACATAATCAAGGGATTAATTTACTGCGCTCAATTTGTGTGATAACCACTTCCATGCCCCATATTAGAGTATCAGTTAAAGCTAGAGGGTACACGCCAGATTAGATGGTTCCACGTTCCTATGTCCATTCCTTGTTGTCATAGAGTCATCCTGCTTTTACTTGCTAATGGACCATTCAAATACATCCTTTTTACTCCATGGACACCGTGGCTGTCTTCAGTCATTATCTGTTACCAGTGCTTACAGATTAGCATCCTCAGCTGCAATGAGCCCTGAGGCAGCACTCTCCAGCAGCTGATCAACAAACAGACTTGAGCTGTGTCCCTCTTAGCTGCATAGACTTCTTCCAAGAGCTGGGAGGATCCCTTGTAATGTGTTCCCATGGCTGTATGTCCTTGTAAAATCTATTACAAATGAGATATATTTAGCTATTGTTGCTTAAGACTGTTTTCATTTTCAGTTCCAACTTCCCCTACATGTTCCTCCTGCTGGCGTGGGGTGTACACAAAGTGATGAGCACTTGGGACTGTGGCTAAAGAGAAGTCAAAATGGGAAGATGTCTAATTTGAATCAAGTGGGGGCTATTTTTGTGGTTGGCAATTGTTTCCAAGTGCTGGTCCTCTTGGAGTAGGTTTCTAGGAATCTCCCTGACAGGAAGCAGAACACCAATGTGTATTGTATGATGTCAGTGTGTCCCACAGCTTTCCATTCCAGACGTTCATACAGTTTCAAGGAAAGGCCTGGTTTAGAACAGGAAGCTGATCTGGAGGAGGTTCTTCAGATGTCAGATGTGTAAAATTACCAGTAGGGGACTCCCCTTCTTTCCCCCCCCCCCCATAACAACTTGTTAGAGAAGTCCTGTTTTTTTTTTTTTTAGGCATATAGTGAGGAATGCTATGAGAATCCTCCACAAAGGAGTTAATTCCCATGCTCAACCAAGACTATTGGTCATTTTCCTAAAATTAGTGTTGTGTACAGGCTTATTTTTTTATCCTGCAAAACTGTTAGGTTTTGTACCTAATTGTATATTATTAGTTTGGAATTGTTATTTTTGATGTTATTTTGCTTATAGTAAAGGACTTCTCAAACTTCATTACCTTCAGGTTCCAGGTAAATCTAGACAAATCATGGACTTGTTGTCCTTGGTATAGTCAGATTGTTTTTTTGAAAGGCCCCAATCATCTTGACCCTTTAGTGATTTTCCTCTCCTCATAAACTGGCACCTGTGTCTACCTTCTTCCCCTTCTTCCCTCTTCATCTAATGTAGCAGAGACTGACAGCCCATAACACCTGGACACACAGCCCATAACTCTTGGACACACATCCTCATCTGCTTCATGTGCTTTGCAAATGTTTCCTTCTAATCTTTAAGAATCTTTTGCTATTTGCTTGTTTGTTAAATTTCTTTACTGTGCAAAATAAGGTAAAGTCAGAAGGTCAAGCAAACATCATAAGAATGGTCTAGCATAACCTGAGGAGACTTAAGTGGCTTTTGGGAAGCAGGAAGGAAAGTTTAGAGGGTGTGACCATTATTGCCAATCTACCGTATGTTCCTGGTACTGCCCCCTTAATGGGTAGATACAGACAGATGCTAGATGAGCTCTGGCTGTTAAAGGAGTTCAGCAAGCATACTGTCTGTCCACTTCCAAAGCTACAGACCACAGCTCAGGACCATGGCTTTCCTTCTTTCTCTGGCCCTCTGGTTTCTTCTTGCTCTGTTCCCTTGCTACAGTAGTTTACACATGAGCTATTTCTTATTATCCTTATCCTAATTTTCCTATAGTCCCAAGCCTTCCTCTTTGCCACATCCAAGCCAAAGCTGTGTGAACAGTCTGGGAAGTGCTATGTCTTCATTCTCACTTATGGGGAGCTTTAATTATCTCTGTGTTCTTAGTTGACACCTGCTCCAGAATGGTATGTCTAAACTCACACCATGCTTTTTTGTAACTAAGATCTTCAGATCACATTGGCAAACAGTGCAGTCAGTTGTTGGATACATACTTTGATTTAGTGTGATGGTGTCACCGGAAACATTAATAATAAAACAGAGGGTATTGTTTGTTTACAAGATGTACTGAAAGTCTTTGTCAGCTAGTACTTCTTTATCATTTGATGTGGGCTTTAATTACTCACAGTGCTATTTACTAAATCAAGTCAGAGTTTTAGTAAAATGCACAGCCCCTATATTTATTTTTTATACAGTTTATCTTCCACCTGTGTGCCACCCCGTCTTTCCTTTTAACTTAGAAATGTACTCAAAAGAATGGTTACACTAAGTTGTCATTTCCCTTCTGTCCCCTTTCAATGCTCTTTTTTTCCCCCTTTAGAGGAACAAGGTTTTATTTTGGCTCACAGAACAAGGAATACAATCTGTCACAGCACATAAGGCACAGTGGCAGGAGTGTGAGGTGGCTGGTTGTGTCATCATTCAGGAAGCAGAGACCAGAGAGGAGGTGGAGCTTACTTCTAAAACCTTAAGGCCCATTTTTAATCTCCCGACCTTCAGTGACTCAGTTTCCCCATCAGGGCTGTGCCTCCTAAAAAGTACCATAACCTTCTAAAATAGGACCAGTAGGTGGGGACGAAATATTCAAACTTGTATTGGTGATATTTCATGTTTCAATGACACCTTGCAGACAAAATACCAGCCCCTGTTAGTGGTGCCCTTGGATGGATAGCTTGTGGCTCTGCAGCAACAAGTGTCTGGCTAGAACCAGACCTCTGTATTAGAAGTCATCTACCTCACACAGCAAGTAGACAAGGATGGTATCCTGATCCTGGACCTTGAAGTACCCACAGAACTTCTTCTTCTGAAGTAGCAGTGGGAACCAGTAGTTATCATTGGGCCACATGTCTGCAAAGGGGGATCTGGTCCAGTTGGAGCCACTGAGGGTGCATTTTGTCACTCTGTGAGTAAACCGTGCACGTGGTTGGTAGAAAAGGTTCCATCAGCTTTGGGGAACCTAGAAACTCAAATGACATGTGGCCCACCTTGTGCAGTGTGTTCACTGTCAGACCACTTCCTTTCTGAAGTTCATCTCTTAGCCTCTCCTTCCTGCACTTTGCTACTGAAGAAACTCCAGTGGCCAGCACCACAGCCCCTCTTTTTCATGCCCAGGGAGAACTCACTGCGGCTGCAGCACCACGGTGCCCAAGGTCTCCTGGGTCCTTTCTGCCCAGCTACAGCTTCCTCTAGGATGCTCTTATGAATGGAGAAAAGATGTAAGGAAATTCCAGGAAATGTCCAGGTCAAGGGAAGCAAAGCTAACTGTCTCATTCTGTGACAATGCCCTTGGACAGTGTGACAGAAGTCTCCTGTGATAATCTTTTGGAGAGTACTGGAAAATTTCCTTTATATGCCTAGCATACAAGTACTTTACTTTGCCATCTGACTATCTAATGTGAAGTCCCCAGTTGCCCTAGTTGGTCTAGGAGGCAAACAGAGCATTCCCTGGGCAGTTTACTAATTGAATCTCAAGAGCTACAAAAATGCACAGGTAACTGTCATCAAATGTGCCATCTCTCAGCTCACTTCATTTAAAGGGCACAGGTACTAACTTAAGGATAGAGTCTGGCTTGTTAGTGGTTCAGAGAGAAGGTCGCTGTTGGTTTTCATAAACTTTTTGTTGCTTCAACTGAAGTCCAGACTATTTATAAGGAAATGTTTATTTACATGCATATTTATTTGTTTGTTTGTTTATTATTTGTAGTTTTGAAGGCTAAGATGTTCAAGACTGAGACCATGGCCAATCCTCCTGGCAGGGTGTTGGGTACCGGGATGTCATGTGGAGACAGCACAAGCTTCCCAGAGGGATCTGTGAAGCTCCTCCCTTTTTAACCAATTAACCCATGGGAAAATGGATTAATCTGTCCATGAGGATGGAGTTCTTGTGACCCAGTCACCTAAATTCTCATCTCTTAATAGTTCACAACGAGAATGGAATTTCAACATGAAATTTGTTGGGGATAGTCAAACCATTGGCCAATGTTCTGTCAGCTGGACTGTAAGAAGCCTGCCCACCAGACCTGCTCAATAGCTTCAAAAATAAGATAAGGCGGAAAGCTAAACTATACTGTGCTATGCTCAGCTGGGTTTGGGAAGTCCTTTGGAACCCCAAGCTTCTTCCAAATCCTAACCCTTCCTACGTTTTAAGGTAGGTGACAACTGACAACTTCCTAAGCACAGTCTCTCTCACCTGAGCTTCAAACCAAATGCCAAGACTTAGAGAAGCCTAACAACCCAGAGAGCTGTCAAAATGAGATGCTTCTAAAGGTATTGATTGCTATTCCCAAACCATGTAGCATTCCCAGCTAAAGAAAGTTCTGAACTTGCTCTCATCTCTTATAAGTAACAAGGCTTAGAGAGGGATCAAGCACAGGTTGGGAGTGCAAGACAAATGGCAGCTCTTCACGCCTTCTACAACACAGAGAAAGGAGGCTGTTTATTCCATGCAAAAGACTTAGAACTCTCGTGTTTGCTCAGATCTATTTTTCCCCAAAAGATAAGTTAGCATTTTCAGTTTCTGGCAGATAATTAGTAGTTTATTATCTATATATTTATTGTCCAAACAAAGCTGCCAGGCAGAATAGAAGAAAAAGCATGGGTATATTCAGTATGTTAATTATAAGGTTATGGCACTAAAAACTCAAACACGTGGCCTTAAAGATCCTGAAATCTGTGCCAAATCTGAATCATCAAAGGACAGAGTCACTGAAAGACCTTCTGGAAGTGTCCATTTCTGTCCTCCTCTCATTTGCAGCTAGCATTTTTTTGAACAGACCTTGTCTTATTTATTTATGACTCTTATTTAGTTGTCTATACGGTGTTATATGATGTGATTGGGCATAGGTGAGTTGGCTTGGTGAAGGAGGAGGGAAGAGTTTCTCTTCAAAGCCTCCTGCTCCTGTTTCACACCTATCTCTGTTGCCTTCTCTAGTGCACTGATTTCCTTGCTGCACCACAAACTCTGTTACCTTTTCTACCCTTGAGTGCTCCTGAATACATGCATCATGGTCCTGAGTTTCGCCTACATCTGTTACCCAGCACCAGCCATGTGTAGGACATCCTTTTGGCTGATCTAACTGTACTTATAGGATATGACATGCCATAGATGTGATCACTCCAAGTGGCTGGCCTTTGGCAAGTCCCAGAATTGTACTTTGCCAACTGCCCCTTTCTGCCTTAAATTTCCATCCCTTGTATATTTTAAGATGAAATTTAATTTATTTTTGGTTCATTTGTAATTTTAGTAATTCATCAGGACCTTTGTTGTAAGACTCATTTGATGTTCAAGAAGCCCTATGAACTTTTCCACAGCACTTTGAAAATATTCTTCCTAGAATCCGGAAGCAGTCTGTGGTCAGTTACAAATTAATTTCAACATGACATTGTGCTATTTTAGTCCAAGACCTACATTAGTTAAAAGGTCTATTATACAACTATTTAGATGATAGTCTGTATATGGATACACTTAAGTGATAAGATCATGAGTACTTGGAAGGCAAAGTTTCACTGTATCACCAGTTACAGGATGGTATGGAGTAGGAAGCTTCAAGAAGACAGATGTCTAAACCATAACAAACAAGAGAATTCAGGTGATAACTCTCCCGCTTCCCACATGCACATCATTAAAGATAGCCAGTAGAACCAGCTTGTGGCTACATTGGGGTTGTGTGCAGAATGAAGACTTGGGAGAATAGAAGTCATTGTAAGTAGAGCTCACCTGTGGGAACAATAGACAGTTGACATTGGGGTAGAATTTCTGCTCCAAAAATGTTAGAGAAGTGAGAACAGACTCTACTGGACACAGTCATTTGTGAAATGTGAGGCATAAATGAGGTGTTGTGATGTCTGGGTGCTCTTTCCTTCAGGTGCAGATAACAAATTAGCAACAAGAAAAAAATGGCATAGAAAGTCTTGTATGCTTGATGTTTAGCTTGTACCGAGGTCCATCCTTATTAATCACTGCTCAGGCTAACTCATTAGTTACTGTGTAGCCTTTTCTTTTGATTTACAATATGTAGCCCTGTATATAGGTTTTGAGGGCATACCTATGGTTTAACAGTAGTCAAACAGAGGATACTTTGGATGCAAAATTGTGACTTCCGTTAGGATAACATTGTACTAAGTACAGGGCCAGACTCATGGTAGGAGAGATTATGAGAGGAAAGGTGTTGACATAGAAGAATGATCTAGCTACATTTTGTTTGGAAGCATAGCAACTAGTCACTCCAAGACTTACACAAGACCTAACTCAATGAGAGCTGAGATTTGAGTACTGTGCATGCAGACACAAACCTTTCTCCAGAGAATGAAAACTGCTTGATGTGACTAATGTGACTAATTTGGAGAATGGAGTTAAACCCTGAAAAATAAAATAGGAGTCAGGAGAGTCTTGCTTTTATCATCTGGGTCTACTTTCTTCCTCATCACATCTATAAGGAGCATACAACCCCTAAGCCCTATCTTTCTGTGAAATACCTTTTGGTTCCTGAGGTCTGTGGAGAGCCCTGTTCTACCAGACATTCACAGTGCATGGAGGTTTTATTGACAATTCCTTCTAAGGTAATCCATCTCTTCGCTGAAGAGGAGTATTTCATCTCTCCTGAGCGTATTACTCAGGACTAGAATTGTATTTGCACTGTTTTGGTTCCATCAAAATATCTAATATAGAACCTCAGTTAATTTATTTCCAGAGATATCTGTTGCTGGCCAGATAACACAAGACAGCCTGAATCACCATCATTCTCCCTGAAGGTTTTTCCACACGCCACTTTACATCACCAAAATGAAGACAACTCAGCAGCATGGCAGCCATTTGATCGTGCTTTTCCACCTCTTTCTCTCACACAGAGAAGAACAAAAGCTACTGTAATGAAAAACACCATAATTTAAAACAAACTTTGCTTAGTGTCTGCATTTTTATGAAATGAAGTTTGCCCATTTTTTAATAAAAAATATTTCTTTGTTATTTATATAGTACTCTGCCTTGATATAGGCATACACATCAGGAGAAGGCCCTAGATCTCATGATACATGCTTGTGAGCCACCATGTCATTGCTGGGAATTGAACTCAGGACCTTTGGAAGGGCAGACAGTGCTCTTAACCACTGAGTCATCTCTCCAGCCTTAGTTTGCCCATCTTAAATCTAGGGTAATTTTAGGTTCCAATTTAAGACCTAAGTTCTATAATGACTTTTCATTTTGTCTTATAAATTTATGCAATTTCTAATGCATTTATAACTCCAAGTACTTCCAATATCAGAGGTCATCTCTACTTAACAAAGTAGCACAAAAGGGAAAATGCTGAAGCAAGAAGAAGACAGAGCAGTCAAACAGGCTTTGCCAGGAGTAGGATCAGCTGTCTACACTGGCCACTGTCTATAATGCTACTTTTAGGTGGCAAAATAGATCCAGCCACAAGAACTGGAAAGTCCAGAGGAAACCTTAAAATTTGATTTTTATCCTTTAGAATATTTTTAACTAAATATGAAAACTGAACCATCTTCACATTTTTCATGTAAGATAAAATAGTTAATAATTTTATTTTTCTCATGTCTATCACTTGATCAAAGTCTATTAAGTTTATGTAAAAATACATGTATAAATGTGTGTGTGAGAGAGAGACAGAGGGACAGAAACAAAAACAGAGAGAAACAGAGTCATGGGTGAGACAGAGAGGAGAAAGAAAGAAAAATTGTGAGAGTGAGAGCATGAGAGAAGAAAAGAAAGAATAGAAAGAATAAGATGACAGTCAGAGAAGCATGTCATTATGTAATAATTCTGGTCTCTTGTTGCATTTCCCATAATGCACTTATGTAGAATTTTTCACCCTCAGATTCTATTTTAGGCTTGAAAGTTACTGGGAAAGATATGTAATAGCTGTGTTCAACTCTTCCTTAAATACTTTTTGATAAGATTTTTCTGTTACTTAAAACTTTTCTTATGTATATTAATATGCATAATCTTTTCTTTTTCAGGAAATAGGACAGGGGCCTACCACAGAGGGCCTCTGAAAGACTCTACCCAGCAGTGTACCAAAGCAGATGCTAAGACTCGTAACCAAACTTTGGGTAGAGTGCAGGGAATCCTATGAAAGAAGGGGGAGATAGTAAGACCTGGAGAGGACAGGAGCTCCACAAGGACAGCAACAGAACCAAAACATCTGGGCACAGGGTTCTTTTCTGAGACTGATACTCCAACCAAGGACCATTCATGGCTATAACCTAGAACCCCTGCACAGATGTAACCCATGGCAGCTCAGTATCCAAGTGGGTTCCATAGTAAGGGGGACCAGGGACTGTCTCTGACATGAACTCAGTAGCAGGGTGTTTGACCACACATCCCCAGAGGGAGGAGCAGCCTTGTGAAGCCACAGAGGAGGACAATGCAGCCAGTCTTGAGACCTGATAAGCTAGGGTCAGATGGAAGGGGAGGAGGACCTCCCCTATCAGTGGACTTGGAGAGGAGAATGGGAGGAGATGAGGGAGGGTGGGATTGAGAGGGAATGAGAGAGGGAGTTACAGCTGGGATACAAAGTGAATAAACTGTAATTAATATAAATAAATAAAAATTTTATTAAAAAAGATGAGAGTCAGAGAAGCATGTCATTATGTAATAATTCTGGTCTCTTGTTGCATTTTGCATATACTTATGTAGAAATTTCACCCTTAGATTCTATTTTAGGTCTGAAAGTTACTGGAAAAGATGTATAATAGCTATGTTCAACTCTTCCTTAAATACTTTTTGATAAGATTTTTCTATTACTTAAATTTTTTCTTATGTATATTAATAATGCCTAATATTATTTTCTTTTTCAAGAATTTTTGTTAATTTTAATTTCATGTCTAATTTATATATCTTGGACTTCAGAGCAATGTGAAGTGAAATAAGAAAAATTACTGTTCTTGTTTTGAATGTTTGTGTTTATGCAAAAGTCTTGCCAGCTTTTGATTTATTTACCCATTTCTTTTTTTTTTACTTTTACATACTTTATGTACATAAATATATTTATACATGCTCATTTTTAAGTAGTTTTAGGAATATTCTTGAATAGTCAATAGAATGTGAGGAGAAATTTATATCATTAGGTAGAAGCTCATCCTCTGTACAACCACTCTGGAAATCAATTTGGCACTTTCTTAGACAATTAGGAAGAGTGATTCCTCAAGACCCAGCTATACCGCTCTTAGGCATATCCAAAAGATGCCCAAGTACACAACAAGGACATTTGCTCAACCCTGTTCGTAGCAGCTTTATTCGTAATAGCCAGAACCTGGAAACAACCCAGATGTCCCTCAGCCGAGGAATGGATACAGAAATTATGGTACTTTTACACAATGGAATACTACTCAGCAATTAAAAACAGGAGGAAATCATGAAATTTGCAGGCAAATGGTGATTCCTGGAAACGATCATCATGAGTGAGATATCCCAAAAACGGAAAGAAGCATATGGTATATATTCACTTATATTGACCTATAAGATAGGATAAACATACTGAAATCTATACACCTAAAGAAGATAAACAAGAAAGAGGACCTGGGGTAAGATGATCAATCCTCACTTAGATAGAAAAATGGGATGGACAATGAATGTAGGAGAAAACAAGCAACAGGACAGGAGTCTACCACAGAGGGCCTCTGA
>CM053760.1:40967996-40999945 GCA_028658305.1 Pachyuromys duprasi
TAATACATGAAATTATCAGAGATTAAACACAAGAACAGGCTGGATACGAAGAGTGTACTGTATTTGTATCAAAGAGGGGGCTCGCTCACTTGCAGATCTTGCAATTCGATGCAACACCATTCTCCATTTTGTTTCATTTTCGTGCTACACAAAAGTCTAATTGCTTTTATCTTCCCCTGGGATTATAAAGGAGGAGAAGTTGACCTATGCATCTACTTAATATGGTTTGTTTGGTTTTATTTTCCCATTTACATCCTTAGATAAATATACTTAAAAATAATTAAGAAGCCATATTTAAATAAAATCAAATCCTGTAAGTGCCTTCATCTTCTTCATGGCCTAATTTACAACTTCTTTAGAGCCTGGAATTTACTTCAGGGCAAGTACAAATATTTTGTTCTTAATTGCAGTCTGTGGTTCAATATCATTATTCATGTTCATAAACTGCGTTGATTTTACACATAAATTTTACTTGACTAATTCACTAGTTACTGAGGAGGATAAAGTGGTAGCATCTTAATCTAGGAAAAACATCTCAAATGCACACGTTTTGTATTTGGTATAACCTAAAACACATTTAAAACAAAACAAAACAAAACAAAACAAAAAAACAAAGCTTTCCCCCTTAACTCTTAAGCCCCTGAGTATTTCAGTGGAAACCCAAAACTTTTTATCTGGATTCATTTACACTCTCATTTTCTCATCAGCCTGGTGTTTTGTAAGAGATATTTAATATTCTCCAAGAGCCTTTCTTTTTCTTTTCCCTTGCACATTTCAAAGTTTTTCCTGTAGGAAAAACTCTGTGTTCCAGGCCGTAAATTGAGTCTGAATCCAGAAAACAGGAGTTGTGGGAAGCCATAAATTCCAAATGAGCAACAAGTGGTACTGATCTTAACTCCTTATTATAAGTACAGTGTGCTTGCTTGAAACAAGGCCTTGCTCCTCCAAGTAAAGCAGGCTTTGAAAATTGGTCGCATAGTTTTGCATCAGGAAAGAGGATCCTTGCTCTTAAGGTGTTGGCTGAGGAGAGTTTCTTTGTCAACAAGCAGGTGTCACTATCAAGGAGTCCTCTGGGAGTAATCTGCTTCCCACAGAGCAACATTCTTCTTCTATAAACCAAAGATCAAGGAGTTGTCTGTGGCCTAAGGGCCCCCCAAACCCACACCGCTGGGCTGCCCCAGCAACCAGAGTTCCCTCCCTAATGAATTCATGGAGGAATTAACTAATGTGCTGAAGTTAGTTTTATTCTAAGTCTTGGAAACCAATGCCACTGAGATATTTGAAAAGGAAATGTGTTGGAAGGATACCAAAACCACCCTTAGAATTTCAGAAGAAAGTGGAAAATTCAGCGTCTTTGAGGTACATGGCTAAAGGGCTGCTGTGATCCCTGGGTTTAAGTCGGGAGAAATTGAGCACACAACCAGATAGCGTCTACAGGCAGTTGTAAGCTACTCAGTTTTGACTAATCTGCTTTTATTCTTCAGTGGCGAGATCAAGGCCGGCCTATTTTTGTTATTTAAAATTTTTTCTTAATTCTTCAGTCATTTGTTATGGTGTTGACTACCTCGTTATTAGAGGTTTCATATTTAAAAACCAATATTGCATTCTGTACATAGTCTTGTTTATGGTGTCTCCTGAAACTATGGGTTTCTAAAATGATTTACAAGGCTTGTAGCCTACCCTAGCATGAGAGTCTGGTCTTGGTTTATAAGAAAGTGAGTCTAAAAATTATCTCCTGACATGAATACTTATGATGGCTAGATTTATTTCCTTTGCAATAAGCACACCTGAATTTTAGAGAAACCCAGCTCAAAACAGATTCATTTTTTCAAATATTTAGTTTCCAAATAAAATTTTTAACTATTATTTGATCATTGTGTCTCCCCAAATATATGCAAATGGTATAATTACTGCTTAATTATATAATGTAGCAATTGTATAATTACTAATTAAAGTCATACATTCAATTTTTCTAAAATTTAATAAGACTTATGTAGATAATATGTTGAAAAGGCAATGCTATCTAGTGGGGTATTTAATCTGATGTACTTTATGTTTGGTGATTTTCTTCTTGGGTTTTCAGGTGGTCACGTAAAGTGGAAGGGTCAGATAAAACTGAGCCCAGGCCTCTCAGAAAGCTTATCCTACATCTGAGAAGCGGATCTATTTCAGGGCCATAAATCAAATATAGTCTCACTGACTGCAGCATCTCGCCCTAGGATGTCTGTTAGTGTGCTTGCCAACATGAACCCAAACTGCTCATGTTGGGGTGTCATCACAACATTTATTAAGGTTAAAAATCTTTGCAGAGAGGAAAGTCACTATTGCATTTTTTCTCCCCCTCCCCCTTGCTGATTTTACTGGGTCAAAGAAAAACCTGTAAATGGAGTTTGCTTTAATCATCTGCCAAACACATGGGTTCAAGGTTTTCTTTCAAAGGAAGCAGTCTTAAAAGAGGCCTTACCTAAGAGGAGCGAAAGCAGACTTCAGCAAGTACCTCTGCTCACATGATGCACACGTACCCTGTTATTTTTCTCAGAGGAACACTGTCAGAATGAAACAGGTATTGGTGAGGGCATCGAGGCAATATAATATTTAATCTGTGCTCACTATGTTGTCTCATTTGCTTAGATTGGCATGGGTCTGAAAGAAATCCCATGGTATCCAAATAAAAATTTGAGCTGGTGAGTTCTTAAAATGAGTTCTTAAGCAGTTGTGTCTTTTTTTTAAATAGAAATTCAAGAAGGATACTATTATGGCTTAGAAATACTTATAATAAAACAATATAGTGAGATGCCCTTCAGAGACACATCACTGTCATATCCTAACTTAACAATGACAGCAAGAATTCTGAAAGATGAGATCACTGGATGGTAAGCTTAGGTCAGAGTCTGATATCAGGACTTCATTCATCTCTAGATCATTTGGGATTGTGACGATTGTGACCTAAGGATTTACGAAAGGAATTTTCACTTTCACCATCCAAAAACTATCAATGTGCTCTGGGTACTGAGACTTGGTGACTATGGTATCTCTCTCTCACACACATACACACAGAGAGAGCAAGAGATGGGGGAGTAAGAGAACTTTTGCCCTTTGTGAGGTGTGAACTTAGTGACTAGGCTCCGTCATTCAAAAGAGCATGGCTTCAGAATATTTTGCACAAGAAGGAGTAAATCAGTTTGAGCAGAATTTTACATTCACCTCCATGTGACTTCAAAGAGAAGGAAGCTATTCAGGCTTAAATCCTTCTCTATATTGTAGGAAAAGTAACTGCTACTCAGCAGCTTGGTGGGGAGCTCATCTCTCAGGCAGACAGTATCTACTTTGTAAGGTTTGCTTCTTTGAGGAATAGTTAACATTCCTTCAGAGTATGGAAACCTTCCTAAGGTCTGTTATTCAAGCCTTTCTGAATGAAACACAGCATCAATTCACTGACACACAAAGAACGCAGAAGCAAGTTCAAGGATAGTGATTCAGAATATACATGGTATTCTTACTACTTTTTTTTTGTCGGCTTGCTGTATATTGACTTTTCTTTTGTTAAAGTAATTTATTTATTTTAATATTAATCACGGGTTATGTTCTTTATATCCCAGCCATAGCCCCCTCTCTCATTCCCTCCCATTCTCCCCATTCCTCCCTCTTCTCCTCCCTGCCCCCCTCCAAGTCCACTGATAGGGGAGGACCTCCCCCCTTCTATCTGCCCCTAGCTTATCATGTCTCTTCAGGGCTGGCTGCAATGTCCTTTTCTGGGATCTAGCTAGGCTGCTCCTCTCTTGTGGTGGGGGGAGGGTCGAAGAGCCAGCCATTGATTTCATGACAGAAATAGTCCTTGTTCCACTTACTAGGGTACCCACTTGGATACTGAGCTACCACGGGCCACATCCGAGCAGGGGTTCTAAGTTATATCCTCACATGGTCCTTGGTTGGAGAAACAGTCTCACAAAAGACCCCTGTGCCCTGATCTATTTGGTCTTTGTGGAGCTCTTGTCCTTGCCAAGTCTTACTAACTCCCCTTTCTTTCATATGATTCCCTGCACTCTGCCAAAGGCTTGGTTGTGAGTCTTAATATCTGCTTTGATACATTGCTAGTTAGAGTCTTTCAGAGGCCCTCCTGTCCTGTTGCTTGTTTTCTCCTACATTCAATGTCCTTTTCTTTGGCCTTGTCAACTACTTTTCTTTGGCCTTGTCAAATGGCAATGTGTTCCAGATTTCTATCTCTTTTGTGCTGGTCTTTTATTTTTAAAATATATTTTAATTAAAATACAGTTACATCATTTCCCTCATTCTCTTTCTTTCTTCCAGTCTCTCCCAGGTTCTCTCCCTGTCTCCCTCTCAGCTTGATGTGCCTGTCTTTTATGAAGTTGGCTCTCAGCTTCATTAGATGACATTCTGCACTCTGCACTCCATTGTCACATTAAGCAGTGTCCCCTCAAATTCATGTCCACCTGATGTTTGTGACTGTGTCCTTATTCAGAAATTGAGTATTTGAAGACTTGTTTTGTTTGGGTAGTTTTGTCTTTTTTGTTTTGATCTTTCTTTCTTTCTTTCTTTCTTTCTTTCTTTCTTTCTTTCTTTCTTTCTTTCTTTCTTTCTTTCTTTCTTTTACTTTCTTTCTTTCCTTTTTTCTTCCTAAGTGGAAAGAGAGAGAGAGAGACAGAACATGAAGTTAGGTGGGTAGGAAGGAGGGGAATATCTGGGAGGAGTTGTGGAAGGAGAAAAAATAAAAATGTATTCTAAGTCCATGTATGGTCCTTGGTTGGAGTATCAGTCTCAGGAAAGACCCCTGTGATCAGATTTTTTGGTTCTATTTCTTTCCTTGTGGAGCTCCTGTTCCCTCCAGGCCTTTCTGTCTCTCCCTTCTTTCATAAGATTCCCTGCACTCTGCAAAAAGTTTGGCTATGAATCTCAGCATATGTTTTGATACCCTGCTGGGTAGAGTCTTTCAGAGGCCTTCTGTGGTAGGCTCCTGTCCTATTATCTGTTTTCTCCCTCTTCTGATGTCCATCTTGGTTGCCTTTCTGTATGAAGCTTAGGCTTCTTACCAGGGTCCTCCTTCTTGATTAGCTTCTTTAGGTGTACAGGTTTTAGTATGATTATCCTATATTATATGTCTAATATCCATCTATAAGTGAGTATATACCATGTGCGTCTTTCTGCTTCTGGGATACCTCACTCAGGATGATCATTTCTAGATACCACCATTTGCCTGCAAATTTCATTATTTCTTTGTTTTTAATTGCTGAGTAGTATTCCATTGCGTAAATGTACCACAATTTCTGTATCCATTCCTTAGCTGAGGGGCATCTGAGTTGTTTCCAGCTCCTGGCTATTACAAATAAAGCTGCTATGAACATGTTGAGCAAATGTCCTTGTTGTCCACTTGAGCTTCTTTTGTATAACTTAGAATCCGTGCACAGAAGTAGCCCATGGCAGCTCAGTGTCCAAGAGGGTTCCCCGATAATAGGAACAGGGACCGACTCTGACATGAACTCATGGGCTGGCTCTTTGATCACCTCCACCTGAGGGGGGAGCAGCCTTACCAGTCCACAGAGGAAGACAAAGAAGCCAGTCCTGATGAGACCTGACAGACTAGGGTCAGATGGAAGGGGAAGAGGACCTACCCTATCATTGGACTGGGGGAGGGGCATAGGAGAAGAAGAGGGAGGGAATGGGGGAGGGGCTACAGCTGGGATTCAAAGTAAATAAACTGTAATTAATAATAAAAAAATAAAAAATAAATAAAAAGAGTGATCTAAGCAGATGGATGCCCTTTGGCTAAGATGAAAAAGATGATAGGAGAAAAAAATGTATTGTATGAAAAATTTAAATAACAAAGCTAATTTAGCAATGAAAAAGAATTATAAAAAAGAAATCATAATGTTGAAAAAAAACACTAAAGTGAGAGTATTCTTAATTAGTCTGGCCCTAATTTCAGTACCACTATTGTTTTCACATGAAGAAAAAGGAGAAATGCAGACGATATAATGGGAAAATATTTGGTATGAAAACAGAGACTGATTATTTCCATAGTTGTTAAAAGTTTTCTATCCATCCATCCATCAATCAATCAATCTATCTATTTACCATTTGTCATTTGTTTATTTATTTATTTTTGAGACAGGATTTCTATGTGTAGTCATGGCAATCCTGAACTAGCTTTGTACACCAAGCTGGCCTTGAACTCACAGAGATCCACCAGCCTCAGCTTCTCAAGTGCTGGGATTAAAGGTGCTAGTTTACATAGTTTTAAGCTAGTTTACATAGTTTTAAGCCAAGGGGATGCCAAGAGTTTCTAGAGAGCCCCAGAAAAGAAAGTTTTCTTCCTAGAAGTTTCAAAGAAAGCATGTCCCCACTGACTCCATGATGTCAGGCTTCTGGCCTCAGAGCTGGCCTGAGAGTATGTGTTTGAGACTCTCCCATTCATGGCAATCTTTATTTTAATTAAAAAATTATTATTATTACTTTTACAGTTTATTCACTTTATATCCTGATGGTAGCTCCCTCCCTCATCTCTTTCTGGTCCCACCCTCCCTCCCTCTTCCGCCTCCCCTAGATCACTAATAGGGGAATTCCTCCTCTCCTACTATCTGACCTTAGCCTACCAAGTTACATCAGAACTGCCTAGATCCTCTTCCTCTGTTGTCTGGTAAGGTTGTCCCAACAGGGGGGAAGTGATCAAAGATCAGGCAACTGAATTCATGTCAGAGACATGCCCTGCTCGCCTTACTCGGGAACCCACATGGAGACTGAGATACCTATGGGCTATATCTGAGCAGGGGGTCTAGGTCCTCTCCATGCATGGTCCTTGGTTGGTGCATCAGTCTTTGCTGGCTCTCCTAGGCCCAAATATTTTGGCTTTGTTGGTCTCCTTGTGGATCTCCTTTGATGTTGTAAATAAAAAATATGAGTGTTGTACTATATAATGTTTATTATTAACCCCAAAATTATCACTGTGGTATTATTTATTATCTGCTATCACAAATAATAAGACACAGACACTTGTTAGATTTATAATTGACTTAATTGCCTTGGGCCAGGGAGATTTATCATTTACACTGTCTCAATATTCTCACTCTTCATCTCTCAGCCCTCATTCAACACCATCCACTTTAGTCCTCTTCAGTTGGACTATCTTTCATCCATAATCCCATGGTACTTGCTTTTATTCTTTATCTGGGCCTTCCCACACCATCACTGGAGTCCTTTCTCCAGTCTCACATGGTCCCTTCTCCAATCTAACCCATCATGGCATCCTCCTTTCTCCTCTCTTCCCTTCTATCTGTCTCCCCTGATTCTCTCTGTCCTCTCTGTGCTTGGGAACCCTTGCCACGCCTACCCCATTCTGCCCTGTCCAGGTATAGGCCATTTTATTAGCTAATCAGGTAGGTTTATGCAACACCGATAGGTGTACCCATATCTTGAGGGCTAATAACATGCACCAGACCAACCTCCCACACTCCGGTTCCCTCAGAGTCATTCTATTCCCTGCCCCCTTCCTCCATAAGACTGCCTGCACTCTGCCCAAAGTTTGGCTGTGAGTCTCTGCATCTGCTTCGATCCCCTCTTGGGTGGAATCTTTCAGAGGACATCTGTGGTAGATCATTATGAGTGAGGTAACCCAGAACCAGAAAGACACCCATAGAACATACTCACTTATAAGCGGATATTAGCCATATACTAAACTTACTAAAATCTACAGACCTAAAGAAGCTAAACAGCAAGGAGGACCCTAGGGAGGATGCTTAAATCAGGTGAACAGAAGGTACACAGGATAGAAACTGGAAGCAGCGGAAAAGAGAGAACAGGACGGGAGCCTATCACGGCAATCTTTGAGGCCTGTGTACTGCAGCAGTTAGACTGGGATTCTCTGAGTCCAGCCTAAGTGTAGGGATTAGACTTCTGCAATCCATACTATCCTTAGGCTCTCTCTGGGGTCTGACAAATTCCTATTTCTAATGAGGCATACAGCTACAAATTCCAGAAAACCTTGGGAGAAATATCTTTGGTGAGAAATTCACAGCAACAGGGGATGAATTTCAGGCCAGAGTACTTGTAGTTAATTGGCCTGGTGCATATACATGTTGTTTTAGGATTTAAGACTTCCCTATGTGAACTTAACCACAGGCCTCATTCTATAGTGGATGTTTGTGTTGTGCTGTGCAAAGTAGATTTCTGTTCACTGGAGTACACTTTACTCCTACATGGTTTTCAAGTTAATATTGGTCCAAGAACATATGTTCCTGTGTTCTGACTTATGAAAGTGTGATGTATTTGGCTTTATTTGCACGATGTTAATGTTGGAATGCAGCTATATGTATATTAAAATATAAAATAAATCACCTCCGGACTTACAGACACATAAATGTATAAATATTAGTTACCAGTATATTTCTTTTTACTCTTCATTACGTTTTATACTCCATTAATAGATTTATGGCAGTTATTCTTCAATTGAGCCTCTAAGTCTCCAGTCATTCAAAATGTCCGTTCAATAAACCAAGCTGTGTATAGCCCTGAGTGGGTATAGAGAATTTCAAAATGAGGGCAAGAGTCTCTGTTTGTGTGTGTGTGTGTGTGTGTGTGTGTTTGATGATGATGATGTTTCTGTAAAGGACAAACACAAATACACATGTGAAGATAATCATGTACACTTTTAAGATAAAATATAAGGGGAATATGATTATGAAAATTAAAGATCAATTAACTTTTCCCAAAGAGGCCTATTTGCCTTTAGGAGATGCCTAAGGAAGTGATCTGATGATGGGGAGGAGGCCTGTCTGTGATGCTCAGGCTTCAAGCTCACATTGTATATTCTCTTCTGGTTCCTTTCCATGTCTGTTTGCCATGACCTCTGGCTGTGTCACCCCCAGTGAAGCTTTAATACCTCAGTTGTAATTTAGGGCTTTCCACAGTCCTGTTTCCATTTCTTCATTCTCCTCTTTCATCCTCTACTTCATCTACACAGTATTTTCTAGGACATCGCCTCCATTGAGCCAGGATTTTCAACTTCTATTTCTTCTATCTCTTGTATCTCTTCCCTTCCTGGTGCCATAGTTTCCAAACCTACCTTGGCACCACCTCCTTCAGAAGGTCTTCTGTCTTTCAACTAGCATCTATATTCATTTTGGTAAATTCACCATGTATTTCTGTCCCTGTCTTGTGATTTGTGCTGACAGACTGAGTCCATCATATTTTCAAAATTCTTGCTCTCTTTGCAACCATACTTGTTCCTGTGGTCCCTCCAGGGTATTTACCAGCAATAGAAGTGGCTAGAGGAATGTCAGAGAAGTGATGTGTCAGTTCTGTGAAGAAGCTATTTTGCATTGTTCCACATGGCACTGCCATGGCCTCAGATGTCCCATCATGGCCATTCCTTTAGATTGCTTCCAGGAAGGAACCAGAGCATGGAGCAGGAGTACAGCTGACCATAAAGGACTGTGACTGCTTCCAGAAACCTGTGGTTGTGTTATCAAGTGTAGTCTGTCATGAGATGATTTATACAACGGTTCTTGCAGTCAGCCATAAATTATCACTAATTGCATACATGGTTTCTCTTCCTCTTTAGGATATGAGCTTCCTGTAGAACCTACAATGGGTTGGCCTTTGAATTTATCACAGTTTTCTTGTTAAATATTTATTTTTTGGTATAGTGAGTGGGAACATGATTTCAGGAAAGGTACCAGTACAGAAGCCAAGATGAGGACATGTTGTGATGGTGATAGAAGAAACAGTTGCTCATTTTCTAGCGATAGCCTGGCCTGACTCTTTTCCCTTAATAGCTTTCTATTCTGCTGAGTTGCACTATGAGCCAGTGAGAAATGTCTTTTTTTTTTCTTTTTAATCTAAAGCTGGGTTTAAAAGATAAAATGCACAGGATATTATTTTAGGACAATTGCCTTTATAAAGGGAATGGTAGTTAACCTTAGCTGTCAACCTAATTGTCTTGGAATCAACAAAGAGGCACTTCTCTGGGTAGGTCTTTAAGGATGTTTCTAGGAAGGATTAACTGACAGGAGGGAAGATAGCCCAGAAGGAAGGGGAACTTCTGATGGTGGTCTGGATATAAATAGGTGCTAGGGGAAGAAGGCATATTGCTTTAGCCTACTCATTTTTACTCCTTGCTGATTAATGCATGTACCCCGTTATTCCCTCTGCTGCTGCCTCTATTCCTGGCTGCCGTTGGGACCCAGTTTATTTGGTTTTCTAAGATGGACTGAAAAACAGCAGCTCTGTGGGAGTGCTCTAGGCTTTCAAACTGAGACTGATGAGGCATCTCAGTTCTTGGGTTCAGAAAGGTACTCAGCCTTTCCAGTGTGTAGATATTGCTAGATAACTGATGCCATATAGTACAAGACTGTGATAGCAAAGGTGCTTCTAGAGCAACAGACTTGCAACAATGAACTTCTGTATTCAGTTTAGTTGTATCTGCAGCTGGTTCTCTAATTTGATACAGCTATAAAAGACTTTTGTGGTAGCATGTAGAACTCTGATAATACATAGAGGGAACTATTTAAATAACTATGCAAGATAAATGCATTTTATACTTTCCATTCTTGTGAGGAGCAAGAAACTTAGTAACTTGATATTAAAACTTCTGAACATTTATAGTTAAGTAAGGATTTTATTGATGCTGTCTGGTTACTTCTAGCATCTCTGGATAATGTAATAAAGGAAAACAGTGGGCTTAGAGATGAACTTTTGCCATCACAGAGGTGTACAATCTTAATTTAAATTAATTTTTGATAATTTTATACAATGTATTTTGACCATATTACCCCCTACTCCCAATTCCTCCTAGAATATTTTTCTACCCATGAGTCCACTTTTTACTGGTAATATACTGTAGGTTATGTGGTGATCCATTGCAGTAGGATCCATCTACCTGGACCACACGCTTAAAGAAAACTTCACTGTCTTAGAAGTTATTGATCATCAGTAGTTCCTCAGCTAGGTATGAGACTCCATGCTTATCTCCCTTCTCCATGCTGATAATTATTTTTCTGACTTGAGCTTGCACAGTCTTGTAAATGTGCTGTCACAACCACTGCGAGTTCATATGTACAAGTGTCCAGCTGTGTCTAGGAAAAACGCTTCTAACACTCATCCACTGCCTCTGGCTATAGCAACTTTTATGTCCTTTCTTCTAAAGTGAGCCCTGAGACTTGGGAAGAGGGTACAGTTTAGGTTTGAATATTATATGGTCTCTTGTTTTCTGTACCTTGACTGCTTGTGGGTCTCTGTGTTAATCACTACTTACTGCAGAAAGAAGCTTCTCTGTTGAGAACTGAGATATGCACTAAACTCTGGGTACAGCAACAAGTCATTAGGAGTCAATTTAATACTTTGACAATTAACAGAGCAAAAGTAGTAGATTCTCCCTCAGGGCCTATGACCTGTCTAGCCACAGGTTCTTGGACCTGATAACAGTGCCAGATACTACCTTTATTTTTTGAAGCAAGTCTTAAATTCAATAAGAAAGTGTCTAGTTACACAAATAACATTCATGCCACTATTATATCAGTGGGTATATGTTAACTGGCCACTTGTTATTTTAGCTTGTAGGGTTTATAGATGAGTAAGTTTGATTACTTTTATCCTCTGAATATGCATAGGAACTTCCAGCAGTATGAAAGCCAAGCAATGGGGATGAAACTTCTAGTCCAGTACCAACTTGATTTCTCCATATATTCCAAGTATGAGTATATTCAGAAATAGGGCCACATTCTGGAGGGTTACCAAAAGCATTGGCAAAAACTTGTATTGTTTGAGGATCCATGGAAATTCACTAGCCATTTGTATTTCATCATTTGAGAACTTTGTTTTAGCTATTTTTTCCCCTGGATGTTTACTTTCATATGATCTAGATACTAACTCTCTTGCAGATGGATAGCTGGTAAAGATTGTCTTCCATTTTTCAGGTCAGCTTTTCACTTGAATGATGATGTCCTTGATATAAAAATTATTTTTAGTTTTAGAAAGTTACATTTATCAATCGTTGGTCTGAATTCTGAGCTACTGAGGTGCTGTTCATAAAAATCTCTTCTTATCCAAGAAGTTCATACAAATTACTTACTTTCTTCTCTATCAGTTTCAGGGTATCAGGGCTTGTAGTGATATCCTTGATCCATTTGGAGTTTAGTTATGTACGGGTGAGAGATAAATAATTATTTTCAGTTTTCTTCATGTAGGTATCCAGTTTGACCAGCATCATTTAAAGAAGACAATGTCTTTTCTTCAATGTGTACTATTAACCTCTTTGTCAATTAACATTTGGCTGTAGGAGTGTGGACTTATATGAGAGTCCTCATACTATTTAATTAGCCAATATATCTGGTTTTATGCCAGCATGATGCTATTTTTATTACTATACCTCTGTAGTATTATTTGAAATCAGGGGTGATGATACTACCAGCAGTTTTTTCTTATTCTTTGGGATTATTTGGGCTTTCTTTGGCCATTTGTGTTTCCGTATGAATTTTGAGATTATCTTTTCAGTTTCTGTAAAATATTCCGTTGGCGTTTGAATGGGAATAGGATTGAATGTGCACATTACTTTTGAAAGTATGGACGTTTCCCCAGTGTCAGTCTTATCAGTCCATGAACTAGGAAATATACCTATTTTTGGATTTTTGCTCAATTTCTTTCTTTGGTTCCTTGAAGTTTTTATTGTACAGGTTTTTACTTCCTTGATTAGATTTGTTCTATATTATTTTAGGCTGCTGTGAATGCTATTGTTTCCTTGTTTTATTCTCAGTGTACAATTTTTAAACATGAAGGCTTTTTTGATGGAAAAATACAACCCAAGAAACCTAACCACTTTCAAGAAAACACAGGAAATAACTAACCTCACTACAGTAAAACAAAAAGTAACCAAGCACACAAACTTACTACCATAGCCAACATCAAAATTCAAAGGATCTAACAGCCACTGGTCATTAATCTCTCTCAACATCGATGGACTCAATTCTCCAATAAAAAGACATAGACTAACAGAATGGATGCGTAAACAAGACCCAGCAACCTGTTGCATACAAGAAACACACCTAAGTCACAAAGATAGACATTACCTCAGGGTAAAGGGCTGGAAGATGGTTTTCCAAGCAAACGGACCCAAGAAGCAAGCAGGAGTAGCCATTCTAATATCTGATAAAATAGACTTTCAATCAAAATTAATAAAAAGAGATGGGGAAGGACACTTCATGCTCATCAAGGGAAAATTCTACCAGGAAGATATCACAATCCTGAACATCTATGCCCCAAATACAAAGGCACCAACATTTGTAAAAGAAACATTGATAAAACTTAAACCACACATAGATCCCCACACATTAATAGTGGGAAACTTCAACACCCCACTCTCAACAAAGGACAGGTCAACAAAACAGAAATTAAACAAAGAAACAATGTCTCTAACAGAGGTCATGAATCAAATAGACCTAACAGACATCTACAGAACCTTACACCCAAACACAAAAGAATTTACCTTCTTCTTAGCACCTCATGGAACGTTCTCCAAAATAGACTATATGGTTGATCACAAAGCAAGCCTCAACATATACAAGAAGATTGAATCCCTTGATTCCTCTGATCTCCATGGGATAAAGCTGGAACTTGACAACAACAAAAATAGCAAAAAGCCTACTCACACATGGAAACTGAACAACTTGCTACTAAACGACAGCTGGGTCAGGGAAGAAATAAAGAAAGAAATTAAAGTCTTCCTAGAATTCAATGAAAATGAAGACACAACATACCCAAACTTATGGGACACAATGAAAGCTGTTCTAGGAGGAAAGTTCATAGCACTAAATGCCTTCAAGAAGAAATTCGAGACTTCTCATTCAGGCAACTTAATGGCTCACCTAAAAGCCCTAGAAAAAAAAGAAGCAGACTCACCAAAAAGGAGTAGATGGCTAGAAATAATCAAACTCAGGGCTGAAATCAATAAATCAGAAACAAATAAAACAATTCAAAGAATCAATGAAACCAAGAGCTGGTTCTTTGAGAAAATCAGCAAGATAGACAAACCCTTAGCCAAACTAACTAAAAGGCAGAGAGACACTATCCAAATCAACAAAATTAAAAATGAAAAGGGGGGCATAACAACATACCCTGAGGAAATCCAAACAAAAACTTTTATGCCACAAAATTTGAAAATCTAAATGAAATGGACAATTTTCTTGATCGATTCCACTTACCAAAGCTGAATCAAGACCAGATAAATCAATTAAATGGTCCTATACCCCCTAAGGAAATAGAAGTGGTCATCAAAAGTCTCCCATCCAAAAAAAGCCCAGGACCAGATGGTTTCAGCCCAGAATTCTACCAGACCTTCAAAGAAGAGCTAACTCCAGTTCTCTTCAAACTGTTCCACAAAATAGAAACAGAAGGAACACTACCAAACTCATTCTATGAAGACACAGTCACTTTGGTACCTAAACTTCACAAAGAGTTTTTCTCCATTTAGGATAATGTTGGGTGTGGGCATACTGTACATTGCATTTATTAAATTAAGGTATGTCTCCTGTATCAATTTCTAGATTCTCAAGGACTTTTATCATGAAGAAATGTTGAAGTTTTCAATGGTCTTTTTGGCATCTAACAAGGTGATCATTTGCTCTCTGTCATTGAGTCTATTGTGTGATGGATTATTGATTTACATATGTTGAACCATTCCTGCATCACTGGAATGAAGCCAACGTGATTATGGTAAGTAATGTATTCTATGCATTGCTTTTTAAATTAAATTTTTAGTTTTTACATTAATTACATTTATTTTCTTTGTATCCAAGCTGTATCCCCCTCCCTCATTTCCTCCCAATGCCACTCTCCGTCATCTCCACCCATGCCCCTTTCCAAGTCCAAGGATAGGGGAGGTCCTCCCTCCTTCCATTTGACCCTAGTTTATCAGGTCTCATCAGGATTGGCTGTATTGTCCTCCTCTGTGGCCTGGTAAGGCTGTTCCCCCCTCTGGGTGGAGTTTATAAGTATTTTGTTGAAAATTTGTTTTGTATTTATGTTCATCAGAAAGCCTATAATTTTCTCTTTTTGTTGGATCTTGTCTAATTGGCCATCAAGGTAATATGGATTTTGTTGAAACAACTTGAGTATAATTTTTTAGAAACATTTCTGTTTTATAGAATAGTTTTATGAGTATTTGTGTTAATTCTTTGAAGGTCTGGTGGAATTCTGTGCTGAATCTATCTACCCTTGTGCTTTTTTTTGGTTTGGGAGATTATTATTATTTTTTAATCACTGCTTCTATCACATTGGGCAATTTGGATTTATTTAAAATTTTTACTTTGCCTTGATTTAATATTGTTGGGCCATATATCTATGTACTTATTTATTCTTTTTATATTTCTTCAGTTTGGGGGAACATAGCTTTTTAAAGTATATCCTTATGATTCTTTGAATTCTTCAGTTTCTGTTGTGATGTGTTCTTTTTGTCTTTAATTTTATTAATTGAGATTCTTTCTTTCTTTTGACTTTATATTTTTGGAATATCATTTTATATCCTTTTACTCTAATATGCTATCTATTGTTGATGGTGAAGTATATTTTCCAGAGACAGCAGAAAGATGAATTGTAATGGTTTCCAGTCCCATCTATTAGTCTGTATTTTTATTGGTGAATTATGACTATTAATATCCAAAGTTTGACAGGTGTGTGTTAATTCCTATTATTTTGTTGATTTTGTGATGATCTCAGATCTTCTTCGACTATTTGTTTTGGTATTGTTCACCTGTTTTCTGTGGCTCCTTAGTTGTGTTTACTGTTCTTTTCAGATAGATTTTATTTTTGTACCATCTGTAGATCTGGATTAATTTGTGTGTGTGTGTGTGTAGGTTTGGCTGTCCTGGATCTTCCTTTGTAGACCAGGCTGGCCTCCTTAGTGCTGGTATTAAAGACCTGTGTCACCACCACCCAGCATCACTTATTTCTTTAATCCACCCATCCTCAACCTGAGGGTTGTGACTCCTTTGGCAAAACTCTATCTCTAAAATTGTTTACATTGTGATTCATAAAGTTACAAAATTACACTTAAAAAGTAGCAATGAAAATGAAAATAATCTTATAGTTGGGGGTCACCACAACTTGATGACCAGCATTAAAGGGTTACAGCATTCAGAAGGTTCAGAACCACTGCATCTGTGTTTTTTGTTTTTTGTTTTTTTTAATCATGAAACACTTTTATTTTCCCTTCAATTTTGATACATGGTTTGGCTGGGAATTTATTTATCTAATACCTCAGTATCTTGTTGATCATTGAAAGAGGTCAGGACAGGAATTGAAACAGGGCAGGAACCTGGAGGCAGGAACTGATGCAGAGGCCATGGAGAGGTGCTCCTTACTAGCTTGTTCCTAAAAGCTTGCTCAGCCTGCTTTCTTAAAGACCCCAGGACCATCAGCTGAGGAATAACACCACTCACAGTGGGCTGAGTCCTCCCCCACCATTAAGAAAATGCCTGACAGGCTTGTCTACAACTTGATCTTAATTGTGGATCCCTCCTTGCAGATGATTAAAGCTGTGTCAAGTTAACCAAAAATTATCCAGCATAGAGACATTACAGAGGTTATAAATCTCCAGCTTTCCCAGTTATCTATGAACCTTTTCTCATTTTTGTCAGAGTAGTAACATGTCCACTATTGGTTACTAAAATGGATTTTCCTCTCATGGCATTCGTTTTGGGGAAAGAGAAAAATTGTATATACAAATGGATATTAGTAGAAAAGTCATATGCTATATAAATGTAGTAATCCTCTAACAATATGGCTGATGTTAAACCTTGTAGGCATTTTGAATTTGACCTCTAATAGTATATCAGCAGCACTTTAGTATTCTGTTGCCAAACACTTAGCCTCGATGGCTGTCTACTTGTGAAGAGTTAAGACTTTTATAACTTTTATAATGCAGCTGAGGTTGTAGGGTACTCAACATGCACGAGACCCTGGGCTTAATCTCTAGCTTTTAATAATTGAACAGATAAGAATGTATCATTCAGAATCTATTATCTCTCCATTACCTAGGATTAAGCAAAAAATTTACTGGAATTTTCATATAGGGGCCACTGAGGGCAACATTCTTAAATAATTATCAAAAAGGAGTGAAGGATAATAATAAATTTCAGTTATACAAAAGCTTTTTTTAAAAAAAATCTAAATAAAAGGAACACAATCAAATTCATGACAAAAGTTGGGCTTACCGCATGGAGAAGGCGCCCTTGAGGAGGCAGTTGAAAAGTATGAAGCTTGGAGACGGGGGCCTGAGCCACCAGAGGGGTCCATGGTATAGACGTATTGAGAGCTGAGGAGTTTTGAGATTTACTGAGTGAGCCAGGGAACAAAGCCAAATTGTTTTTATCCAAAGAAGGAGACTGGACCAACAAGAGTGGCGTTCTCACCCTCCTCGCAAGTGTTTGCTTGTCTTGACTTTCTGAATTCCTTCTCCAGTGCCAGAATGGGGAATACTGATAAGAATGTCTTTTCAAAACCTCAGACAAAAGCGTTGTCTGAATTTCAATATACCAATGTAATTTCAATGCTCATTTTAACAGTGACTTGGATCAGCATGGAGAGATTCAAATACAAGGCAGCCATGGATTTCTTCCTTCTTCGTTTTCACAGTAGTGGAAGTGAAACACGTCTTCTCCCACTTCCTCTGTGTCCATCAGTTCTTGTCATCTGTCTGTGATACCTTCATCAGAGCAGTCTTAATTCTTGTTTTTATATTCTTAGCCACTCTTTGTTTTTTGCCTTTGATCATGGGAAAAGAAGGAGTAAGAGCTTCCTGGGGTGGAAAAATGGAAGAGATTCTGAGTTACTGTTAACCATCTAGAACACAGATGGACTCTTTCTGACCATGAAAGCAGTCCTAATATTTTATGCATCAGAGTGCATGAAGATTGCAAGTTCATCACGCCTGTGTAATAACATCTGTGTGTCACAGCAGTAGAGCTTCATGACTCCCACCCTTTCTTTAGAGAGGACACTACACTGGGCAAGCACAGGCTTCATTACTTGACACATGCATGTGGGATTTACAGTTCCAGCGTCTGGTACATTTCTCACATATGTGCTCAGCCTTGTCACTACCACACCTATTTCCAAAGCACCTGCCCTGTGGGCGATATTCAGACTCTTTGGTCCAGGAAGAATACTTATTTCAAGGAACTCAGTGTCACAAAGTGATCCATAAATAGTGTGGTTAGCATAAATGTAAAGCTATGAGATCTTCCTATTAGTTATATGTAGGATGAATGTTTCCCCATCCCACTGAAGTCGAAGAAGATGTTGCATGCAAGTTTTCTGGATCAAGGGGGCATGCCATTCCAATCTGCAGGAGATTTGAGTGGTATGCCGCGAGCATACAGCTTTTCATATGAGCACAGGGAGCTAGAAGGGACACATGGGAAGTGAAAGTAGAGGGACATTCAGGATCACGAGAGCACTGAAGGCCATGTAACCTTGCCAAAGAGTACATATTTTTTCCCACATATGGTGAGAACTCATAACAAATTTCATGCCAGGGAAGACAAGAATCACTTACGTTTCAGGAAAGTTCCAAAGGAAATATTTGAAGGTACAGATTGAAGCTGATATCCTTGTTAAAAAAAAGAAGAGCTAGGAAATTATTGCAATTACTCAACTGAAAGAACATGAATTTCAGGGCTTGAATGGAAATGGAGAGTTATCTTCAGTTGGTTCTCTGAGAAGCAATATCAGAGACTAGGATTTGAGGGTAATTTAGTTGGATGAGCACAGAAATAGGCTAGCAAGTCAGGCCAGTGGCAGAAGGATGAAATCAAGGGCAAATGTGAGACTTATCAGATTGCCACGGTGAAATTGAGACTACATCCTGCTAGGACACTTTTGTGTTGGTGTTGATAGTTATCCTGTCAAATTAGGGGAGGTGGGTTTATTTATTTCCCAAGTAATCTCATTTATCATCGATTGGAAACCTTCCTGAGGACATTAGCTCCCTAACAGTTGATGCTTGCCCTATGTAGAAGAGGCCTGTGAAGGAAACAGAAGCCCCCAGGCTGAAATTGAGAATTCAGAAGTCAAGAAGCTCTGAGAAACTGAGGGAGGGTGAGTGTTCAGGCCTTCCCAGCAGGGTACCAACTTGTTGCCTTAAGTTAGGAGGCAGAATGAATAAGTGGTTTATGGTAGGGAGAGGGAATTAGATAAACATTTTCCAACTTTTTGAGAGTAGTGGATAGATAAATATTAATAAAACAGATAAATATTAATAGTAAAATATTAATAATAAAATATTAATATTGAAAACAAAAGTGAACTGCAAAGTTCCTTAATCTTCTGAATTTCAAGTTGTTGTGTTTTTTTTTTTGTTTTTTTTTTTTTTTAGTTTTGAGACTGCTTCTGGTAAAGAGTTAGTAAAAGGATTAAAGGCAACTTTGATAGTATCTACTAAGTAAAGGTCTCTAGTATTCAATTAATGATACATAGATATTTACTGAGTGCTTGTTATGTGAAAAGAAACAACTCTACCTGTTTAATTTTATCTTATCTTTTCAGTGAAATTTACAAGAATAGGTACCACTACCATTCTCTCTTAACAGAAGAGGAACCTAAACAGCAGCGAAACAGTGCCGTACCAAAGTGGCTGCTGTGGCTACCCCATGTAGTTGGATGAACAATGGTAAACAGAATTGCTAAGGCTGTGCTGATTTTTCTTCACTATCTTGTTTATTGAATATCTATCGTGTGTCAGGCTTTTCTCAGTTTCAAACATTTTACTCACTGATTACATTTTCCCCAAAGAATGAACTAACATAATTCTCCTTTCTCAACATATATTTTTTTAAAATTCCAAGATAAATATCAAACATATGTTAAGAAAGCACACATGAGCCCACAGTGGTTGTGACAGTATGCAAATTCTCAGCAAAGAGAAGGGAGTTTGGCATTTAGTCCCACCCCAACTGAGGAGCTATTGGGAATTTATAGCTACTAAGAAATGAAGAATTAGTCTTGTCAAAGGTGTGGCCTCTGATCGGTGAGCTGTACTCCATATGAAGGCCATACATCTAAGTGAGTATGGGCAGCACAAACTGATCTTGATGGGTTTAAAAACAGAAGGCACACAAAGTTGGGTGTGTTGGGGCAGTGTATATAGGAGGAGCTGAGGTGAATATGAGTAAAGCACCTTGCAGAAAAATCTCAAAAGACTAGTAAAAATGAAGGAAAAGTTAAAATGCTCTTCCAAGGTTTCCAAACAAAATTCTAAGAAACAAAAATAGGCTATTTTAATTATAAAATCAATGATTATGGAGTGGTATCTACTTATTTTTGTCTTTATTTCCCTGTCAGAATAATAGTTTTATGTATAAGTCCTTTTTATGTTTTACTATTAGGATAAGTCTATGTTTTCAAAGTTTGTCATCGTTGAGCTAGTCTCTTCATTTTTTAAAATATTATGTACAGGAACACACACTCTTTTTTTTTTTTTTTTAGTTCTAGCCTATCTTTTTAATACTTGGCTGACCTTAAACACATTCCTAAATCTTTTGGAAACTTGTTCTTCTCATTAAACCAGATATGCTAAATGCTTTCTAAAATCTTTCCCTGTACGAAATTCTGTGATGGTGTATGCATATTCTATTTCCTTAATTCTACATATAAGGAAATAAATTCAACTTTCTGGTCATCGCTCAGAAGCCAGAGGAATTTGAATCAGCATCTCTAAGTGGAGTCTGCACTCCCATGCTCACTGAAGTATGATTTATATCTTAGACACATAAGCAAATTAAATGTCTGATGATGAATGAGTGAACAAAAATATGGTAGATAATAAAATTGAACATCATTTAGACTTAAAAAAGGGAAGCCCTGTGTTTTTTACTTGCTTGTTAAACCTGGCGGACTTACATTCTTTGTAAATGCTACTAAGCTTGGTGTATTTTATTCTTAAAACAAGAATATTAGCTACTCAAATTATGAATGAGAAGACTATTAGAAGTATGCTTAACATATCATAACTTTGAAAATTCTGAAAATACCTGGGAATACTAATTCATAGTTCCTGTATCTTGAAGGACTCAAAAACCCTCTACATAATTATAAACTGTGTCACTGTTAGTAGATAAATGTACTCATGAAAAACAAAAATAGCTCTTTGGCCCATTTACTGTGAGAATGAAGATCATTCTCAGCAATCAGACAGTCGGCATCCCAGAAAATGTGGGCATTACTCTGAAGAAGCACAAAGTCATTGTGAAGGGCCCCCCAGGGGAACTCTGTGGAGAGACTTCAATCACATCAAGAGCTGAATCTTCTCGGAAAAAAAAAGAGGCTCTGGGTTGACAAATGGCAGGGAAACAGAAAGAAACTGGCTAGTGTCAGAACCATCTGCAGTCATGTTCAGACCACGATCAAGGGAGTTACACTGGGCTTCCATTACAAGATGAAGTCTGTATGCTCACTTCTTCCTCAGTGTCATTATCCAGAACAATAGGGCTTTGGTTAAAATCCAATTTTGGGGGGGGGAGGGGTGAAAAATACATTGGCAGGGGTTGGATGAGTACATGTTCTCTCTCTCAAGCCCTGAAAGACGAATTAATCATTGAAGGAAATGATAGTGAACTTGTCTCAAATTCAGCAGCTCTGATTCAGCAAGCCACAACAGTTAAAAAAGAGGATATTACAAAGTTTTTAGCTTGTGTCTGTCTGAAAAGGAAACAGAGCAGCAAGTTGATGAGTAAGACCTAGGTTACCCAGCAGCAGAAACAAGATCCTAAATTATAAGTGTGATTTGGGGTGTCTTTGGGAGAAATAAAAGACTTATATTGAAAAAAAAACAGAAATACTCAGTAAAATATTGTTAATCAAAATTAACAACACAGACAGACAATCATGGGCTGCAATGAGATTTATCCCGGTGGAACATAGAAGGCTGGCTCCAAATTTTAAAAGTATTCAGTGTCACACTAGTCCATTGAAGAAGTAATATCACACTCTAGAGAAAGCCTTTAAAATTTCAGCACACATTCATGGTATAAACTCTAGATAACATAGTGTGCACTGATGCAAATTAGAAACTCTCATCTTAGAAACTAAGATGAGGAGTAAGGCAAGGGACTCTCATCCTACAACTCTTCAACATCATCCCCAATCGTGGCTAATTTAGTGAGACAAGAGGAAAAATGAACTTGGAAAGGAAGAAATAAAACTGTTTTTACTGGGGAATATGACGTTATATGAAATCAGAAAAAGTAATCCTAGAACTAGAAAGTGAATAAGGTTGTGAGAAATATGGATAATGCATAAAAGTCAAACATTTCCCCAAATACCAGCATGAAACAAGTAAAATATGAAATGAAAAATGTAATGGAAATTTTAGTTTCTTTAAAAATTCAGTTATGTTACATGAATATGTTTTTGTTTTAATCCCATGTGCTGAGTTTTAGTTTGGGCTTTAGTTTGTCCACAGCTGATACCTGTCGTGTTCCGGGTGTGGTCATTGCCAGGTGGTAATGGTCTGCCTTGTGGAGCACAGAGAGGGGCAGGGTCTAGGGCTCTGAGGATATAAATGTGGGAGACTAGAAAGAGAAGGTGTGGCCTGGGTAGCGTGTAGAGAGTGGCAGTTTGGAGAGACCTGAGGTGAACAGTGTGGTGGCTTGGAGACAGACGAACAGAAACATTTCAGTGCAGAGGATGGGAGGAGACTGCCTAGTGCATTTGCTGTTGACAGAGGATGGTATAATCCCCAAAAGAACCCTTCATCCCTTAACAGCCAGGAAAAATAAAAGGGGTCTGCACCCATTCTCCCTACTAACTTCTCTCCTATCTAGGGTTGGGGTTTGGAAGGGAGAGATTATAAGGTATACCAATAAAAAAAGAGTTTAAAAATGAGTGCTACAGAAAAATTCAATATTTACATTCGTAGTGAACGACTTAGTTACAATTCTGACAGAATATATACAGCGTTCTATCTGAGGAGACACCCTAATACAAACTTAGACCACTGTGAATCCTGAGAGCTACCATACTGTTGACAGGGGAACACATGCCCATTGATGGAATAGAGACATGGATGCTATGGAAGTAATCAACAACTTTCTGATTGAATTTCGGGCCTATTCAATCAAACTTATACTTGATGCGGTTAATTTGATGAAAACATCCTAAAGCTAGCTAGGTTACTGGCCTAGGGAGAATCTTGAACTGATATTTTGCTAAGTAAACACAGGATCAAACTTCTTTCTAACTTCTTATCCTTATGCCCATACATTAGTGCATCCCTTATCAGAGAAGCTTCTTTTGCAGTAGATGACAATAATTGACCCACAACTGGCCAATAAGCAGAGAATAAAAGAGGGTTCAGTGAGCACCTCAAAATGGGACATCTTTATTATAACCCCTTACCTCAAGGCTCAGAAATCATTGTGGAAAAGAAGCAAGAGTTTAAGAGCCAGAGGTGGTGGATATCTGTGGCAAAAAAAAAAAAAAAAGTATTTGCTGTACATGCCAGGGACACTCAAAGCTGCTATGATTGCATGCACAAGATCGCTACACAATGTTAAGTCAACCAAATTCCTCATCTAGAAAGGTCAAGAGCTTACAAAATCCCACCTGCCATTGGAGAGAGAGAGAGAGAGAGAGAGAGAGAGAGAGAGAGAGAGAGAGAGAGAGAGAGAGAGAGAGAGAACATATGTAGTTGGAGGATAGCAGAGGAACTGGAGGGAGTAAATAGGGGTAGATGTATTATAATGCATTAAAATATGTTATATTCATGTACGAAATTCTCAGATAAAAAAAGGAAAAACAATATTGATGCATGAAATCGGAGAAGTCAGTGGAATGTGAGCTACCATGGTCAGGTACTCAGTACTTCATGGCATCACTTCTTTCTTACCTGATCTACGAATTCAGTACAACCCAAGTACAGCCTTGTAAGGAAATGTGCTTAAAGGTTTGAAATCACACACATAATGCTGGTAAAAAAAAAAACCAACAACAACAAAAAACAAAAAACAGTAACTTTGGGGCTGGACACTTTATCATAATTAAAAAGCCTTTCACTCCAGATAAGGAGGGAAGAATCGGAAAATGCAAAGCAGATACATGAACGCTCACACACACATCACTTATGAGCTGACGGCTTTAAGACGCTAGAAGGGTTTATTTAAAATCAGAAGAGCTCAGGGATGGCGACGTAAGTCTTCATGGGATCTAAGTCTCAAGAAGAACAAGTGCTGAGGAACTGCTGGGGGCAGTGCTAGCTCTTTTTGCTTGTTTGTTTGTTTCATCTTTTAGTTTTACATCTTATTTACTTATTCTCTCCTGGTTGATTTATTTAATTTCGCTGTGTGTGTGAGCAACACGCGTGCACGTGTGCGTGTGTAGAGCCAAAGGTCAGAGGATGACGTTCAATAGTCAGTTTTCTCCCTGTGCTCTGTGGCTCCTGAGGCTCAAACTCAGGCGTCATGATTGACGGGAGGCGCCTTTACCCACTGAGTGAGTCATCTTTCTAGCCTTCTTTTCCTTTTCAAGGTTTAGCCTTTGTGTTCAAGAGAGTTCTATTTCAAAAGACGGCAAAATCAACTAAGCATCTGTACGGAAAGAAAATAACACAATTAATTATTAAGTAATAATTGGGAGAATATTGAAAAAGGACAGGAGCACAGATAAAATTACATCATATTTTTATTGTGTATATTTTTATTATAATGAAGGTAGCATGGTTCGTATGGACAAAGCAATTCTTGAAAGAGTGAACTAGGAATGTGGGAAAAACATGAGAAAAAGAACTTGACACATAATTAAATTTGGTTAAAATGTTTATGTATAAAGAAATGGGAGAAAGCAAAAATTTGAACAGTGACTTTTTGTAGTTTGTGGACCATCCATGGGTTTCATTTTTCTGCTCACATGTCTGTGTTTTACAAGTTTTTAAGAGATGAGCAATATGCATTTCACTGTCAAGAAAAGATACTCAAAACAGAGAGACAGGGCAGAAGACAGCCCCTGTGAGGCTGAGTGCTCTCCCAAGAAGCCTGTTCTGTCCCCTTCTTACTCCCTCTCCCTCAAGCATCTCGGCATCCTTTCCTTTGTCCTACGGCTCCCACATTCAACTCACTGTGTGGGCAGAACTGGAATAAGACAGTGATGTTGAAGAAACAGTGTGTGATACCATCGGGAAGAAATTAAGAAGTAGTTTTAAATGAAGGCTGGAGGATTTGTCAACAAGTTGGAGAGCATCCAGAGGACCAAAAAATGACTGAAGACCTGAGGATGGAGGCTGGCTGGAAAGGAGAGATGAAAAGACAGTGTGTTTAACTTGGCCACACTGTAAGCAGAGTCTGAAAAACAGCATTGGAGCTCAATCAAACCACCAACAATTGCCAGGCAGATTCCCATCCTGAGTGACCTGGAGAGGTCAAAGCTGACTCTTAAAATGTCCAGTGCTTTTTAGTTCAACCTGAGGTTAAAGACCATATCTTCCACAAAGTACAGACGGCTTTGCGTGTGTGCCAAGAGCTTGTCTTCAAGATGCAAACATTGTGTAGAGAAAGCAAGCCTCTAAAATTTCTGGTGACAGAAAACGCTGACACAGCCAGATACATTTTGCCAGGTTTATTCAGTATAAGTGCTTTAAGCATTAAAAAATAAGTTTTATTCCTCCTTCTTTTTGTGGTTTATTTTTCATGCTTGTTTTGTGGTTATTTTTGAGGGGCATATCAAGAAAGAGTGATGATAGAAAATAAGAGAGATAAATAAAAAAATGAGGCTTTTGAGTTCTGGTGAGTTTGTGAGTGAGAGCAGCCAGGGAGATTCCCATAGAGATGGTGGGCTCATCCACAGCTCCTAACAGTAACTGCATTGACATAAAAGCCAGGGAAGAGGATGGTAGCACCATCTACACAGGTGGAGAAGGAGGAAAGAACCCTTGTATCCCGGGCTGGACTGTGTCCTAGTCAGGATCTTGGCACATTTGTACCTGTCAGATTGTCGAAGTGCACCACAGCCCTGTGCAAAGCAGCTCTTGCTGCTGCTTTTAAATTTGATTACAATAGAATCATACCACTTTCCATCTTCCCTTTTCTCCTTCCAGTTTCTCCCAGGGGTCCTCTCTCAAACTATGCCCAGCCCCACCACACCACTTTAGAGTTGATAGCTTCTTTTTCTTTGTTATTGTTACAGATATACATATGTATGTATATGCACACATGTACGTATATGCATACATATTGCACATATATACATATGTTTATCCTAGCTGTTGAATCTGGGTTTGTTGTTTGTGTGTACATGGTTTCAGGGCTGATGGCTTTATACTGGACAGCCAATAAAAGGGCATAACCCCAAAGGAGGCTAATTCTCTTCCCAGCAGTCATTAGTTGCAGTTCTTTGTCTAGGGGTGGGACCTGGCAAAATTTTCTCCCTTGCATGTTTACATGTCCATTGACATTGCCATTTTCATGCTCTAGTTTACCCAGCCATTTCTAGGAGAGACTCTTTTACAGTAGACTTTTCTGGTGTTCTGGTTCTTACATTCTTTCCACCACCTCTTCCCTGAGCCATAGGTGTAGGAGCTGTGTTGCTGATACATACATTAGGCATGGCCTTTCCATGACCTGTTGATCTATGCATCGTGTCCAGTTGTGGTTTTCTGTGAAGGTTTCCATTTGATGGGGTAATTATTGTTATTGCGGTAATTATGCTTATCTGTAGTTATAAGGATGAGTTTCAGAATATAGAAAGAGATCATGCTAGTCTAATAAAGCATCTGTAGTATGGTCTTTTGTAAGGTCCATGACTTCACTAGGTCCAGGAAGCTGTCTAGGATTCCAGTACCAGGTACAATTTCCCTCCTACTGAGTGGGCCTTAAGTCCAATTACACAGCTGTTGGTTGCTACCAACATGTGAAACTGAGGTCTCCATCAATAATCTATATTGCTTTGGGAGCCAACCATTTTGAAAGGAAGTTTCTCATGTCTAGTACTGGTGTTTTTTGTTAGTCTACTTTTTCTCGTGGGGGACATTGTCGGCCCAAGTGGTTTAACTTATATATACATAAATTTTAGTTAAATGCAAAGTGATAGGATTTCTTGAGGCTTTATCAAATAATCTTGGTGTTACTTGTCTGTGGTCTCTCCTACTCCTTCTGGATTGTGGAATCCCCTCCCAAGTCCTTTCATTTTCTGCTTTATATTACTTGTATCTTCCTATTCTCCACCTAAGACTCTCTCACCTATGGTCATTTTATACTTTCATGGTTTCTGTGGTTACTCCATATTATGTATTCACATCTGAAGACTCAGATCTGGGAACCACAAAAGAGAGAGAACATGGGGATTTTGGCTTTCTTTCTTTTTTTAGATTTATTTATTTATTTATTATGTATACACTGTTCTGCCTGCATGTATGCTTGCACGCCAGGAGAGGGCACCAGATCTCATTATAGATGGTTATGAGCCACCATGTGGTTTCTGGGAATTGAACTCAGGACCTCTGGAAGAGCAGCTAATGCCCTTAAACTCTGAGCCATCTCTCCAGGCCAGGCTTTTGGCTTTCTGAGTGAGTTATACCACTCAGTATAGTCTTTTCTAACTCCACCCATTTACCTAAAATTTTTATAATTTCATTTTTGTTTATAGCTGAATTAGTAGTCCATTGTGTATATGCACATTTTCATGAACAACTCATCAGCTGAAGGGCATTTAGTATGTTTCTGTTTCCTTGCTATTGTGACTATGAACAATGAACAATGAACACTGCTGAACAAGTTTTATGGTCATGTACCAAGGAGTGGTTTATCTGGGTCTTATGGTAGATTTATTTTTAGTTTTTTGAGGATTTTCCATACTGATTTCCAGAGTGGCTAGATCATTTTGAATTGCCACCAACAGTGACTTAAGATTCCTCTCTCTCTGCAACCTCACCAGCATTTGTTGTCAATTGTTTTGTTCATCTTAGGTATTCTGGCTAGGATACGATGAAATTGCAATGTTACTCTAATTTGTAGTTCTCTAATTTCTAAGGATAATGTACATGTCTTGAGGTATTTCTTTGCTACTTTTATTTCTCTTATTGAGGACTGTTTAGATCCTTAGCCATTTTTAAAATGAGGTAATATGTTTTCTTCATTCTTCATTTTCTGAGGATTTTTTAAAATATATTTTGCATATTAGACCTCTGTCAGATGTATAGCTGATGTAGAGCCTTTCCCATTATGTGGGTTTCCCCTTCATTTGTGTGATTGTTTCCCTAGATGTACAGAAGCTTTTTCAGCTAATGAGGGTCAGTTGTTGGCCTTAATTCCTTGAGGTTTTATCAAAGTCTTTGATAATGGAGTCTTGTATGGTACTGCCTGTGTTGTCTGCTAGTAGTTTTACTGCTTTGTGTTTGAAATTGATGTCTTCGATCTGTTTGGATCTAATTTTGCATGGGATAACAGACATGCACTCGTATTGCATTCTTCTGCGTGTGGACACCAGTTTTCCGGGCAGCGTTTGTTGAAGATACTGCCTTTTCTCCAGAGTGTGTTTTTTGCATCTTTGTAAAATATCAGATGGATGTATATACAAGTACCCTCTATTTTGTTCCATTGATCTACATGTTTGCTTTTGTGCCAGTACTTATTATAGCTCCATAACGTATCGTGAAATTTGGAATGGCAATCCCTTCATTCTTTTTTCCTCAGGATTGCTTTGCTGTCTGGTATCCTTTCAGCTTATTTTTAATATGCCACTGTCTTTTCATAACAGATAGAAAAACAAAAGCAAAGACAATTTAGTCTGGAGCTTTAGAGCTTCACATTTCCTCTTGTGAGTCTCTCAGAAAAGGCTCTGACTTCCTTACATTGGAGGAGCTCAGTTTGTCTGATAGGAGATGCCAGGCATCCTGTGCTCTGGAGAGTTAATATTTGGCTCATTCTATTCATATTATAAAATGCTTATAAAGAGTTAATATATTATTAGAGATTACCCATCAAACTTGAAAATTTTCTACTTTGGCTCCTTTATTCTGAAGCTCTATCAAAAAGGGTACTATACTTTAGAGACTTTATGGATTTGATTGGGAGCTCATTTTCAACTTTCCCTCTGACTCCAAATTATGTTTGAGTCCAAGTATGGTGGAGTGATAGTCTGAGGCATGCACCTGTGCTAATGGTCTCTTGCTTCTTTGCAAATGTCACTAAGATAACTTAAAACAATTTGTCCTCTCTCATCTTTTCATGGTTTGGTTGCCAAAAAAAACCTTAAATAAAGAAGTTAAACATTCCCAGTCCATATTGATTAATTTTTAATTTTAATAGGAATGCTTAATTCCGCTGGTCATGCCAATATGGTGGAGATTAGAGTATAAACAATGTATTATGTAGAAACACAGTTCTGTGATATTGACTTTTATTGTGGTGTGTCTTTTCTCTTTATTGGAGATGCCCATTCCTGAAGACCTACTGAATTGCTTGCTTGCTCTTAGAGATGAATTATTTTAGATTTAAACAGTGATCCTTTTAAAATATGATATGATCAGGCATACATCTGCCTGAAGGTAACACTTAAGGAAGCGACAGAGGCCTGGGTAAGCGCTTCGGGGTCGCCACCAGCTGCCAGCTCTTGGCATGCTTAGGAGCCCACCTTGTTCCCTTTACTCTTCCTTCATGTGACTGAGACACTGCGGTTTAATCTGGATTGACCCTATGTGAAGGGGACAGAGCTGCAGCAGCAGGAGCAGCAGCAGGCCTAGCTCCAAAGCATCGCAGAGAAAGACAACTTGGTACTTATAGGCAAGCCTGCCTCAGAGCATTATGATGAGGAGGAGGAAGAGAATGAAGATGATGAAGACAGTAGAGGGGATTCAGAAAATGATGAGGACATATAGGACATGAATGAGAAGAATGACTATGAGTCACCTGAGGATGGAGAGGTCAATGAGGTGGACATGGAAGGCAATGAACAGGATCAGGACCAGTGCATGATCTAGGTAGACAAGCCGAGGTGGCCTCAGAGTGATTTCAGCCCACCCCAACATATTTTGCATCCACAACTTCAGCCCCTCAGCCTCCACAACCAGCTTGTGGCTGCAGTTTCTAAAACTTTCCCTTAGGCACTTTCTCAGCTGCTGCCAGAACAAGGTCCCCTTGGGCCCTTCCAGGCCATCAGTCTTCCCTTGAATTCCTACAGCCTGAACCCATCCCACCTTCCTGGCTGGTACCTCATTCCTTAGTTGCCAGGTGTGGTTGCTTTTTAACCTTCTTAATAAAGACACAGGGCTGACTCTTAAGAAAACAACAAAAAGAAGGGGCCACAGATGGGCCAAGGCTGAGCCAAGACCAGAATTTTGGATTAAAAATAATATTTATTTTCTGTTTTACACCAGAACTGCTAAATATGTACTCAATGGTAAAATACAAGAGCCTCTTTTTAGAATGTCTTGTGTGATTGTGATTCTGAACAATGGTGCGGAAGGCCTTTACTTTCCTTGTGTGTCTGACTGTATCTTATGTATAACCATCAATGTAATACAAACAGATAATTATATTTTTAATGGCGACTAAGTTGATTGTTTCTATGTTGAATTAGACCATTTCCCCCCAGTGATTTGAACATGAACTCTATTGAATGACTGGAATCACACAGTTGATTATATAACAGATACAGTCTAGATATTTGCATTGCATTGATCCTATTGGTATTTTCATGTACCAGTTTTATTAAGGTAAGATAATATAAAAATCTGCTGCCTTTTTATTTAGAAAGTATGTCAAGAATGTACAAAGTAAGGTTTTATGGTTCTTTGGTGGGTAATAAGATAGTTAAGTTGCTTGCCAGGTGTTTACTGCATAAAAGCATTTCCTTAATCTTAATTTACTATACTGTATGTGTTGTGATCACAAGAATATGGAAGACAGAAAAACAGAGAATGCAGAGAAGAGAGAAGCCAGTGGGAATTCTAAGTAATGTTCCAGTGAGTGGATCTGACTCTGGCTTAGTACTCAGACTGTAGGCTGGAAAGTGATGGGAAGACAGTTATGAACTCATTGTCATCAACTCCAACGAGACATCTGACCTTTCAGCATCTTTGTGAATGAACCAGCGGCAGAGGAGCAGTGAGGAAAAGCAGCATAATCAAATTAGCCACAAGGTCTCTTAGGTAAACATATGATGCTATCGGCATTCAGTGTTCCTATGACTTTCCGTGGCTTCTTTAGACTGGGGAATTATCCTCATTGCGACAGACAACCCTGTCATTTCATTCTGTGGTAAGAGGGAAAAGGCCTCTGGTGTGAAACACTGGCTCACTGTGTGACTAAGAAAAGGGCAGTTATTTCACCCTTCTACAGCAGCTAGCTCCAGGTCCACTCCGAACAATATTCATAGCAAAGGCAGACAGTCTCCAGTCAGTATGTTTCTTTTAAAATTAGTTTATACTTTCTTTATTTTAAGAAGGCAGTATATTAATATAATACTAAATCCTAAAAGGTATGTAATTAGGTTAATTGTGTTTTATCATACAATATAGGATACTTAAAAATTCCCTTTGAATTATGTGTACATGTTGTGGATGTGTACAAATCAGACCAGTGGCCACGGAGGCAGAAGAAAGCGTATGACCACCAGAAACTGAAGTGATGGCCAGTGCTTAGCCCTCTCACCTGTGCTGGGAATCAATCTGGGGTCCTTTGCAAGAGCAGTGTGTACTCTTCACGATTAAGCCATTTCTCCACCCCTTCTCTTTTTAAATTTTTATTATTATCATTTATTACAATTTATTCAATTTGTATCCTGGCTGTGGCCCCCCTTGTCTCCTCCCACTCCCATCCTTCTCCCCCTATGCCCCTCCCCTAGTCCACTGCTAGGGGAGGTCCTCCTCCCATTCCCTCTGACCCTAGCCTATCAGGTCTCATCAGGACTGGCTGCATTGTCTTCCTCTGTGGCCTGGCAAGGCTGCACCCCCAGGGGGAGGTGAT
>CM053760.1:41000045-41016422 GCA_028658305.1 Pachyuromys duprasi
AGTCCCTGTTCCCATTACTAGGGAACCCACTTGGAGACTGAGTCTATGGGCTGTGTCTGAGCTGGGGTTTTACATCTTCTCAATGCATGGTCCTTGGTTGGGGTATCATTCTCTTCAGGGCCCCCAGGGCTCAATTTTTATGGCTCTGTTGGTCTCCTTTTAGAGCTCCTGTCCCCTCCAGGTCTTTCTATCTCCTCATTCTTTCCTAAGATTCCCTGCATTCTGCTCAAAGTTTCGCTCCAGTGGTGCAATTGGTTAGTGTGTGGTACTTATAGAACAGTGTGTACCCCCTTTTCTTAAAAAAAAGTTTAAGAATCATATGTTTACACTGTATTCTCACAATTTCTCCTCCATTTTCTCCTTCATCTTCTTCCATGTACCTCCCTCTCCCTAATTCATGGCAACAACACTTTTAAGATTTCATGGATGCATCTTTCTTGTCATATCTAGATGATTCACTCCCACGGTAGACTTCTGAGTCTTTTCGCTCATATAGTCTTTTTGCTTCCTTTTCCATGGTATTTCCTGAGCCATAGGTATAGGGATCATATTATACATGTATTAATGGGGGCTGGAACATCCTGTGGACAGTTGTTCTCTGAATTTTGGCTAATTGTAATTGTCTCTGTCTGCTACAAAAATGCACCTTCTTTGATGAGGCGTGCGAGTGACACTTATTTGAGTATTTGGGGGAAGTGGCAAGCAGTAGGTTCTCCTCTAGGTTGCATGTCCTCCTTAGCCATAGTTCACTGTTCAGGCTTGACTTTCCTCCTATTGAGCAGGCCTTGCATCCAATTAGACAACTGTTGGTTACCACGAAGATATGAGTGCTATTATTGCGCCTTTAGGTGTGTCCTCCATGCTGGTCATTGCTGTGGACTGCAGGTTTCAGAGCTGGGCAGGACTATTGATTATTTCCCTCTGCCTTGGTAGTTCATATACCAACTACCAGTACTATGAAACAAGTCCTCAGAGGAGGCTCACAGATCAGATACTGATCAACCCCTTTAAGTCCTGTGTCTGAAGCACATGGTATCTTTACATTCTGGAAAGTAACCGAGGGCAACGGCAGTGCCATATATTGTTTTGGAGTCTTTTGGACTCCCTCAACCAACATCTCCAAAGAATGTTTTGCATGTTTGGTCCCTGCTCTTGGGGTATTATCACACCAAGGGGCATACCTTCATTTAAATATTCATTTACACACACACACACACACACATATACATATATATATATATATATATAATTTGAGATAAACATAAAATAGTATGATCCCCTACAGCTTTTTAAAGAATTGTTAGTGTTTTTTGTTTGTTTGTTTTAAATCCCTGCATCCTCTTTCCTCTGTACTGTGCCTCTCTCTCCACTTTTGACATCTCCCATTTTCCTTATTTTTCTCTCATGTCACCTGTATCCTGCTATTAAGTTCTGTAGAGGTTCCCCATCACAGAACAGACACTATAAGTTCCCTGGTTCCTGTTGTTGCTTCTTCCAACTTCCATCTAAAGATTAGAACTAGGAATCGTAAATGAGAGAACTTATGGTGTTTATTTTTTCTGGAAGTAGGTTACCCAACTCAGTACATTTTCTAGTTCCACCTACTTACCTGCCAACTTCATGATTTTATTTTTCTTGTCATATAAATAGGATTCCATTGTGCATATATATAATACGTTTATTAAAAATATCCAACACAATTGCACCCTGTAGTTTGAAGAATTTGCCATTCTCTCTTCTAGCTCTGCTGCTTGCTAGTAATCATTAGCTGTCCTTGACTTGCAGCCACATCCCTGTGATCTTTTTCACTCTCTCCATTCCAGTTTCTGTTCTGTGTGTTTATGAAAAGCACAGTTGTAATAGGATTTAGGGCCGATATGGTTATTTAGAATGATCTAATTTCATGACTTTAAACCTTACAATAGCTGCAAGGTCATTTTCTAAAATAAAATCACATTTACGAGTTCTGAGAAGACATGTATATTTTTATGAGGTTGTCATTCAACCTGCTATCCTGGAAAATAGTTATTGTAGTTGATGATAGGGCGGTTGGGAGAATGTATTAAAACAGGCTTTGAAAATTGAACCATCTGCTACCTGAAAACATGAAAGATCCCTTCGCTAGGGGTGTGTGGAGCACTGTAGGTCATCTAGCAATGCAGGGGAAGATGCTCGGGGGTTTAAGAAAAGCCACATCAGGACAATGGATCTAGCTACTATTACTCTGGGGAAAGACAAGGCAAAGCTGATTTGAGATAAAATGAGGGAGTCAAAGGGACCTCTCTGAAAGTCTATGAAAGGCTCTCAGCTTCCGCATATAGAAGGCAAGAAAAAGTATAGGGCTAATCCAGGGATTTGATTAAAGCATAGTCAAGTTCTACGGAAGGCTGTCTATTAACCTTGGGTAGTCATTTATGTTTAGGGCAAGGCCTTGATTGAGAAGTTCTGAGATCTTGAATGTGTTGGTGTATCCAAGTTGTTGCACTATAACTTCTGGGCAATTTCCCAAGAGTCCCTTGTCCCTACAGAAATGACCACTTCTTACAAAGGCTTAGCCCCTCTCTTAAAGGCAACATGCTGGATTACTCCTTAAACATTACATTATTTCATTACTATTTGCTCATCTCCTACCTTGGTTAGCTTGCCCTGTAAATTTGACACAATTTTGAATAATCTGGATGGATATCAGTGAGAACATTTTTAGATCGGATTAGCCTTAGGGGGATTATCTTGATTATTAATTGAGGAATGCTCTAACCTACTAAGAGCAGTACCATTGCCTAGGCAAGTGGTCCTGAATGGCATACAAAAGTTAGCTGAGCATAATACTGCCTGCCTGCCAGCCAGCAGCATCCTCCATGGTTCTTCCTCCATAACTTTGGCTTGAACTGAGTTCATTGGTTACAGGTAATGCTGTATGGAAAGTGTGAGGAGGCAGCATGGGTACATTTGATTCCCTCTTCTCTTGACTGAATATGTGTGTAGCTGCTTAATTTCTTCCTTGACCCTCAGTGATGGCTGAAACCAAATAAACTCCTTCTGCCTTTAAAGAGCTTTAAACCTTTTCTTCCTTTTGATCAGGATATTTTATCACAGCAAAAGCATGCACCTAGAACACTTCTCTTCTTAGCTACCAAACCAACCTCTGATCTCATACGATAATACATTCAGGCTGAAAAAAATGCTAATCCCTGTTAGGAGGAAGGGGCAGACCCACCACAAGATGCAGATTTATCCAGGTGTGGTGCCAGAAGGCCAGGGGTTGGTTGGATGCTGAGGGTACTGGCTCAAAGGGCAAGCAGCATAAATTTGGATAAGATGAGAGCTTCTTAATATGGAAACTATTGTGATGGAGAAGGAGGACACCGACACCTGCAAGGAGCCCGAGTGGTGCTGGTAATGTGTTGGCCTTTGTGTTCTAGGATTTCACCAAGTACCTCTTCTTAAGCTTTCCAGAATACTTGATGCTTCTTTGAGGATAATTTTAGAAATCCAGCTCATTTTTGCTTTTTCAAGGTCATAGCATTCTAGCATCATAAATTAATGAATTGCTTTAATTTACCATTCATCACGTATCCATTCAAAGATACCTGTTATTTTTTTTTACATTTTATTATAGAGTGCACTAATTATCATATATAAAAACAAAATAAAATAAAATAATGTCTTGGTTTTTTTTGTGAGAAGTGCCAATTATAAGGCGAGTAGTGATATTAGAGGAATGGGTGATTTGAATGGGGAGGCCTGTGTTACAGGGTAGCAATCTAGCCAAACCTAATGCATAGGAAAGAGGCATTATGAAAAGGCCAAGGAGAGAGTGCCATAGTCAGAGAGAACCACAGTGAGAAGGGTCTAAGATAGTAGAGAACTTGGAATATTCTAGGACAGATTAAAGCCAGTGTGGCAGCAATAGAGAGAGGGGAGGTTGAGAGAAAGCTTGTTTTTTTTTTTTTAGGTGCAAACTGAAACAGTTAAGTCAACAGAATGATGTAATGTGATTTGCATCAGTGTCACAGCATTGGGCATCATTTACTCTAAAATATCAAATCTTCTAGACCCTCCATGTTTTTGGTACCAAATACCTACAAGTATCAATAGAATATATATGTTTATGTAAAGTTTCTGTATTACTCAATGTTCTTGCTGGGAAGAGACACCATGATCACAGCAACTCTTACAAAGGAAAATATTTAATTGAGGCTAGCTTATGGTTTCAGAAGTTTAGTCCATTATTGTCACGGTGGGAAGCATATTGGCACATTGGCAGACAGGGTATTAGAGTGGTAGCTGAGAGTTCTACATCTGGATCTGCTGGCAACAGGGAGAAAGAGAGACACTGGGCCAGACTTGAGCTTCTGAAATCCCAAAGCCCACCCTCTACTGACAGACTTTTTCCAACAAGGCCACATTTCCCAATAGTAGCACTCCCTATAAGCCCATAGGGGCCATTTTTATCCAAACCACCGCATACACTTCCTGGCTCCCATGCGCTGGTAACTATATCATAACACAAAAACCATTCATTCCAACTTCAAAAGCCCTCATTGTCTATTACAGTCTCAACACTGTTTAAAACTCCAAAGTTGTATGAGACTCAGGGTTAACTCTCTGAAATCAAAATAAAAAAGCAGATCACATACTTCCAACATACAATGGCACAGAATATACATTACCATTCCAAAATGGAAGGAAAGGAATATATTGAGGAAATATTAGACCAATACAAGACCTAAAACTAGAAGACAAACTCAAAACTCTGCATTTCCATGTATCATGTCAAAGAGCTCTTCTGATTCCTGTCTCTTTTCAGCTTTGTTGAGTACAACACTCTTCTTCTTGGGCTGCATCCACATCCAATCTGCAGCTTTCCTCAGCAGCTAACCCATGATTCTGGTATCTCCAACAACTTTGGGATTCTAGAACAATCCAGGCTTCACCTTCATAGTTTCATATATATGGTTCTCAACTTTAGTTGCTGAATTTGTTCTCCTTCAGGCTATTCTGAACACTCATAGAAACACCCTTAAGTATATTTAACTTCATTACTTTTGGATCAAGATGATTTTGACATTGGATTGATAATATGCTTCCTGATCATCCTATCATTTTCCAATATCACCTTTGTAATTGGCTTCAGAAGCATTTCATTGGTTTCTGTAAGTGTGACTAAATAACATCACAGACTCCTTCCCCTGGTATACAACAGAAAGGCTAGACTGGTTGGCATACAAGCCTGCCTTGGGTGGGAAAATATGACTGAGCAGAAGCCATCAAGGGTGGAAGCAGCTTTATTAGCATTCACTGGATGAGCATATTTCCAGACTTGGGAAAAGTTACAATCCGAGAATGACCCTTTGAATTATTGAAATTCTGAGACTGCTGTTGAGGACAGATTTTTGAAATCACAAACTATCTGAGAAAGAGCTTGCCTGATTAGGACATGAGTATATTTGAGTAGGGTTCTGAACTGATCTGACCACACCACTAGGTATGCTCAGAATTGCCACATTTAACAGACACTCAGTGTTGATAGTGATTTGCCCTCTGTGAAGATGGAAGACCCATGCCAACCCAATGTTTGTTTGAAGCTCAAAGAGTACATAACGTTTTGTGTGAGAGAGAACCTGTAGTTTACTGTTTGTTTTCACACAACAACTCTGTTCATAGTGGCATGGATGTACTTTGATTTTAGGTTAGGAAAATTGGGAGTTCCTGCTTGCTAAATTTCTCTCCTTTCTAAGGAGGGAGGTTCATGGCCCTTTATAGATTAAAAAAAACAGAATGAGAAGAGTATTATGTTTATAATTCCCCTAGGGAAAGTTATTATAGGCAACGAAAGGGAAAACATTGCTTTCCAATTTCACAACTACTCAAAATATCTGTTAGGCCAAATAGAGAGCGCTGTTCACAACTCTGTGAGCCCTGTGGTCTTGTTATTTGTGACCTCTGGGTGTGGTACCTTACCTCCCTCTAAAGTTTCTTCCCAACCTAACCATGAAAGCCTAACAAAAATCCAATTATTTTAATATTAACTAAATATTAATTGTTATCCAAGCACAAGTTGTTACTTAATATTTAAAAAAATGTAAAGTGGTACTAATCAAATTCCCCTCTGTGATAGCTGAAATGGAGACAATGTTTTACAAGCTGAGAGGACACAAATACATATTTCAGAAAAGTTTTAGAAGTCTGAAAAATCAAAGGAATACCACAGTCAGCAAAAACTCTAGATGTGGCTTACTGAGGAGATGATTCATGGGCTTTCTCATGCTAGGTTGGAAGATTTTATTCTTTGTTTCCCCTAAGGGAGACCTAGATCAATAGAAAGGAATTGAGGTTGGTGCAAAGTAAACCAGCCTAAGAGCTGTGAGGCCTGAAGTTTAGCCTTCCCAGGAAATCATCAAAATATCTGCCCTGGTAATTTTTCTCCTTCCTCTCTTCTTTCTTTCCATCTACCATTTATTTAATGTTTTCAGACTTGTGTGTATGTATGTCCTCTAACTACTCAATAATTTTCTCTTTAATTCCTTCTCTTGCTTTATATGAATATAACTCTGATTTCATCATCTGCTGTAGTTGTGTTATATAAAGCTGTAAACACTAAGCCAATATTCTGAGGAGAAAACAGAATTAGGGACTTTGAACTTATGGTCATAACACGGTCAACAACATCTCAATGCATAATTCAGAATTATGTTTTAAGTTTTTCTATTTAAAAACTACACACACACACACACACACACACACACACACATATACAAATACATATTTCACAGCCTCCTTTTGTTTAGGGACACAAGACAGCCTTTTAGCAGTATGACTAGAGGACCTTTATACACTGACATCACTAAAAATGGTGTAAACATGCAAAATGGGTGTCATTATATTCATAGTAAGGAGACACTTGATTACATCAGAGCTGAAGCAGAGTGTAGCTGTTTTCAGTCTCTGCTGAAAGCATGGTTGTCAAGGCATTTCTGTCTCTATCATCCAGCACGTCTGTAAGTGGCCATGAAAGCACAGGGAGAGTTTATTTTAGGTTTGCAAATGATAACTTCAAACATTGAGTTACAAATGTTAAGTAGCTAGTTCTACAGATATGGATGTTGATGTGATATTGTATATAGAAGCAGATAGGACATAATTTCCATTCTTTTCTACTCTGCTCTTGTTAAATGTATTTGTACATTTATATCAAGGAAGACGTCAGGAAACTACATATTTAGATGGATACAAGTTGCTGGTGGTTGTACTGAAAGGGTAGAGTTTTTTACTAGTTGAGATGTAGTTGTGCTCAACCCAAATAAGTTGTGGATTTGAAAATATGATCTAGTAGGTAAACTCATGCGTATCTTTAATCTCCATAAAGATCAAAAGAGAACTTTCAACATGACAGGAAAGAGGCAAAGTTGATTGCATGGCCAGCCCATGCTGCTATGGAAGGGGCAGAGAGGTGTGGAGGCCCAGGATAGAAGGGCCTCCTTCTTTCTGTGAAAAAATTCTACCCACAAGACTTGAGAAGCAATAATATTTGTCACAATTAATATACAAAGACTAACTTTGTGCTGAGTGTAAGAGCATAAACTAGAAGGAGGTAGAGCTGGGCCTATGGGGATAGGCATGGGAGAGCTGACCCTTAACCAGGTCAAGGGCGGAAGGCAGCTTTCTTTGCGTTCCTGTCACCCACAAGAACAGAAAGCTGAAAATTTAGCTTCTTTGTACTAAGAATCTTGAGAACTGACAAGACTATGAAAGAAAGTGAAGAAATTCTACCCACAAGACTTGAGAGGCAACAATATTTGTCACAATTAATACACAAAGACTAAATTTGTGCTGAGTGTAAGAGCATAAACTATAGGGAGGAAGAAAAAAGTCCTGAGGGAATGTTTTTGACTTGAACAAGTCCTGTCCAGGACTCCAAGACCAATTAACCCATGGGAAATTGACAAAGCTGTTACCCATATGGGCCAGGTTCAAGAGGAATGGCAAAGCTTTTCTTGGGAGCCAGCATATGAGTATTTATGAACAATTGATTAGTGTGTGCAAAGACTAACAACTGTGGCTTTCTCTTCCCAGACGTTTTGGGACTGAGACTGTCCTATAGAGACCTCCTACAGAGACTAGCCAACTATTTCTCTTGTGCTGTACATAGTAAACATGCTAACGTTTTCATCAAAGCAGCTAGAGAAAGTCACATACTCCCAACTTCATTGACTGTATGTCTCTGTTTATGTCTTTTTTCATTTCCTCACTGCCCCTAGCTAGGTACTGGGACCTGAGGTGTATGAGACATAGCACTAAAACCTATCAGTTCTATTATGGGAATTTGTGGGAGAGATTAAAACACAAGCTGATAAAATTCCTGAGGCTCAGTTGAATCAGTCCTTTTATGTGACAGCACCAGAAACAATCAGGGTTCTCACAGGAACTATAATCCTCACAGAGGATGAACTCTAATAAGATAAACTATGATATTTTTTAAAAAAGACCTCTTATGAAGACACAACAGAAGTGGCAAGTGTGAGGATTAGCATTCCTCTCCCCCACCACTGCCATCATCTGTGGCAGGCAGAAGAGCTGACCCAGCTCCTCACTTGGGCAGTGTGGAGGAGTTGGCCCTGGTTGTCTGGGTGTGGTAGAAATGGCCCTACCCCTCCAAGCAGTGGTGTTGGAGAGCTGGCCCTGCCTCTCACAGACTGCAGCACTTGGGAGAGCGTGCCCCATACCTTCACCTTGCCTGGGAAGCTTGGGAGAACTGGCATAGGCATGGGAGAGCTGACCCTGATGGCAAGAGCATGGGAGAGCCGGTCCCACCTCTTGCAGGCTGCCGCAGTTAAGAGAGCTGGTCTGGCCCTTCTCCTGGGCAAAGTGGGAGAGCTAGTCCTGGCAGTATGAGTGAAGGAGAGATGGCAAGCTGACCAACACAGCCACAACCCAGGCTCAAATACACTGGCCCATCTTGAATTGGCCCATCCCAACATCTACCCCATCTATGAAATACTGAAGCATACGAAGGGGCTGGTTTTGCAGAACCGAAGTTGCAGGATTTTCATGACAGGATATCTAAGAAGAGTCCCAGTGAAGATCCAGTAGTCGAAGCCAGAGGCCTCGAACCAGACCAATGACTCATTGCAATGAACGTTTGCAAGTAAAGCTGTTTGGGCCAAAGAGTACACTGTGTGGCCCACTGCAGCTTCCACAGTGAGATGTTCTTGCTTTTGTTTCAATACATTTTTTTCTGTTTCTCTCTTTTTTGCTTAAAATTCATAAACATTTAATAAAAAGCTAAAACAAGCAAACAGAGAAAAAAGGAATTAGTATTCTGGGGTTTAATACAAAAATTTAAAAATAATAGAAACTATTTTTGAAATAAAAATGCAAAAAAGGAACATAAATTATAGTGTAAGATGAGAGAATTACTAACAAAGTATAATTAAAAAGAAACTTGAAATTCTAGAGCAGAAAGTTATGATTTGTTTTAATGAAAAATTTGGTTGTTGGTTAGACACCTTTGAATAGAGATTCAATAATCTGGACAATTGTTCTTAAAAAATTCAAAATGTAGTACAGAATGTATAGTGCACTATAATGTATAGTCATATTAATGTAAAACAATGAAGTAAATTAGAGTTAAATATTCAAAGTTTATGGTTCAGGTGGTATTTATTAAATTGTATTTAGGCTTTGTTGAGTCAAATATTCTGGCTAATTTTTTTAAGTTATAAAATTATATGTGAAATAATGCCTTTCAATTATGGCATTTTCACACACAGTTTTCTCTATCCCTCTTATCTGTCCTATCCCTTAGCTTTCTTCTTCTGCCGCAGTCTTCCCTCTATTCCCATATCACTGCCACTCTATTTCCATTTTCTCTGATTTTCTTCTCCCCATCCTTCTCTTAATACTTCTAGTTTCCTCTTCTGGTCTCACTTCTATTTTCATGGCTTATTCCCTCCCACATACATATTGCAAATATCTAAAAATTAAATTCTGGGATCTGTATGTGAGAAAAAAACATGAAACATTGTCTTCTAAGTCTGGCATACTTTGCTTAAGATGATATTTCCAGTGTCTACTGATGAAGATTTGCCAAATTCCCACATCATACTTGGTGCAATGATCTGATTTTCATGAAGAGAGGTGACATTTCCTGTTTTACTATAACATGACTGGGTAATATAAGGAAGTAGAAGTGGGACTCAGAAGAAAACATCCTTTTTCTCCTTATGATTAAGCTTACATCTGCTTGTTTTTTTCTTTTAAACCAATTATAAATAGCATCAATACCTTTCCGCTTTTAGCTTAAACCAGAACAACAATATTGTGTTCTTCAGTGAGTTAAAATGAGATAAGACAGATTTTAGTATATTTATCCTATATTATATGTCTAATGTCCATTTGTAAGTGAGTATATATTGTGTGTCTTTCTGTGTCTTTAGTATGTTTCTAGACATACTAAAATCTGTACACCTAAAGAAGCTAAGCAAGAAGGAGGACCCTGGGTAAGATAAGCAATCCTCACTCAGAAAGAAAACCAGAATGGACATTGGAAGAAGGAGAAAACAGGAAACAGGACAGGAGCCTACCACAGAGGGCCTTTGAAAGCCTCTACCCAGAAGTGTATCAAAGCAGATGCTAAGACTCATGATCAAACTTTGGGCAGAGTGCAAGGAACCTTATGAAAGAAGGGGGTGTTAGTAAGACCTGGAGAGGACAGGAGTTCCACAAGGAGAGCAATAGAACCAAAACAATCTTGTGACAGGGATCTTTTCTGAGACTGATACTCCAACCAAGGACCATTCATGGATATAACCTAGAACCCCTGCTCAGATGTAGCCCATGGCAGCTCAATGTCCAAGTGTGTTTCCCTAGTAAGGGGAACAAGGACCGTCTCTGACATGAACTCATGGGCTGGCTCTTTGATCACCTCCCCTTGAGTGGGGAGCAGCCTTGCTAGGTCACAGAGGAGGACAATGTAGCAAGCCCTGATGAGACCTGATAAGCTAGGGTCAGATGGAAGGGGAGGAGGACCTCCCCTATCAGTGGACTTGGAGAAGGGCATGGGAGGAGATGAGGGAGGGAGGGTGAGATTGGGAGGGAATGTGGGAGGGAGCTACAGTTGGGATACAAAGTGAATAAACTGTAATTAATATAAAAAATAAAAATTTAATAAAAATGAGATAAGACAAACTGCTCATGTGAAATTACTAGGATTCAATGTCCAAGTGAGTTTTTGTCATTTATTTATTTTTCTTTTTTTTTTTGGCGATGTTCAAGTATTTTTAAAATTTTATTATTAGTTACATTATACTAACTCTGTATCCCCGCTCTATCCAGTTCCCTCATTCCCTCCCAATCCCATCCTCCCTCCATCATCTACTCCCTGCCCCTTTCCAAGTCCACTGATAGGAGAGGACCTCCTCCCCTTTCATCTGACCCTGGTTTATCAGGTATCGTCAGGACTGGCTGCAAAGTCCTACTCTGTGGCCTAGCAGGGCTGCTCCTCCTTTGCAGGGTGGGGAGGTCAAAGAACCTGCCATTGAGTTCATGTCAGAAATAGCCCATGTTCCTCTTACTAGGGTACCCACTTCCATACTGAGCTACCATGGGCTACATCTGAGCAGAGGTTCTAGGTTACATCCATACATGGTCCTTGGTTGGAGAAACAGTCTCATATAAGACCCCTGTGCCCAGCTATATTTGGTCCTTGTGGAGCTCCTATCCTCTCCAGATCATATTAACTCCCCCTTCTTTGATATGATTCCCTGCACTCTGCCAAAGGTTTGGTTATGAGTCTCATCATCTGCTTTGCTACATTGCTAGTTAGAGTCTTTCAGAGGCCCTCTGTGGTAGGACCTTGTCCTGTTACTTATTTTCTCCTACATCCAATACCCATCCTATTTGTCTTTCTAAGTGAGTTTGTGTCATTTAAAAAGAGTTTTAATATAAACAAGTCAAAAGCTATTATAGGTGGTGTAAATTACTTGGTATGTTTCTTCAGTGTTTCTCACATAGATGGTAATAATGAATGGTCAAACTGTCATGATATTTTGGGAAGATGCCACAATCAAGAATGCTATTTTAAAGAGGCATGGTTCCCTTTTTTCATTTATTCTACATTTTTTGTGCTCTAAATTGCTGGAAAGACAGGTTGTACAAGCTGATTGAAACCAGTTAGTTTCCCTAGATTTCATTAGCTTTTGTTTGCAAATACTTTCCTATTAAGTCCCAATTCAGCTTCTTCCAGGTTATGCAATACTGACTCTTTGTTCTCATTTCAAAGTTTTGCCCATTTGTTACAGGAAATCCTTGGAGATGTCTTTTGTGAACTAGCCAATGGCTTCACATATTTGTCTAAATTGAGCCCTTTTGTCATTTATGTGTGTTTGGAGAGATGACTAATACTGGTGGATACTGAGCAGAACACCAACTGTGGTCCATCAGAAATTCAGAGGCAGCCTCTTCCTTCATCCTTCAGTTTCCTGAAATTCAGAGGCTATTGCTTAGTATTTATAAAATTTCCTTGTTCTTGTAAACAGAAGCCTGAAGAAAATCAGTGTTTTGATTCTCTCTGCAAATAAACTTGCTTGCAGTTCATTTTCTTAGGTTAGAGATTCCAAGAATTACTGTCAATCCTATAAAAGTAGCCTGGAAATAGGTGAGCAGACACAAATGTGCTCAGACTGAAGACTTGTGTTTTAGGTTTAAAATGGGTATAGGTGAGGTAGAGAATATCCTCACTCTACTGTCAGTGGTTGGGCACGGAATAAGACATCAGAATCTGTGTACCATGAAGGTAATTTGAAGTATCTAAGTGGCTTACTAATAACTATGGAGCATCAAGAACATTAGAACAAATGGCTACTTGATGCCACTAAATTGTTTTCAAATCAAAAAACTAAAACTATATTATTTGACTATCATAAAGATAGGGTTGACATATCACTAGTTTATAACACCATAATAATAACAAGCTGGAAACCTAGACAAATATTTATTTGCAGAGGAAGGTTTAGTGAGGTAAATGTAGTAAAGTTTAATCTCAATTTGTCTTTAGGTCTCTTTTTAAAATATGATTTGTGATTTACATAGTCTTGCCTAAGTCAGAGAAGATACAGGAATGAAATTTGTTGTAGTCTTTTGAGAGTGTGTGTGAGATGTTTTAGCAGAAAAAAAGAAGTCTTTATTTCTATCTTGGGCCTGGCTTATGCACCTGATTGGGATAAGTTCTAATCAGCCCACAGCTGATGGGAAGACTAGTTAACGCTTTCTTCACTCTCTTCACAAGTCACTAGAAATGGATTAGATAAGCAGGAAAGATAAACTGAAAGCAGCAAATATTCTTAATACATCTTGTTTGACTTACTGTTCTAGGATAGAAAGTGTTCAATTGACAAAGGGCAATGTTGATAACAGTGAATAGGATATATGATCTCAGCGTTTCCTTGGCAAGAGCTTCTCAAACTTTAATGTGCACATTCATATCACCTGGAGAAAAAAATTGTTAAAATGTAGAAATAGTAGGTTTAGGTGGGACTCAAAATTTTCCATTTTAACAAGCTCATAGATGATGCTGTAATTTGAGTCACACTTTGAGCAATATTACAATTTGACCTTAAATGTCCCTAAAGACTCGTGTGTTGAAAGTTTCTTTGGTGACACATGTCATTATTGAGAAGCATGGAAGTATTCAGAAGGTAAGACATTTCAGAAGGAAGTTGTATAATTGTGTAAATCACCTAGGAGAGATACTGTGACCTTCAACCCTTGTTATACCATGAGATGTCAAGGTTCTCTTGGTCACATGCTCCTAATATGATGAACTGAGTTGCCAGACAGAACCTAATGGGTTCTTCATGGAACCAAGTGATTATGGAATGGACCCTTTGAACACATCAACCCCAATAAACTTTTCCTCCTTATTGTTTTACTTTGTGTTCCTGGAGGAGAGAATACAAGGACATTTGTACGCTATTTGAGTGCTCTTCCACTGAGCTACTCTCAAGCCCTAAACCTTGCTGCCTTATCAGGTTATTATTTTGGTTACTTTGTCACAAAAAAATGGAAAACTAGCTAATAAGTATTAGGAACAAATTATTTTTAGCTTGCCTTTCTTGCTATTCTTTATATGGATATTTAGCTGACCATTAGGACCCCAGATAATAAGAGGTGAAAATAAAAGCATCTGCAGCTCAGCATTTGATGACTATTAGCCGCTATGGTAAAGACTTACTGGGAGGAGGATGTGACCTGGGAGATGCTCTGTGTGCAGTTTCTTTGCTCATTGCTGTGAAAAAACACCTGCTAAGAAACATCTTAAAGGAAGAATGGTTTGTTTTACTTCTCATTTCACAGGACCAGCCATCATGACCCCTAAAACATGGTGATACAAGCTATGAGGCTTCATGCTAGCATTTTAGATGATCACGAGCAGAGAAAGGAATAAAAAAAAAGAGGGGGAGTCTGAACTTTAAACCTCCCAAGATCTTACACACACCAGTTAGATTTACTTCCTTAATGTTCCACAAGTTCCCAAAACAGTATCCAAAGCCAAAAGAGAACCACATGGACTTATGGAGAACACTTTATATTTAAATTTTAACATTTTTGTTAGTGAAATAAAGCAGGCACAGGAATATAGTTACTAGATGTTCTCATTTGTGGGCAGTAAAAATAGTTGATTTCATAGATACAGAAAGTAGAATAGTGCTTGTTAGGTCATTAGAAGTGTAGGGACAAGGTATTTAGAAAAAAGTGTGACAATGCAGTCAAGCAGGGAATTGATTCTAGTGTTTTATAGTATAGTAAGTACATTATAGTCTACCAAGATTTATCAAATGTTTCAAGATAGCCTGAAGAGTCTGAATAACTTCAACATATAGAATTTATAAGTTGTTTCACTCTTGGTTGCCCACCATAACTAAATGGTGAGAGCTCAAGCCTAAATACGGCACAACATAGAAAAATCATGCTAGAACTGAGTTAGAAGCATCCTCATTGTTGGCTAGCTTCCATAGTGCTAGAAGGCACTATGCCTATGCCATTCGCCTTGGAAGAAAGGTCATCAAAGCCACACCCAGCTGTGAATCCTGAGAGCCAATACCAACCTTCCAGGCTAGATGGAGCCATTGGTGCAATAATGGTATGAGTGTCATGGGTCATTTAACTGCTTTCTGATTAGACTTGAAGTTCCCTCCAAGGATAGAAGTCATGTATGATTCTATACACTTGAGTAAAAATCTATGGATATTTAGCTTATAAGGTCACAGTCCTTAGGTGGTGGGTGGGAGGGGACAGACCCACTACTATTGCTTTGGTGAATGGATGTGGTGTCAAGCTACTTTATAGTTTTTTTAAATTTGTTTTGTTTATATCCATAGATTAATGCTGGTTCCCAATTTTTCTCAGAGAATCTTCTGTTTGCTGCAAGTGATGGTTAATGCAGAGAAACATAACTGGTCAAAATGATGAGAATTAAGTCACTGTTTACGTAAAAGAAGAGATGAGTAAAAAAGAACACAAGTGCCAGAGGATGGGGGACAACGCTGTGGAAATGTCCTTTGGATGTGGCAAAAGACATCACAACCATGAAATCAGACCAGCTATGGTTTGTAGACTATGGTATTGTGCACAAGACCTGTACAAGACTGAGCCCATCAACACTCTCACTCTTCTATGAGTAGCTATTGGCAGTTAATGGTTCCTCATGAAAGGTGAGTGATAAAAAAGATATCCAAAATGTTTGAATCAGGGGTAATGATAATTTACTCTGACTTGATCATTATATGTTATGTGTTAAATATTTGTGTGTACCTTATAAGTATCTGAAAATATTGTGTGCTAATTTATAAAGTACAGATTCTTATTCAATGGTAGAAATGCCTGGTGTCTACACTGACTTTTAACAAGCTGTCAGGAATCACTGAAGCATCTGGTCTAGGACCAAACTGGGCAGCATCTCTAGACAACAGAATTTACAACATTTCTCCCATCTTTTTATTTTCATTTTCTGTTTTTGAATTTTTCTAGAGAAGAATGAGATATGGCAGAGTTCTGAATTCACTTAAATGGGCTACTTGCTGAAATTCTGGAAATAGAAACACGAAGTTAGGTGATATGTGGAAGGTTGGTATGAGAATGAAGGGCTAATGCAGGGTCAGGGTGAGGACAAAGGGAACTGGGCTCTCACGGAGTTTAGCTCTTTTCCATGTGGCTTCATTTGTTCATTAGTTCACAGTGTCTGTTCCTGAGCCGTAATCCTAAATCACAGAGGGTTTCAGACTTGTCCTTACTTTGTTGTATATCTCAGGACACATAGAAGATTGAGATGATTAGTTTTAGCAGGAAAGTCCCTCCCCCCCCCCCTTTGCACTCCAC
>CM053760.1:41016522-41029324 GCA_028658305.1 Pachyuromys duprasi
GCTGAGTGTTGAAGGCAAACCATGGAGAATAAGCCCTGTGTAATTCTAATCAGTATCCATGACATTTCACATATTTTAATCCTTGTTTCACACCCATAGCCTTTTTACATGAGTTTGGGGTTCTGTGCGAAACAAGCACAGAAGCTTTTCCCATTTACTGTTGAAATTGCATTGCACAAGCATGAAAACTGAGAAACATTCCTTCTCCTTACCAACCAATTGAAACTGTCTTGATGACAGTCCCATGTAACCACACAGGCCATGAGCCAACATTTCAGTTGGGAGATTTTCCCCACCTTCCTCTTCTGTCAATGAGGCAAGTAGTTCCCAGATGATTTCCCCATCTGGCCCAGTGGTTCCTGGAAACATGTTTCCAGAGAAATCAATGACAGAAATGCCTAGGCAGGGGAGTTGTACGTATATGTAGGAGCTTAGCTTTTTAAAGAATCCAGCTGAGAGAACACATTGCAGTGTGTGTGTGTGTGTGTGTGTGTGTGTAGCTCTGTGGGTGATATAATCTTGAATATACTAGATTAGTAGTGCTATATCAGTGAGCTACTCTGCCTGCCCTAAATATATTTTTAAAAACTCTTTAACTCTTTCAAACTCGTTAACTTTCTGTAGTGATGTAAGCCTTTAAATACAAATAATGGAGAAATTCAGAGGCATTTTGGTTATGAAAATATCAAGAATTGGCATTGTATATAAAACTCAACTGAAGTTAGATAAAATACAAGCCACGGTTTCTCTTGTATATATGCATAAGTGTTCATGCTTGCATATGTGTGAATATACATAATCCAGAAGCAGTCAGAACTCTATATAACTTCTTAAATATTGAAGGCCAGGCATGCGTTATCATTCTAATCTTTTCTAGACTTTATCCTCAGGGGTTGCTACATGGTGCCAGAGGAGAGGTTGACAGTATTTCCAGGAGTTAGGTAAGCCTTTGGATATTCAACCCTGAGTGAGAATAATTCTTAGAAGTACAGTTACTTGTGAGTTATAATATGATGCCAGATAATTTAACCACATTGTGTGAAACAAACTGGCAATAAGAAGTGGAGGCTGGGGGTTGATTCAAGATGGCAGCATGGATCCCATATGGTGTCTGATCAGTTGGACAGCAGTGATTGCACATCGACCCACTGACAGACCAAACTGTGGGCCCCCAAACACCAGCAACTGTGTTTCCTAGGTAAAAGCAGACCCCATGATGAGGGCTACAAGTGGGTCGGACCTTAGGTCACCTAGCTAATCCCCAGAAAAGTTCCTGGGTTCCTGCCAGCAGTTGGTCTGCAGCACCTAGCCACACACCTGTGTGCTGCTGTCACCATCCAGAGAACACCTTCTGGGTTCCAGAGTCTGCAGGTCCAACCTCAGCTTCCTGATCTCCAGGAGCCATAGGAACAGCCTAGACACTCCTCTAAAACTCATCCCATTTTCTTAAAGAGACTGACCAAACCTCTGGGATTGCTAGTTTTCCAAGATGGCTGCACCCAGCAAACACAGTGTCTGAGCACAGTGTCTGGGCAGCTGCAGCTCATTAGCCTCAGAGCAAGAAAGCCAGTGGCAGGGCAGCTGTCTCTGGGACTTCCCCTAATGAGAGGAGAGCTCCTGGGCTCCTGAGGAGCCTAGTTAGTCTACAGGATCATACATGTGAGGCCAGGGCAATTCCCTGAGAACCACTGGCCAGTCGGAGACCATACCCTCCAATCTGAGGACTCCTGCAGGGACATCCAGCTTACTGTCCAGGACCCTTGCTGAACCGCACCTCTCTTCCCCAGGATTCCATCAGGCACCAGAAACTACCAGCCAATGCCACAGACAAACAGATGGGCTAAACGCCAGCAAAACACAGAAACAACAAAAGCCAAAGCAATATGGCATCTCCAGAACCCAGTTTTCCCAAGGCAAACAGCCCTGGATACCCTAACACAACTGAAACACAGGAAAATGACCTTAAATCTATGCTTATGAAGGTGATGAGAGAGGAAATAAATAAAATCATCAACGAAATACAGGAAGATAGAGTCAAACAGACTGAGGCCTTTAAAAAGGTCTGTAGAAAGAAAATAAATCACTAAAAGAAATACAAGAAAACACAAACAGGTGAAGGAAAACAATAAAACAGTTCAAGCTCTGAAGATGAAAATGAAAACAAGAAAAAATGTGGCAGGATATTTGATCCCATTGTGAACCCCAAAATTGTGAACTGTAAAACCCTCTTCCTTGTTTGGTGTGGTTGAGGCCTGTCATACACCTTTAATCCAAGAACTTTTTATTGTAAACAGGTGATTATAGTGTGGTTCACCCAGCCTTAGCACACATGTTTAATCAAGATCTTTCTGTATATAGGATTTAAAAAAAAAATTAGCTCTAGGTCAAGAGGCAGAGGAAGAAACCAGCTGACGGGGATTGAACAGTAGGAGGGACTTTGAGTTGAGGGGCGTTTAAGAAAGCATGGAGAAGAAAGGGCTTTTAGCTCAAGCTCTGGCTTTGGCTTAGGCATCAGCATCTTAGCTCCCTGGCTTTTGGGGGTTTGAGTTAGCAAGTCCTCTTCATTGGGTTTTTTTTTTTGGTCTTTTCTTCCTAGGCTGTCAGTTGAGCTAGCAAGCCTTTGAATTTTTTCCATCTGGACCCGAGCTGAGAAGGAAGAAGATCAACTGGGTGCTTTCTCTGCCTCTTTGAGCCAGCAGATTTTAACCGCAGCATCTGGCTCCTAGTCTCTATTGATAAAACAGAATGGTTGGGATTTTCACTCTTGTTTATAACAACAACAAAAAGCACAAATTGAGGAAATTCTGGAGAGAGAGAGAGAGAGAGAGAGAGAGAGAGAGAGAGAGAGAGAGAGAGAGAGAGAGAGAGAGAGAGAGAAAACTTAAAGAAGAAAACAGGAACCAGAGAGGTAAGCATTGCCAACAGAATACAAGAGATGGAGGAGAGAATCTCAGTTGTAGAAGATACAATGGGAGTCTGTAGACCACTGGGTATCCAGGAAAACTGCTCAGGAACAACTGAAGCAACAACACACACTCTCAAACCTCTGGTCCCACTGATCTTCCTGAAGAATTCTACAGATACTACAGTAAGACAGGTCCAGTCCAAAGGTCAGACTTGAGGAAGAAACAGAGAAGATTATATATATATAAACAATGACCAAAGGACGATGTAAGAACTCACCCAACAAAAAACAGGACACCCATGGCACCACCAGAATCACCGAAAACTAATGGATATTTTAATTCAGCAGAAATTCAGGAAAATGATTTTAAAGCTATGATTATCCAGTTAATTCAGGAACAAAAAGAGGAAATGAACAGAGCTCTCAAAGAAATTCAAAAGAATATAAAGGCCCACATAGAGGATCAGTTAGAAACATATAGAGAGGAAATGAATGCAGAAATAGGAGCAACCTTCAATCAGATGGAAATGGTGCAAAGCATGAAAACAGAATTAGAATCTATAAAGAAAGCCCAAACAGAGAAAAACCTGGAACTGGAGAACTTAGAGAAAAGATCAGGAACCACAAAGGTAAGCATCACTAATAGAAAAAAAGAGATGGAAGAGAGAATCTCAGGAGCTGAAGATACACTTGCTGAAACTGTTTCCTCACCCAAAGACAAACTAAAATCAGAACAGTTCCAAACACAAAACATTCAAGAAATCAAGGATGCCATGAAAAGATGAAACCTAAGAATAATAGGAGTAAATGAAAAAGAAGACCCCAGGCTCCAAGGGCCGGAAAATATTTTTAAGAAAATCATAGAAGAAAATTTCCCTAATTGAAAGAAAGAGATGGCCATAAACATACAAGAAGCCTACAGAACATCAAATAGAGTAGATCAGAAAAGAAATACCTCTCGTCACATCATAGTCAAAACACTAAACCTACAAAACAAAGAAAAGTATTAAAGGCAGCAAGGAAAAAAGGTCAAGTAACATATGAAGGGAGACCTATCAGAATCACACCAGACTTCTCATCAGAAACTATGAAAGCCAGAAGGGCTTGGGCAGAGGTCATGCAGTCTTTAAGGGAACACATATGCCAACCAAGACTACTATACCCAGCAAAGCTTTCAATCAACATAGATGGAGAAAACAAAATATTCCATGACAAAACAAAATTTAAGCAATATCTGAACAGCAACCCAGCCCTACAGAATATACTAGAAGGAAAACTCCAATCCAACGAAAACAACTACATCAAAGAAAATATAGGATACAGACAATCTCCCAGCAAAAATTAAAAGAGGGAAAAAAAGCAATCAATCATAGTAAGACCACAAACTCCACAATAAAAGGAATGAACAGTCATTGGTCACTAGTATCTATCAACATTAATGAACTCAACTCTCCAATAAAAAGACACAGACTAACAGAATGGTTGTGAAAACAGGATCCAACATTCTGCTGCATTCAAAAAACACACCTATGCAACAAAGATAAACACTACCTCAGAGTAAATGGCTGGAAAAATGTGTTTCAAGCAAATGGACCCAGAAAACAAGCTGGGGTAGCAATCCTAGTATCTAATAAAATAGACTTTCAACCACAACTAATCAAAAAAGATGAGGAGGGGCACTTCCTTCTCATCAAAGGAAAATCCCAACAGGAGGACATCTCAATTTTGAACATCTATGCTCCAAATACAAGACCAGCTACACTTGTAAACAAAACATTATTAAAGCTGAAATCTCACATAGATTCCCAACACCTTAATAGTGGGAGACTTCAACACTCCACTCTCACCAAGAGATAGATCATCCAGTCAGAAGCAAAACAGGGAAACAAGGGCACTCACAGAGACCCTAAATCAAATGGATCTAATAGATGTCTACAGAACTTTTCATCTAAAATCAAAAGAGTACACCTTCTTTTCAGCACCACACGAAACCTTCTCCAAAATAGACTATATAGTTGTTCACAAAGCAAACCTCAGCAGATATAAGAAGATTGAAATAATCCCTTGTATCCTATCTGACCATCATGGTCTAAAGCTGGACCTCAACAACAGAAACAGCAAAGAGCCTGCACATACATGGAAACTGAATAACTTGCTACTCAATGACAACTTGGTGAGGGAAGAAATAATGAAAGAAATTAAAGTCTTCCTAGAATTCAATGAAAATGAAAACACAACATACCCAAACATATGGGACACAATGAAGGCAGTGTTAAGAGGAGAGTTCATAGCACTAAGTGCCTTCAAGAAGAAATCAGAAACATCTCATGCAAGCAACTTAATGGCCCAACTGAAAGCCCTAGAAAAAAAAGAAGCAGATACACCAAAGAGGAGCAGAAGGCTGGAAATAATCTTCATCCTCATTAAAGGAAAACTCCACCAAGACAACATCTCATTTCTGAACTCATCTGCCTCAAATACAAGGGTACCCACATTTATAAAGGAAACATTAATAAAGCTTAAACTACACAAAAAATCCACACATTAACAGTGGGAGATTTCAACACCCATTCTCACCAAAGGACAGGTCAACAAAACAGAAGCTAAACTGAGAAATAATACCATTAACAAATGTCATGAACCAAATGGACCTAACAGACATCTACAGATATATATACAGGATATATTGGTTAATTACTTTTCTCATCTGGTAGCATGCCTAGCAGCTTCCAGGAGTGTTAGCCAGTAGTGATGAAGCTTTTGGGTTTGTACAAGCTTGAATTTACCATATTTTATGATTCAAGCATATGGTGGCCTTCAGCAATGGTGACATACCATCAAGTATAAACTGACAGTTTATTTTATTATTTTATTTTATAAAACATTTGAAAGGTAACCAAGAACAATGAGAATTGCCTACTATATTTGGGGGTTAATGGACCCTCATTAGCCAATATCTCAAAAAGAAGTAATCTGCTCCTGGTACTGGGATTTTGTTGATGTAGTTGTTAGCCTTTGCTGTTAGTAGGGGGCATTTTTTGTCCGCATAAAGGTAACTCCATTTTAACTCTCCTACTCTTTCCATATATATGGAGGCTTTTACAACAGTAGGTTTCAATATGTTATTTGTTCCTCTTTACGCTCTTCTTCACTATCTTCCACACCACCTAGTGTAACCTTTCCTGTTTCATTTTCCTTTTGTTGAAAGCCATTCCCCATGGGTCCTTACTAATTTCAGTAACGTTTACCAAGGTTCTTTGGTAACAAGCAAGAGAGACAGAGACAGAGAGAGAGGGGAAGACAGGGAAAGGGAGAGACAGGGGAGAGAAAGAGAACTCTTGGGTACTTTCTCTGGTGTCCATTTCCAGGTCTTGCATAGATGTCAGTAGGCAAGATGATGATAGATAAGGCCTTGTTTTGTTTGCTTGTTCGTTGTTTTGTTTTTGTTTTTCACGACAGGGTTTCTGTGAGTAGCTTTGGCTGTCCTGGATTCACTTGGTAGTTTGGCCTCAAACTAATAGCAACCTGCCTGCCTCTGCCTCTGGAGTGCTGGGATTAAAGGCATGTGTCACCAACACCCTGGTTTTACAGAATCTATAGATTCAGAAATACAGCATTTTTTTTTGAGTTGAACAAAAGTCATGACATGGTGAAAATTGACCTGTTGTACCTCATGAGACCTCCCATGAGATAGTTGGGGGTCTAGAGAACAGGCCATTTGCTCTTTCTTGACAATTTAGCTGTTGAAGGCACCCGACCAATTTCTGTTGTTTAATACATCAAATATGTTTACAAATTTTTTTATATTAATTACAGTTTATTTACTTTGTATCCCAGCTGTAACCTCTTCCCTCATTCCCTCCCAATCCCCCCCCTCCCCTCATCTCCTCCCTGCCCCTCTCTAGGTCCACTGATGGAGGATGTCCTCCTCTCCTTCCATCTGAACCTAGCTTATCAGGTCTCACCAGGACTGGCTGCAATGTCCTCCTCTGTACAATTTTTTTTTTTACAAACTCTTGAATTCTGGGGCTGGTGATAGAATCATTCTATGAGTCACTGAATATTATTCACTATGCATTGTGACAATAACAATATCTTTGATTTAACAACTGGAGTGACAATTTAACCTTTAAAAATATTATGTAACTCATCTCTCCATCTAATTTTCTGGTAGTGTCATTAAAAATGAAAAGAAAATAATGATGGTCATTAAAGGAAAGAGGAGAATGGTGACTCTTATCCTTGCAGGATTTCAGTCTCATTTAATATCTCAAGTGATTTGGTTATTTGCTCAAAATGTTTTTAGGCTTAGTCAGGTGAGAGCCTTCTGAGTTCATTTTGCCTCAGCTTGATCTTTTGTATAAACTGACAGTTTATTTTATTGGTGGTCGGTAGGTACTAAACTCTGTTTTCAGGGACCATGCACATTCTTTTCTTTGTTTCTTGCACCATTTTCCCCCACCAGCTTTTCACTCTTGGAGGCCTGCAGTTCTGTAGAAGTGGCTGTCAGGTGAATCAGGTAGTAAGTAGAATGCTAGCCTGTGTGTGCCCTTTTGATTTCCACTGCAAATAGATCAGTCATAAATTCTAAAACTCAGCCTGTAATAAAGATTACTAATATTCAACAAATCACCAACTGGTTTGGAAATGTGTTCACATATTTTGTCCCACCCACAGGAGCAGCTGTAATAAACTGGTTGGTTATAAAAATCATGCAGCATGTAATTATTGGCATTATTGTGCCCATTTGTTCGCTCATTTCTCTCTTTTTGGAAACAAAATTCTTTGTTTAAAAAACAACTTTCCAGTGGAATTTCCTATTTTGAATTATGATGTGAAATTTAAGCAAAAATAAACTTAGGCCATGATACAAATAAAAGTAGATCTTTTTAAAAACAAAAGATCCCAAACTATAATTATAAATGACTCACTGTTGATTAATATAATAATTTTCTCATGGAAATTTCTCTGGCATATATAGAATATATATTACATTTATAGAAATGTCACTATGGAGACTCATAAAAGCATTGTAGTTTGTCAAATTTTAGATTTTTTTGTAAAAAACTATGAACATGAATGTAGTATGGGAATTAAGAAGATAACTTCCTTGTGCTGATCAGGACTTTAGTTTTTGAGGCACTAGGAAATATTAATTGTTTTCTCTAGTGTTGTTCATTCCAGCCTTTGCCTAGGTTTTGTCACTGTGTTTCTCTCTGTGACAGATGTTTTCTTTTTAAAATTTCTGAGGTAGGCACAGAATCTATTCTCTTCTAAACGCTTAGACTTTATATTTGCTAGCTCAGCTAGATATTGTGGAGGTGTAGAAAAATAAAGAGCTTTTAAAGTTCAATCACATTTCAGAATGCCTAAGCATTAATTGATTCTAATTTCATTGACAATCTTGTTGCATAGCAAAGGTGATGTTTTTGTGACAGTCCCTGCTGAGCTTCATCATCAATCTGTAGTCAGAGTGCCTCTGTCCAGTATCTCAACATCTGGGAGCCATGCATAAGTTATTTTGTGGGCACTTTCCTATATTAATATAGTGAAGTCTCAGGGTATTTCTGGAGCAGATGGAAGTTCAGATCAGGTTAGAGGCAATAGAGAGCTTATGATAAAGTGGGAAATCTATATTAAGGCCAAGTCCAAATGGACTTACAAGATCTGTATAGAAATAATAAATCAAAGACCAATGCAGATTTCACTGATCAAACCCAACACCTGCAAGGTGTTGGGAGAAGTGTGAAAATCAACAGAATGTCTTAAAAGGCCTTCACATGCATTTCAGATGTGAAATCCTTGAAGCCCATGGAGTGGAATGTTCTTGCTGTTGTAACTTCTGATATCTCAATTATGTAGAAGTAAGTCAAACCACAAAGAAAGGTGAGGCTTACAAAAGATGTGGGGGAAGCCCAGTTAGAATCTTGATGAGACTAGGCAGCTTCTGTGCCCAGTTCATAAGTTATCTTTTGTCCTTTTCTGGAATAACATGGACTACTTGGTCAAGAACTGAATGCTCAACAATAGCAAGTATCCTCAGTGCGCAGCATGAAGGACTTTGCTATCACAGGGCCTCATGATGAAGGCTGGTGTGGTAAATATCTAGAGGTCAAATGACACAGACAGCCAACACACCTGAAAGTAGAAAGACAGTGTGTTACATTGTTATACTAAGTACTCAGTTTTCTAATTGGCATTCCTTAAGACCCACATCCTAGCCATTCCACTCTTATGGTGACTAGTCTATATTAACATCTTTTATTAATTCTTTGAGAATTTTATACAGTGTGTTTTGATCATATTCATATTCACTCTCTCCTCCAACTCCTTCCAAATCCCTCCATCTCTTTATTTACCTACCAATGCTGCCCCTTGGAGTATCCTGGTGTGGTGGGTTGAACTGGGGGAGGAAACTTAGCCAGGCACAGGTGTGTACAATGTAAACTTATACAATGGGCAAATTACACCTGGGAAACAGGTTGGAGAACTGGTTCAGTTTATTGGAGGATGTAGTATTTAGGCCCCTGGATAGGTTGAGCAGGGTCTCTAGGGCAAGGTTTGTGTGGCTGGGTGCCATTGATCAGGGAAGGGGTGTTGGAATATGCTTCATTTGCATGCTCAGTGTCTGTAGGGTGGTGGTGGGAGAACCTTATGAGGTCAAATAAGGAGTGAATCCTGATAATTGTCAGGTAATAAATTCTTACTAGGGTTGATGGTGGGGTAGTTGCCTTTGTGGCACCAGGTTGGCACTGGGAAGGTAGCCAACTCATACCATTCTTATGGTTAGGTATCCAAGGCTGACGCTTCCTCAAACCTTCCTCCATAACTCTGGGCCATTATGGTCCCACACCCAACCTTGTGTACTTTTTTTTTTCAACCTATCAAGTTAAATTTGTGCTGCTCATATATTCTTGAACATGTGGCCTTCCACTGGAGCATGGCTGATCTTTAAGGGACTACACTCTTGGAGAAAAACGGTCTCTCCCTTTAAAAGCATCTAACAATTCCCAATAGCACCTCAGCTATGGATGGGATTTCATGCCAAGCTCCTCTTCATGCTGGAATCTGGCCTGGTGTGAATTTACATGGAGCTTGTGCATGCTGTCATAACTACTGTAAGTTCATATGTGCAACTGCTCTGCTGTGTCCAGAGAACACTGCATCCTGGTTGACATCCACTACCTCTTGTTGTTATAGTCCTTGTCTTAGTTAGGGTTACTACTGCTATCATAAAACATCATAGCCCAAAAGCAAGTTGGAGAGAGGAAATGATTTATTTGGATTATGCTTCAACATTCATAGTCCACCATTAAAGGCAACCAGTACAGGAAATTCAACAGGGCAGGAACATGGAGGCAGGAGCAAATGTACAGGCCATGGAGGAGTGCTGTTTATTGGCTTGTTTTCCATGGCTTACTTAACCTACTTTCTTATAAAAATCAAAACCACTGCCCAGGAATGGCAACATCCACAATGGCAGGCCCTCCCCCATCAATTAGTGGATATCAGAGGAGGGAGAAAACACGGGACAGGACAGGAGCCTACCACAGAGGGCCTCTGAAAGGCTCTACCCTGCAGGGTATGGAGGCAGATGCTGAGACTCGTAGCCAAAATTTGGGCAGAGTGCAGGGTATCTTGTGAAAAAAGTGGGAGATTGTAAGACCTGGAGAGGACAGAAGCTCCACAAGGAGAGCAACAGATCCAAAATGTCTGGGCACAGGGGTCTTTTCTGAAACTGATACTGTAGCCAAGGACCACTCATGGAGATAGCCTGAAACCCTTCCAAGTGGGTTCCATAGTAATGGGGACAGGGACTGTCTCTGACAGGAACTGATTGGCCTGCTCTTTGATCACCTACCCCTGAGGGGGGAGCAGCCTTGCCAGGCCACAGAAGAAGACAATGCAGCCAGTCCTGATGAGACCTAATAGACTAGGATAAGAGGGAAGGGGAGGAGGACCTCCTTTACCAGTGGATTAGGAGAGGGACATGGGTGGGGAAGAGGGAGTGTGGGGTTGGGAGGGGAGGACAGAGGGAGGTACATGGGGGATACAAAGTGAATAAACCATAATTAATAAAAATAAAAGGAAAAAACAAAAATTACCTTATATTCTTGCTACAACCCCATTTTATGGAGGCATTTTCTTAATTGAGGTTCCTTCCTCTCAGATGACCTTAACTTGTGTCAAGTTGACATAAAAGTATCAACACAATCTTCATGCTCCGTCTTCCATGTGATACTTCAGTCTTGCCAAAATGGGGTTTAATATAGATGTCCCATTTAGGACTGAATATTCTTCAGTCTTTTATTATTTGCAACTTAGCTAGTTGTCAGTTTCTGTTATTTACATCTACTGTACACAGAAGCTTCCTGATGAGGATTGAGAGATGGATTAACTGATAATATAAGTAATTCATTAGAGACTGATTTAATATTCATTCAGTTTAGCTAAGTAATAGTAGGTTTCCCCCATGGCCTATAACCTGCTACATACCATTTTAGTTATAGGGGGTAGAACTGCAGAATATGAGCTGGCCATATTACATAAGAACCCACTATAGCCTGTTTTCTTGACACCTGGTCTCAGTTTCTCCTTATCATTTCCCAGTTAAACAGGAAAGCGATACACTGTGTCAGTATTTATGGCAAAATAATAAATTCACAAGCAGCATCATTATTATTGTCTGCATTTTGCCAAGTAGTTCCAACTTTCCTTGATATCTGGCTATTGGCAAACTGATTCTCTTGTTTCAACCTTAATTGCTAATATTAACTCTCAGACCATACACTAATCTACCTATCCATCCATCCATCCATCCATCCATCCATCCATCCATCCATCTATTCATCATCTGTCTATCCACCTACATCTATCTGTCTATCTAACTAGGTATCTATCTATGTATCTATCTATCTATCGATCGATCGATCTATGTATCCATCTATGTATCTATCTATCAGTCTGTTTACCCATCTATCATTTATCTATCATCATACATATGTCTATCTATCCATTTATCTATCCACCTATCCATCTATCATCTATCTATCTATCTATCTATCTATCTATCTATCTATCTATCTATCTATCTATCATCTACCTATCATACATCTATATATCTATTTATCTCTCTATCACTCATCTATCTATATACAATCTACTATCTCTGGCTGCAATACAGACATGCCTTAGCACAAATCTTTAATCCCAAGCAATGAAAGTAGTTTGTAGAAGAAAATAGCAAGTTCAAGGCAGGTCAGCAGAGGCAGTTGAAGCCATAGAATGAGAAGGAGCTACAATGTTAGAACAGATAATTAAAGGTAATTTGAGGCCGCACAGAGAAAACCAGTCAGAAGCTGACAGAAGCCAGTTTGAACCAATCAGACTGGAGAGAAGTTTGAGCCAGAACAGCTGAGTTGAACCAGCCAGGCAGAGTTAGAAAGAGTAAGAAAGGGTGAGTTTATTGAGCAGTAAGTCTCAGAGGCTGAAAACATTCTAGGCCTAGATTAGATTGTATGGAGGCTAGAAGCTTCCAGGACTAGGCCTTGTGTAATGGCATGGTCTGGTATTTTTTTTATTAATTAATTTATTTTTATATCAATCACAGGTTAGGTACTTTGCATCCCAGATGTACCCTCTTCCCTTATTCCCTCCCACCTTCCCACTTCCTCCCTCATCTCCCTCCTCCCCGCCCCCTCCAAGTCCACCAACAGGGGAGGACCTCCTCCCCTTCCATCCAAACCCAGCTCATCCTGTCTCCTCAGGGCTGGCTGCAATGCCCTCCCCTGGGATCTAGCCAGTCTGTCACTCCCTGGCTTGTATGGGGGAGGGTCAAAGAGTCAGCCATCAAGATCATGACTGAAACAGTCCCTGTTTCCCTCACTAGGGTCTTCA
>CM053760.1:41029824-41063166 GCA_028658305.1 Pachyuromys duprasi
AGATCTATCATGCCTTGTCTTAACTTGAAAGAGGTGTTCGTATGATGTAATAGAGAAACGGGAACCTGAAGTAATTAAGCAGTTGCATATGGAACTACTCTTTAGTGCAGAGGACAAACAGAAATGCAGTTTATTATTACATGAAAACTATCTTGTTCCCACACATTTTTCAGTCCAGTAAATGATCTATCTGCAGTTGTGACTCCAAACAGTAACTATTGTATCTGTGTGGCTCACTCTAACCTTTCTCCATGATATGATGAAAACTACAAGCCTCAAGAGAGGGAATTAGTCTCAGATCTCTCAAATTAGAGGTAGAATCTATGACAGAGAAGAGTTAAAGCTAAAACAGACAGATTAATAGAAATGTCTTGTTCTATTTTGTACTGCTAACAGCACAATAGCATAAATCTCAAAGAAAAGAGATTTATTTTTTCCAAGGTCGAAAGACTGCGTGTGGTGATGGGCTTCTTACTGGGGGAGCCCAGAGGCAGCTGTTCAGTAGAGAGTGCTCAAATGTCCTAGCCAATTTGACTTTCATAGTGGGCCCACATTGGAGATAGTCATTAATTCAATAATCCCATGAATATGTTCACCCCTTCATGAGTTCAGAATCCAAGCCACTTAAGGGTCCTGCCTGGCACTATTGCTTCTTTTCTTTTGGTGGTCAAACCGTTTTAATATGATTTCAGCAAAAAAAAAAAAAGTTCATACTCAAAATACAGCAAGAGGTCAAAAAATCTATTTAGAAAAGGTCAGTGAGAGTCTTTTTTATGAAAGCGATGACATCGTCATCAACCTCTGAAGCAAAAGACAGGCTCTCCATCATCCCATTAAATGGAGGATATACAAGATAAGAACTAGATAAGAACTCCTCTCAAATCTGCCTTTCAGCACATGCGAAGAAACTAGAGGATGATAGAAGTGACAGCGTATTCGTTAGGCCTCGTGGCTGCAGAGGCAGGCTTCCTGACTGCTATGGAAGTATTGCAAGGAAAAAGTACACTTAAAAAATACATGTTGCTGCCAAAATATTTTTGCCATCTTAAATATTTATGGAAACATAGGTTTAAAATATTATTTATGGAAAAATAATCACATGTAGTGTCAATTATAAGGCAGAGCCAGCTCCAGAGAAAGGATTTGGATGCAGATTTTTTTAATTTAAATTTATATATATATATATTTATTTATTACAATTTAGTCACTTGGTATCCCTGCTGCAGCCCTCTCGCTCTTCTTCTCCCAGTCCACCCTCCCTCCTCTCCCCTTATTCTCTTTCCCTAGTCCCCTGATAGGGGAGGACCTCCCTTCCTTCTATCTGGCCTTAGCTTATCAGGTCTCATCAAGGTTGGCTGCATCATTTTCCTCTGTGTCCTGGCAAAGCTACACCCCTCAGGAGGAGGTGATCAAAGAGTCAGCCATTGCATTCATGTCAGAGACAGCTTTTGTTCCCCTTTCTAGGGAATCCACTTGAGACTGAGCAGCCTATAGGCTTCCTTTGAACAGAGGGCCTAGGTCCTCTCCCTGCATGGTCTTCGGTTGGAGTATTGCTCTCTGCAGGACAGCTGGGCCCAGCTAATTTGGCTTTGTTGTTCTCCTTGTAGAGTTCCTGAAATTTGCAGGCAAATGGTAGGAACTATAAAAGATCATCCTGAGTGAGGTAACCCAGAAGCAGAAAGACACATATGATATATACTCACTTATAAGTTGATATTAGCCATATAATATAGAATGAAGGTACTAAAATCTATAGTCCTAAAGAAGCTAAACAAGAAAGACTCTAGGGAAGATGCTTAATCCTCATTCAGAAGGGCAAACAGGATAGACATTGGAAGTAAGAGAAGACAAGGAACAGGACAGGAGCCTTCCACAGAGGACCTCTAAAAGACTACCCACCAGGGTATTGAAGGAAATCCTGAGACTCATAGATAAACTTTGGGCAGAGTGCAGAGATCCTTATGGAAGAAGAGGGAGATAGAAAGCTGATTTTTAAAAAATCTTATTTGTAAGTTCTTGCTTCAGATGCCTGTGAAGCATATGGAAGTTGCCTAACCTTGTCCTCTAAGGAGATTTTACCATCACTCCCACATCCCTTCCTCTCAGAAGTGGAACTGAGCTCAGGAGTGTACTCATAGATTTATGAGTACTTGTTAATTTGTGAATTAGTGCTTTAATTGCTTAATTTAACTTACAAGTTAAAAAAAAGACCCAAGTAAACTCTAGCCCTATCCCTAGCTTAACCATAGCCCTAGACCTTTCTCTAATCCTATCCCCAGCTCTAACCTTAGGCCTAGCCCTAACTAACCCTAATGCTAACCCTAACCCTAGGCATTTCCCAGCTCTATGCCTGACCCTAACCCTAACTCTAAACCTAAGCCTAATGCTAACCCTAACACTAACCATAACCTTAGACCTTTCCCCAACCTTATCCCTAACCCTAGGCTTAACCCTAACCCTAACTCTAAACCTAACTCCAAACCTAACTCTACTGCTAACCCTAACCCTAAACATAACCCTAACCCTAAACCTAAACTTAACCCTAATTCTAGATCTAGAAACTAACTTAAAAAAGCAATACTTGTGAAATTATTGCATTCGTATTATTGAAAAACATTAATTTCTTCCTCCTTTTACTCTTTTATCTTTATAGGTTTTAAGTTACATGCATTTATTTTACATGCTGTCTTAGGGATCTATGTAGACACTGAGTAAATTGAGAAATGGCCACAATTCTCATCACAGAATTGAGGATCTATTTTTAAATATTATCATATGCTAATATCCAAATCGGTAGACTTCCGCCGATTATCACAGCCAAGATCCTATTGTACAGAACAGGCAAACCCAGATCAGCAGCAGCCTCTGCTCCCCTGCCTCAGGGCGGCTTTTTTTGGTCTGGGAATGACTCCACCAGATGGAACACTTTAACACTATCAGCACCCCATTCCTCCCCAACATGCTACTGTGTAGGAGAGAAAGCTGCTGCATAAGTTGGAGTAAAAGATGATCAGGACAGGTGCTTCTTCCCATAAAAATTTTCGCACTTGCAGCCACCAGGCAGACAGTTTAATTAAAACATTTAAATGGACACAGATGTAGGTGACTCGTGAGTTGCCTAGGTAATTCCCTTTGCTGTCATATAGTGAAGTTGTGTGTGTTCTCACTACACCCCACTTGCTCTGCTGATTCCAGGGACTCCACACTTGAGTGATGTGAACATGAACATAGAGGCTGTTGCTCCTCAAGTATTGCTTCACCCTGAAGGCCATGGGAATTTCCACAACTGCTTCTCAAAATACGTTTCCTTTCCATGCTTCCTGCCTCTTACCAAAAAAACAAAAAACAAAAACAAAACACCAAACCAAACAAACCAACCAAAAACCAAAAACCAACCAACCAACCAACCAAACTAACAAAAAAACCTTAAATCTGTAAATAAATGAAGGAACCTGTTATTTAGATGCAGGTCTAACTGTCTTATGTTGGTGCCTCTGCTAAAGTTCGGGAATATTAACTTCAAAATAGATGCAGATGGCAAAGTCAGAGATGCAGCCACATACTTTCTGCTGTTAGTCCACCCCGACTGTCTAAGAATGTCTCCAGAACTGGTTTCTTTCTTTCTTTTTTTTTTTTTTCTCTCTGCAAAGTCTGGTTCCAGCTCCATGCCCTGCTGTGTCCTTCTGTCTGTGCATGGTGCAGTGTTTAGCTACAGTCACCTGGAAGTTCTTTTTTTTTTCCGGATGGGTTAAACTAGGGTACCTGCAGGCACGGTTCAGATGTCTCACACACAGTAGGTGTGAAAGCACTTCCCCGCTGCATTCCTTTAACATCTGGGCACTCAAAATCTGTGGTAACATTTCATTTAATGTGAGGCACAACTGGATATGCACATTGTCCTGCGCAACTATTGTGCCACAAGCACACAAATTGATGAGAGGCAATGAAAACTATTTTACCAGCCAACAATATATAATATTGTGAAAATCAAGCAGACCTCCTGTGACCAATAACACATATTTGTACAGTTGCTGGCTGGCTTGGAAATATGGTTCGTAATATCTTTCTTCCTCTGTGAAGCTACATCATTTATTTCAACCAAATTCATAGACATGTCATATTTAGGTCCTTTATTAAGATACATGGAATAGTTAAGTTCGGGCCTTGGAATCAGAATGGTCTTCATTAGAGCCTAGGTTCTGTACCCAGATGTTAAGTGGTTTGTTGTTGTTTGTAACTTGTGTGTCTTCTTGGAGTTTTGGTTCCCTCCTCTGAAACATGGAGCAACAACCAAACCTACTCAACATAAGCTATCTTTTTTTGATATAAGAATAAGGAACAGCAATTTGGTAGGATGCTCAAGGCTCTGGGTTTAAGCCTCATCAGAGAAGAAGAAAGGGGAGGAGCAGGAGGTGGAGGAGTAGGATTAGGAGGAGGCTCTGGAGGATGTAGAGGAGAAAGGCACGGAGAAAGGGATGCTGTGGTAGAGAAATATGTAAAAGAGGCAGATCAGGAAGAGGATGGAGATGTAGAGGGAGAGGATATAGGGAAGGAGGATAAAAAGGAGGACGCCATAAGGGAGGAGGCTGAGCAGGAAGAGGAAGAAGAGATCGTCTGTCCTGTGCCTGTGCTATGTGATCAAGATTCTTTTGCTCTTAAGCCAAAATGTCTCTATGTAGCCTAATTTGTTTTCACAACTCATCCTCTTAATTTAGCCTCTGAAAGTCTGGGCTTTGGTTCCTAACCAGGGTTCTAAAAAGAAGTAACTTTAACCCATTACTCGTTGGTTTAACCTTTAATCATAGGGCATGGTGAGCAGAATCCAGCTACAGATTGTGTGTGATGGAATCACCTTCTAGAAATTCTTGTAACTTTCTTGTAAGATATCCTACCACTACCCTTGGATTTCTGTGGCACCATGCCCCTGGCTGTTCCTTACTGATGCTTCTTTGGCATCTCAGTGCCATTCGTTTCTCTCCCAGCCATTAAATCTCACCCATGCTGTCTCCTCCTTTCCCACTAAGACAATAAAACTCTTCTCACTTCTCTTCATGTCGATATCCCAGCACCCCCAAATTCCCATGGGGCTCTCAATGAAGCAACCATAATTTTCTTCTTCATCCTATGGTCCAAGTATGTGTTGATCAATTAAAACAAAAGTTTGAATAATGTACTCCCAGCCATGCCCCTGCTTCAGAGCTGTTTTAAGGGCTATTCTTAGACCAAGAAGATCGCCACCAATCTAACAGGTCCTGTAAGCCTTCATCTTGCATCTCTGTCTGGCTTCACAGAAAGTCAAGCCCTGTGTACAACTAAGTCAGCTACAGTTTCTGGAGCCTTGATGAAGAAACAGTCCCATCCTCCCAGCCCAAATATACTTCAACATTTATAAGCAGGTGAGAAGAATCTGAAACTTCCTTTTCTTTTCTCAAGTCATGGAAATATTTCTTGAGTGCTTATTTTCCATAAACTTTTGGAGACCCTCTTCTGAAATGTATAAAATAGGCCTGCTATGTTATTATTTGAATGTGAACTACACCCGACCACCTCTGGTATTTCCAGTGGGTCTGAAATTGTTAAACTAGAAGACATCCCTTTAGCATGTGTGAACTTTAATTTCTAGGCCAGAGTCTAGCTCCAAAAATGCTGACATTTTGAAATGTCATAGAACAGGAAAAAGTACTGGAATGTTTTGTGACCTCTAAAATATTTAGCTTGGGATACAGTTCCAGGTGTCAAGGCAAATTAGTCACATGACAGTGAGATGTTCAGAGTGGCTAAATGTAGTTTGTCAGGCATCCAGGAGAGTCAATGCATATTTGGAAGGAAGGAGTGAAATGTATGTCTCATAGTGGCATCTAGCTGAGAATCCAGCAGTAGTCACCTCCTCCATACCTGACACTGTTCTAGCACGTCCATTTTATTTTGCCACTACAGGTATGTGTCAACATGGAATCATAGAGGATGCCAGAGAGCGTCAAGCCATCCCCCAGAGTCTCTAGACACTGTCAGGTATCTAGGTTGGAAGATCTTGCTTCTTATGATGCTTAGAAGTATTTTTCAAATACATATCAAATACTGCTGCTGTCCTGTCTGCACCTCTTGACTTGTGCTGATAGGTGCATGGCAATCTCTTGATGGCATGTCTAATGCCGGTATCTGGATTTCATTAATTCCTTCCATCTCCACATCTAAACTTCACAGAAATCAGTGAAAAGATGATTGGATTTCCTGTTTCAGTTTTGATCAGGTGGTTCGTGTACAGCAAAGATGATTTATTTTACTAATATCAGCATTAGTAACTGATTCTTGACACATGAGTTCTGATAGATTTGTGAGCTAAAAGAGGTCTGTCAAGTCTCTCTGTTATGTTCAGACCCCTGCTGTACCTTTTCTGCACTTGCTGTTTCTCTAATCATAAAACATACTCTAGCCGTCTAGCTATTCTAACGATTTCCTGCTGGATTAAAAGCGCCTCATAGGAAGAGCTGGTTCCTCACACTCTGGATCTGAATGCTTTTAAAGAATGAATGGATAGAATTTATAAAAGTGCATGGGAAGACATATGAAATGAGACTTGGAAAACAATTTGGGTTCTAAATAATGGAGTAGAAATTATTGATATCTTTTAACTAGAATTACTCTCATCTCCTTTGTGTTGGTATAAAATAATAATTTATAATATTGGAAAATAAAATTAATAAGCTGGAGTCATTAAATTGACATTTTCCTGTTCTGTGAAATATTATATAAAAGTACTTTTTAAAAAAAGCTCTGAAACTAGAAAACTACTTGGAAAGGATATATTTGACAAGGGATGATTAACCAAAATATCTAAGTACCTAGATAGATACCTTATCAAGGAAGCTATAAAACTGGTAAGTAGACACAAGAACAAATGCTCCACATTGGATTTTATCAGTAAAATGACAATTAAAACAGTGAAATTGTACTATCCACTTAGTGAATGGCTCACTCCAGATCTCTGACAACACTAAATGATGTCAAAGATATGGGGCAATGGGAACTCAGATGTCCACAAACATATGGGTGCATATTCTTACAGAAGTTATACTAATACTTATCAAACTATGAGAAAAACAAGATGTAGTTCAGTGAGTGAACATAAAAGTCAACTGTGGCAAATTTAAATAATGGAATATTTTTTAACACACACACAGAAAGATGTCAAGCTATGAAAACACATAAGGAATACCTAAACATGTTTAGTAGTCCTCACTTATTGCTGGGAAATCCATTTCAAGATGATCAGCAAAGTGCTTCAAACCAAGCATATATACTATACATTTCCCATACAAACATTTCTGAGATAGTTTGATTTATAAATTAGAAACAGTAAAGATCAACATAACCAATAATAATGAGATAGAAAAACAATATTCCTTCTCTTTCCTTCTCTCTTCATTTCTTGAATACAACATTGTGATACCATGCCAGTCCATGTAATGGCCCAGATTGTCACCAAATGAGTGGAACATAAGAAGCTTATACAGCACAGATCCATTGGAAAAGGTGACAATTCATACTATAGCAGGATGGAAAATGATGGCTAGATTACATTACTAAGAGTAGCAGAGTGTTAGTTATCTCTGGGATTTTCTTTTTAGTAATTATGAACTACAGTTGACTTTGGGTAAATGATCCATAGAAAATGAGAACATAGATGGGCAAAGGCGATGTCTTTATTTCTAAGTAAAAGAAGACAATTTGAGAAGGTCAGATACTGTACAGTTCCAAGTAAGTAAAAACTATGTTTTCTTCCAGAAGTTTCAGCATTTCATTTTGTGGTCTTTGATCTGTTTGGAGTTGATTTGGGGGCAAGGTGACTGATATGAATCTCAAGTTTCCAATTTTACATGAAATGCTACAGCCAGTTAAGAGAGGGAAAGCCCGTCTTCTGCAGGGATGAAATCCCTGATGGGTTATTCAATCTTGAGTGGTCAATCCTAAACATATATACATATAAGCAACACTAAGTGGACCTGGCAGGTTGTTTTTATATAGACATGTGTATTTAAGTCTTTCTGTCTTGTCTCCATGCCTAATTTTAAATGTAAACCTGACTAAAACAATTTAATAACATCCATACCTCAGCCAGACTTCTGGGCTGCCTTGGAATTTCCTTCATGATATTAGCGAGCATGTCTCTTAAATTCAGCTTTAGGCAGTCTTGGGACATGGAAAGTGTAGACAGGCTCTTTTCTGGAATGTAACACGAATAGTTTCTATTCCAGTCCTCAGAATCCTTAATTCCATCTGAAGCCTCATTCGCCATCCATATTCACACAGTATTCTGATTTTCTGAGTTCTCTCTAAAATCACCCATTTAGCTCAACTTAATAGCATTCTAGATGTGTTCTAGCCTTCATCTCCAAACTCTTCCAGACTTTTCCAGAAAAAAATTTAAAAGGGCTTCTGGCTTACTTTCTACCGCTGGGATGAATGTTATGACCAAAGCAACTTGGGAGAGCACAGTGTTTATTTCACTTTATAGTTTACATTCCATTATGAAGGGATGCTAGGGCAGGAACATGGAGTCAGCAATGGGAACAAAGGCCATGGAAGAATGCTGCCTATTTGCTTGCTCCCCATGGGTTGCTCAACCTGTTTTCTTATTCTACCAAGAACCATCTCCCCAGGGTGGCACCACTCATAGTGGGCTGGGTCTTCCTCAATCAATCATTAATCAAAAATGCCCTACACACTTGCCTATTCGGTGGGCTGATAAAGGCATTTCTCAGTGGCTGTCCACCCTTTCCCTACCACGGTGGCTCAAAATACCTAAGATCAAGCCAAAATAAACCCTTAAGTGGACTTTTTCATACTGATAAATAGCTGACTAGTAAAATATTTTAGATAAATACCGTGGTCATAATAATTCATTAGTAATTAAATATTACAAAATAGTAGTTAATAATTTTCTAATAAAATATTACTAATATTTTTTAATTCTTTGAAAATTTCATGCAGGGTTATAATGGAATTTGATCACATTCATTCCCTCATTCTTCCTGGATCCATCCTTCTCCACTCTCCTCTCAAGGTCATATCCCTTTTTATGGCCTTTATATGGATAGGTATGATGTTATCCATGAAAATAGTTTACTAGCAGTAGAATATACAGGACCACTTCATGAAGTGTGGGGTGTGCACTATTACACAGAGCAGCAGCTGATTTATTGTCAAGTTATTTTCCATGAAGCTCTTATGATCACAACTCCCTTTAAGAACATCACATCTTATATAGTTCTAGTTAGGTTAGGTCATTACATGTATCCTATGGTTTAACATTTCTAACTCAAAAATCATGTCACCTGCTAAATATACTTCATCGAGGTTCAGAGAGATATTGCTTTACTTTTCTCTTTTGGAAAAATCATAGGACCATGTGAGCTAAAACACTGCAACTCTTAAAAGAGAATAGTAGGGTTGATATTTATGACATTGATTTGTCACTGATTTTTCTAAATGTGATACTAAAAGCACAAAAATAGAGGAAAGGTAAGTTAGACTAAACCAAAAATTAAAATGAAAGGCATCAATGGACCTTGCCAAGAAAGTAAAAAGAAAACAGAATTGAAAGTCCTTTTCTAGAATTCAGAGATAACATTTCCAAATTGCCAACACCATCACCACAAAGATTCCAGTTTCAGAAATGGCTAAAGGAAGCTATACATGCTGGCACACAACAATTATTTCAGGCACCTTGGAGGCTGCAGCAGGAAAACCAAGAGATGAAACCATCCCAGGCTACACAGTGAGGATGCTGCCTCAGAAGTAAAGGATGAACAGAGGTCCTAGAACTATTCACTTCTCTATAGGAGCTATTCAAGTGGCCAGTACACACATGTGAAATTGCCATTGGCTACCAGAGAAATGCAAATCAAAGCCACACTAAAACTTACTTAATACTCACTAAGATGGCAGTAATTTAAAGTAAATAAATAGCAGACAAGACATGCAGTTGGAACGCTCATGTGTTGCTGATAGAATATAAAATGGTGGAGCTGAGTTGGAAAACTTTTTGGTTATTCTTCCAGCATCTTATAATAAAATGACCATACAACAAACGAATTCCATTCCTGGTTAAAAACAACATGTAAAATGTCGTAGCAGAAACTGAAGCTCAAATCTGTAAACAAATGTTCACAACAATAGTATATTCAAAGGACAAAGGGTAGAAAGATGCAAAACACTGCCATCAGTCAGAATAATGACGAAATGTGTATCCATGCGAAAGAATATTAGTCTGTCATAGAAGTAATGTGGCATTATATACAAGTTAAAAGAATGAACTTTAGAAATATTCAGTGAGAGAATGCAGACTCAAAAACCTAAAGATAGTATAATAAAAATTATATTAAGTATTCAGAATAAATAAATTTATAGAAAGAAGACAGTGAAATAATGGCTGCCAAAGGCTTGTGGGAGGGACAATAAGGAGTGAATGTTTCATGGATATGGGGGTTCTTTTCAGGGTGATAAGATGTTCAGGAGGTCATGGTGGCAGCTCTATGACTCTGAATATATATTTAATTCCATTGAATATTAAGCATGTTAAAGGTGTTAAAATAAAATTTAATGTGTATTTTATCACAATGAAAAACAGTGAACAAAATATTATGGTGAAGCAGTGACATATTTTTTTTTCACTTCTCCACCCTGCATTTCAATTATGGTTCAATCTTTTCTCTCTTCTTCCATGGGACTGAGTTATTATAGGCAATTTTCAGGGCTGTTTTCCTGTGGTAGCAAACTGTCCTTATTTCCTCACTTGGGCAAAGGTTTTAGCATGACCATCTGTCACATAGTCAAACAACATTACCCAGACTAACTTATAGATAACAGAGCTGCAATTTTGTTCACATTTAGCTGATTCCTCTATCTCTATATATTTTCAGTATAGTTGGGTAAGAAAGAGACTTTCTTATGTAACCTTGTTCTGAACACCTCCCCAACCAAGAATACTCCCAATTAATTCATAGTTTAAATTGTGACTAATGACCACAGGCAACTTTTGAATGTCTTAATGTATATGGAAGCGTTCATGTTAATTATTAAAAAAATGAACATATAAACAAAAAGAACATGTATCTTTTGATAGTGGAACCTTCTGGCATAGCTCTAACCCAACCTATAAAATATACTTTATATAATCAAATAAAAGTGTAAAGTGTATAAAGAGTGTAAAGAAGAGTTGAACAGTTTAAGATGAGTATATGGAAATTGGAAGAAAGGCATTCCAATGGGTAAGACATGAACCTGTAGACAAATGCAAAAGCAGGACTTTTCCTGTGGGTGATGTACCAGAATCCTTGACCCTTTGGTTGTAATAACTGACTTTTCTTCCAGATAAATGATACCTTCTTTGACACCAAGCATTATTGAATAGAAGAAGAGATCTCAAGAGGGGCTGGCCAGTGTGCACAAAGATGGCTACTGGAGAAGGGCATTCCTCACATGACTTGATGTAGGCTTGCGGAAGGTTTGAGTTATGGGGATTACTTGCTTTTCTTTCGGTCTCCTAACTCTGTTAACATTTTAGCAGCTGGTAAAAGGATGCCCAAGGCACTGGGAGAAGTGATCAAACAGTCAACCTGCACAAACCCAGTGATGTTTCTGTATCTGAAGACTTTGTAGGAGTCCTTCCTGTAATCTGTGTGAGCTCTACTATTATACTCTACATGACCTCTGCCCTGAGACACATCGTTTTCCCAAAGCGACCAACAGCTGTAATACTAAGAAGAAAAGAGTGGTGACCATGTATCCATTTCTCTCATTTGGTTTTGTCTTTACTGCCAGGGATGGCTCTCAGGATCTTATGCATATCAGACTAGCATTCTACCACTGAGCTGTAGCCCCTCTCCAAATTCTTATTGTAATCAGAGAGTGTGTGAAGGTATTGTGACAAACGAGCATGTACCTCATATAACTTTTCTGGCCTGTGTCTCTGCACTTAATAACAGCAAAAGTAGAAAACCTGAATTTGTTTTTGAGGAAGAAGTATTCTCCTCCTGTGACAGTTTTTATTTCACTTTTTGAAGAACCACAATGACCACCAAGATTGCTAATAAGCATAATCTGTGATGTAGATTTCTGCCATCTTGGTTGCTATACTGCAGAAAAATACAAACATTTTTACAACAGAATCCACTGAAGTGTCTGAGTCATTCTTGCGAGCTGATAGCAGCTCAAAAATGTAACCAGTGGAATGGTTAAATTACCTGTGGTATGATCATTGTATGAAATTTTACACAATAATCATAAAACGGTAATAGAGTTATATGTTTAGATATAAAAGACAGCTTAAGAGACTTGCTAAGTGAAAAATAAAGTTCCACAGAGACACAAAGATCATACTTTGTGGAAAACTGGATTTTATACAAAGACAAATGTAAGGTTTTAAAAACAGGCTAATCAGAACATTGATCATTTAAGATTCAGTATCTAATTTAGCTCTTAATGTATTTTATTGCTACTCATATTAGAGATGAGTAAACTGAGGCACAAGAGGTAAGTAACATGCCCGCAGGTTATTACAAAAATGTTTTTATATTTGAAAATATAGAGAAGTTCAAAATGGTGATAAAGAGAGTAGGGGGACTCCTGGGAAGAGGAGTGACTCAATGGTGCTAGCATTTGTCATAGAAAAGAATAACACAAACAGCAAAAAAAATCCTCAGATTTCTGAAGGTTACACCATTCAACACCAAGTTTCAGCCAACTTGGTATTCAGGGGTGGAGGAGAGCATGCTCACCACCGACAGCTACTTTCTTAGTATACTCAAATGGCCTTTTGTTTTTGTTGTTGTTTGTATGTGAGAAGAGAGAGAGAGAGAGCACTCTCATTTCCTTTTCTGAGCTTACTAATTCTATCATGGAGTTGCTACCCTTGTGACATCATCTGTTAATCACCTCCAAAGTACTTTTCATTAAAAACACCATCGCATCGAAGATTGAATGTTCAACACAGAGATCTTTGAGGGTACACACATAAATTAGGGTACAGAAACATTTGGAACAACTTTCCCTTAAAGTAAATTAGTAAAAATGGAAAGTAAAAGGTGGAAAAAAAATCCCTTTGAAGCTTTATTAGCAATCATAGTGTGCAGTGTCTCAGCTATTCTGAAACCCTGCTGAAATATTGGATTATGTCTTTGCATCCTTTATTTCCTTGGGCTATATTGGGCTGTGTGGAGACAAGAATTTCAGGACCAGCTAACAGTCATGGGGAAATGAAAACATCATGTGTGCTCCTAAAAAAGATGGCAGGGAATGTGGTGTCCAAATTAGAAAATAATCTTATTTTTTCCAAGTTTCTAGGGATACAGCCACTGCTATTCTTTTAAGTTTCCATTAGTGTTTTGCTGCATCTCAATTAGCTCCAAGAGTCTTCTCTAGGACTTCTCATGGTTCCCTAAGAGCTTCTTTGTTCTCTATGCCATGACTTCATTTGGCACCATAGTGACTACCAGTGGTTCCAAGCCAATAATTCACCAACAAGTTTAAGAATTCTCTATGTTATCTCATGATAAAGCCCTATGTCTGAAGACAATACTTACATATGTTATCAAACACAGAGAAATTGAGATTGTGCCTAACTAGAAGCCTGAAGGCACTGGGTGTACTGCCAGGGGCAATCATCAATACATCCCAGCTATAATAAACCATGTGATCTACAACAGTGACCTGCTTGTTAGATATACTGGTATTGTAATGGCACAAATGTTATGGGAATAACACTTTCTGATTGGACTTAAGGCCCACACCATGATCTGGAACCCAAACCTGATACTGCTAAAGTGGCCAAGAACCTGAGACTAGATAAGTCACAGGCCTAGGGGAAAGCCTGATGCTATTATTCTGCCAAAGAAACATAGCAATAGAATAACTTCTAATGATATACATCTATGTCCATAGATTAGTGTCTTACTCAGTCCTTATCAGAAAAGCTTCTTTTTGTAGTAGATGGGAACAAAAACAGTGGTACACAAGCGGACATTGTACAGAGAGTAAAAGACTGTGAGGTACACAGTCCTAAATGGCTTGACTTCATCAAAGCTCTCCCCTCAAACTCAGGGATTTATGTGGAAGAAGAGAAAAATTGCAATAACTAGAGGTGGTAGATGACTCCAAGAAAACAGTGTCTTCCAGACAAAACAGAACTGAAGCCCTTGTGAACTCACAGAGACTATGGCTGCATGCACAGGGCCTGCGCAGGCTCAATCCAGATGGGGTTCCAGTGCTGAGAAGGGGAATGGGCACAAAATTCTTCCTTTAACTAAGAAGCTATTTGCAACTGAAGCTGGCAAAAGAGAAGTCAGTTTTCTCCAATGGAGTCTAACACAAAATGAACTCAATGGTATTTTAATAGACTTTTTGACTCATTTTGCTTTGTTTTCCTGTGAGGTTTTGTATTTGTGTATTTCTTATTTTTGTTTGTTTTAAAGAGGAAGAGGAAAAAAAAACCCAAAATGTTGGGTGGGTAAGGAGGTTAGGATGATCTGGTAGGAATGAGAGGAAAGGAAAACATTATCCAAATATATTGTATAAAAAATTCAACTAAAAAAAAAACAAGTAGCAAAGAATTCTCTGTGCTACCTGTGTTGCATTTTAAACTTGTTCGGTATGTGGACAAGCTCTTCAAAGGAAATTATGGCACTTCCCACTGAAACAATATTGCTCTGGAGGAAATTGTATTGACTTCTCTCTTGAGGATCCAGAAAACATTTTAAGCAGAAATAAAGTTTTTCCTCACACCCATCTCTAGGTGGAGTCCATGAACTATGAGACTCACCTTTGTATGTGTCCTTGTTTCCCAAGAACTCTGATCTGGATATGAAGAATGGATATTTATTTGTTTCTTTCATGACCCCACATTTTGGGCTTCAAAATTTTACTTCTTTACCAATTATTCTGAAGGAAGAGAAGCATACAGATTTCTCTTAGATACGACTCCAGGTCCCAAGATTTCTGAGTTGGGCATAAATAATAAACTTCTTGCCCCCTTTGTCTCAGATCCTATAAAACACCTTTCTGATGAGAAAGTGGGAAAACAGGTTTTCTGGAGTATGTGTGCTTATCTGTTGAAAAGTTTTAAAAGTAAGGTAATGGGGGAAAACAGATTAATGTTCCATTGAGGCAAAATGTTTTCTACTTTTCTTAACTACATCTTCACACATTGAATATTTTAAAATGTGAATATACATGTATATTTCACTGCAAAGTTAAAAGGTAACTGTAAAGTCTTCCTCAAGAAAATTATGGGAATTAATTCTTGATTGTAACAGAGTCATAGGCATTCATTCTGGTTGTATTAGTCTATTCCAAGCATTGATATACTCAAATTCATAAAGAAATCATTTTTATTAAAATTCTTGAAGGTGCATGCCTTTAATCAAATTACTCAAAGGGTAGAGACAAGTGGATCTCTTTGAGTTCCAGGCCAGCCTGGTCTGCACAGTGAGACTTGGCCTCAGAGAGACAAACCCACAAAAATACACCAAAAGAAAAACCAACCAACCAACCCAAACTCCTTTTAACCACATTCATTAGGTTGACCATAATTGAAACAAAATGAAAACAAGTACTAATAAAATTGTGAAGCAACTGGACCATCGTATATTTCTGATATCTTTTTTTTTCTCACTCTTTCTTGAAAATGACGGGATTTTAGATGAGTGTTTCCTTGGGATATGGGCGACACTGTTTCCTTAGCTCTGACTTCGCTGTTAGAGATGAGAAAGGTAAGGGCTACAGTGTGAAATCTGGGTTGTGTGTCTGCTGTGGTTAATAGTTTTTAATCTTGTTTATTTGTTTTTGAGGGTCCCCTAAAAATACAATTGTCCCAAAAAACTCAAACAAATACAAAACAATATGGCAAATTTCTGCAAAGTACAAGGTCACTTATCTGAGAATAGTAGAGTATTTAAACAGTAGAAGAGCCAAGGAGGTTCATGAAAGCAAATCTTAATAAAGTAAAAAAAAAAAAAAAAGCATTTCATAGAAGTTACATAGACACAAAGAATTGACTGAGCTTGGAGCCGCCTGCTAGGAGTCCCATCAGTTTATTGGAGAAGGTGTCACTGTGAGGCTACTGGTTTAGTGAAAGGATGTGTGTATGTGTGTGTTTAAATAATAAAATGGAGTAACTGCAGGTGAGATGACACAGTGATTAAGAGCACAGGTTATTCTTCCAGGAGACCCTGGTTTAATTTCTAGCACCTACAAGGTGGCCAACAATAGCAACAATAATCTACAATTCTAGTTCCAGGGGATTTGACACCCTCTTCAGTCTTCTGTGCCACCAGGCACACATGTGGTTCACAAACATACATGTGACAAAACACTGAAACACATAAAATCAACAACAACAACCTCTAGTCATAAGAAATGTTAAGGACAATCATGCATAAGCAGAAATCACACAGAGCATGTGTTTGTTTTGATGAGAATAAATCTCTTTGGAGCTTTAAAAAATAAGTCCTTAATAAGGTTATTATCTTAAACAAGCTTCCCTTACTCCAATTTGATCTGAATCTGACCAGAATAATCATCTTGCTATCATCAATTTTCACAATTCAAAGAATACGTGTTAATTACCCAATTTTAATGAAGTTGTAAAGTGAAGACCTGCCAATGAGTTAAATTTTTTAGTGATATGTGAACCAATAAGAAAAAATTCTTTTTAAAAATTGATTTATTTTTTAAATTAATTACAGTTTATTTACTTTGTATCCCAATTACAGTCCCCTCCTTTAGTCCCTCCCAATATCTCCCTCCCTCTTCTCCTCCCATGCCCCTCCTTAAGTCCACTTAAGTCCTTCATCTGATCCTAGCTTATCAGGTCTCCTCAGGAATAGTTGCATTGTCTTCCTCTGTAGCCTGATAAGGCTGCTCCCCCCCCCCCCCCAGGGGCATGATCAAAGAGTCAGCCACTGAGTTCGTGCAAGAGACAGTCCCGGTTCCCATTACTAGGGTATCTTCATATTTTACTTCAAATAGTCTTCAGGTCCTTAGAAATCTTCTTCAGTCTCTACAGTTATCCTTTCCTTTACTTCAACAGTTCCATAATGCTCCCGACACCTAGTGAATTTTTTGAGAGCTTGCCTGTGTGTATATGTGCATGTGTGATATGAGCATGTGGGCCAAATATGTATGTGTGTGCACACACATGCCCACACATAATACTCAGGCCAGGAGAGAACATCATGTGCTTTCCTCTGTTGTTCTCTGCTTTATCCCTGCAGACAAGACAACATTTTTTACTGAACTGGGACCTGGTTGTTTTTGTGCTAGTCTGATGGCCAATAAGCCTGTTTAGATCTTCTGGTGTTGGTGGTCACAGTCGTGTGTAGACTTGGTGGCTTTTTACATGAGAGTTGTAACCGTGAGAGTCCCAACTCAGGTCTTGATGAGAGTGCAGTAAAGTGTATTTGCCCACAGAGTCATCTCCTCAGCCAGAGACCTTTGTTTGAGGCCACTCTCTTCCACTTTGTAAAGCTTGAGTTTGATAGATATTTTCCATCCTTATCATTCCAGAAAAAAAAGGTCCTAATTCCCATCATTCGCAGAAACTTATATTTCTTCTTTACAAAGAGAAACAGGTTGTTTTTTTTTTTAATGAGATACTGGTTAGGTTAAAGCTCAGAATTTTTCTTTATGTACTTACCATTCAGTACTTGATCAGCATATATTCAGTGAGTACTGACTATGATCCAGGCCCTGTTATCAACAATTAGAATTTTATTTATTATTATTTTCATTTTAATTAAAATGTAATCCTCTTCTTGTTCCTCACCCCAACCACTCTTATTTCCCCTCCCACCCCTTTCTCTTCCTCTTAAACTGTTAGCCTTTTCCCCTTTGATTATTAAATATATATTTCTTATGCATATATTTATGTGTATGTGTTATACATATTTATTGCTTAGTCCATTTGGTGTTGCTTGTGTGGATATGATATCAGGGTTGATCACTTTGTATTGGATTACCAATTAGTGTGCCTGTCCCTGAGAGTGATTAATTCTCCCCTTTCAGCAGTGTTTAGCTGTCTATAGCTCTTTTTCTAAGGGTGGGGATCCCTGAGAGTTGCTCTTTCCATATTAGCATATGTATTGATATCATCAATGCTCAGGTCTATTTAGGAAGCCATATTGTTGACATATTATGGCTTCCCTGTCATTTCTATGAGAGACAATCTCACAGAAGACTCCTTTTCCTCTGGCTTTTACAATCATTCTACCCTGTCTTTCACAATTATTTCCCCAATCATGTATGCAGGAGTTGTGCTGTAGATGAGCCTGGGCTACACACAATCCATTGGTTTGTGTGTTATTACTGGTTGTGCTTTTCTGTGATGAATTCTGTTTGCTGCAAAGACAAGATTCTTTGACGAGGCGTAAGTATGTATGTTTGTATTATGGAGACATGTGTACTTTTTAGATACAGTTTCTCTGTATGTAGTATTGGCTGTCCAGTACTTGCACTGTAGACCAGGCTAGCCTTGAGTTCAAAGATTCACCTGCTTCTTTCTTGAGTTCTGGGATTAAAGGTGTGTGCAGCCATCATCCATCCTGGCATTTTTTTTAAGCTGGAGATTTATCTCAATTTGTAAAATTCAGAAAGCTTTTTTTGTTTGTATATAGCAACAACCCAAAGATTATGCCAGGATTCTTGGGGAAATTGCAAAACCATTATCAGTGAAGATATAGAAGCCAGGCTATTTGTTTTGTAATTTGTTAATTGATGAACATAGACATCACTATAGATGACCTTAAAGCAGTAAAGGCAATTTCCCCATAAATTCAAATTTACATTGGACCATTCTTTAACAGTTTCCATAAGATGTTTCTAAGATTGCTTAGTCTATATATTGATAATTCTGCAATTAACAATTATTAACTATGGAAAAGAATATACATGGCATGTGCAAAACCTTAGTGAGGGGCTCATAAATGAACTCGGGGAAGAAAAGACTTATGTTTCTTTATGAAGATGTGACAGAAATACACACACACATACGCACATGCTCTGCCCCTCGCCACGCACACATTTAAGGATCTTGGCAATTTTGGTGACCACTATAATTCATGAAAGGTATCCTTAAGGGAGATAGCAACTCAAGAGAAGTTAGAAAAAGGTAGGGATCAAAGTGATGCTTAGAGGGACTAGTGATCCTTTAGTCTTTGATGTGTGCAGTGGGGAGCCAGATTGAAGTATATGTAAAAGGAATTGCGGGGGGGGGAATGGATAAGGCACAAAAGGACAGCAGAGAGATTGCCAGAGCAGCCAGAAACAGGTGTCCATGAGAGCAACAAGGGAAAGTTCAGACCATGCTGAGAGAAGGTAGCCAAGGAATCAATGGTGGTGACAAAGAGGAAAAGAATGGGGAGCTTCTCCATGGGAACAAAGAGGAAAATGAGGTGGAAGCATTTCTTACTAACCAGTTAGTATGAAGAGCCCTGGATTCTCTGGACTCCTGGGCTCCAGGTGATAACAGGTGACTAAGAAGAGAGCTGTTGCCATGACAGCCTGCCTCAAAGAGGAGGCGGTCAGGTCAGCTTTACCTGAGGGGCCTCTGGGCCCTGTGTCTGAAAGCCATATTGTTTTTTGCAATCAGTTCTTACCTTCTACCACCGGGGCAAACAGGAACAACAACAGCATATAATGTTTTGGGAATATCCTGGAGAGCTCTGACCCACAACTCTGAAGAGGGATTCTCATGCCTGGTGTCAGGGGCTTTTGTTAGAAGGTCTTTGGCTCTTGAAGGGAGCATTGTCAGACAAGTAGGGAGATTTTCATTTAAACTATAAATGTACACTTAGATAAAGACTTAAGTGTATTTTTTAGGTAAATACTTAATAATTTGCTTCCTTATGACTTTTTCAGATATCCTTACCATTATTTTACCCTTTCTCTCTTTCTTTTGTGTTTATTTCTTTCTTTAATTAGAGCACCCATTTCCCTATTTCCACTATGTTATGAACCACAACAGTGAACAGCTTGGTAAGACAGCCCTAATGGTGCCGTAGTGGCATGCATTCCTTAGAGCTAACCACAAGCTCTGTAATTGGACCTAAGACCCCCTCAACAGGAGGGAAACTGTGCCTGGAACTGGAAACCCAGCCAACTACCCCAGGCTAGTGAAGTTATGGGTCTTGAAGGAGAACCTGATACTGCCACGTTCCTTAACAACATCATCCTTAAGTACATTCTAAGTATGTGACCTTATACCCACAGGTAAGTGTAGTCTTCATCCTTGATTGATCTTTGCAATAGACAACGACCATTACAAGAAATCACAACCCAGGATTAGTACTTCCTTTGGAAAGCAGCTTCCAATAGTTGATGTGTAATCTATCATCACTTGATTTGTAGGTAAACTTTTTGGAACTATAATTAAATAGAAACTTAAGTCACCCATTTCATTCATATTCAAACAAAGATCAAGTCCCATGCCTGTATTCTTCCCAGGTGTTTCCATTACTTTGAAAATATTTGCTGTTACTTACTCTGCTTTTGATCTTTGATACTTAGATCGTAAATCTTCAGCAACAATTCTTCAGTTCAATAGAAATTTCATTTTCTTACATATAAATAGTATTAAAAAGTAGTTGTTTTTAAAATATGACAGTGCTACAAATATAGGATATTTCAAAATCTATTAGAAAAATGATCTAATTTGTATGGTGAACCATTTGAAGACTTATAAGTCTGATAAGCTGATAAGCCTTGTGGTTTTGTAGTTATTGAAGGAATGGAAATTATGTTATAAAGTGACATAATATCCCACTACGTGAGTTGATCTGAGCTGTATTCCAACTCATCAGATAGGTAAACTGAGGTAAAGGAATAAATAAAATGTTCTGCATTGGACCTTTTAAACCAATTAACCAATTAACAAAATAACAAGCAAAACCATGTGTTTTCAATTTCTTTGTGCTTTTTCCCCCCATTCTCTTCCTCCTCCCCTTCTGTCTCCTGTTCTAAAGTTCCATGCCCTTAATCCACTGATTATTCTTTTGGTGTGTAAGCATTTTTTTTAAGTTTTGATTTTCATGTTTTAAACTATATCTGTGTGTGTGTGAATATGTGCATGTACATTCAATTGCCTTGGAAGGCCAGGGGCATTGAGTTCCCTTGAGCTGGAGTCATAGGCAGTTGTGATGGGCACTGAGAATTGCCTATGGGGCTGCAAGAGTAGCAAACACTCTTAGCTGCTCAACCAGCCCAGGTTCAAACTTTTAATTTTCTTTATTGCCATTGAACATTTTTCAATCTCTGTTATTAAACACACAATTAACATGTTTGAGATGAATGATCACCTTCTTGGAAGCAAACTGCTTTGTGAACTGTGTAAGGCATAGGCTGGCTTCATGACTGAGCCTTTTTTTTTTTTAACGATAATGTCGTTTATTCTGCCAAATTTACAGGTTGAATTTGAGGAGCATGTCTTGTCTGGGTGATGCACAGTAACCAGAGGTTTCTTGAAAGGGTCAATGGGTAGGGTTAAAAATGGGCACTAGCCCTGACCAGGTGGGTGGAGGGGGAAAGAGAAAGTCAGGAAAGAGGCCTCATCAGACAGAACAGGCCAGCCACAAACCTTGGACCCTTAGCGGCACAGGCACCGGGGACAGCCCTGTGAATGAACGCCCAGACAACGATCTAGGCGGGCTGTCATCAACTCCCACAGCAGCTGCCACTGACACTACCCTCAATAACGTGCAATCTACTAGATAAATGAAATCTCCTAACCCCACTTCCCAGCTCCCCCCAATCAAGGTTCCAAATTCTAAAAACAGCAAAAACATTCAAATGGTTACATATCAAATGCTGTCCTGCATCTTTCTGTCTCAAAGAGAGCAGTTGCCCCTCTCCCCAGACCGCCCATATCCCCTGAACGATTTCTGGGCCAAGACGAAGAGGAGGTCCCAGGCCATAGGGGCTCCTGGTCATAAGGGGCACAGCAGCGCCACGGCACGAGGTGAATGAGACACGGCAGAGGTCCTGGTGACAAGGTCCAGTTCCCTGACATCTCCTCCCACAGGCCAGCTCACTTGTTCAGGGACAGCGGCTGCAACTCGTTTTCCTGACAAAGTTGTGACATCTTTTGCTTCCCTTTCTCCTTCTTTCTTTCTTGTGGCCTCTTCCCGCCGTTTCCGGATGATTGCCAGCCAGGCGAGATCAGCCTTGGCCTACTCCGTCGTCCCAGCCAAACGCATCTTCATGTAGGCTCTTTTGCTTTCTGCTTTTCTATTTCTTCTCGTTCTCTCCTGGAAAGCTCCTTTGGCCCATCTAGATGGGGCTGATCTTATAAGAAACACTTAGTAGGGACATTGGGACAAGGTCGTGCCGGCTGTAACTATAATCACTACTAAACGGGTACAATTTAAAAAATACATTTCTTCAGCTATGTTTTGGTAAATCTCAACTCACTGAGTGAATATTTACAAATCACCTAGAGCCTGCTGCAGGCCATGTTACAGAGTGGTGCAAATCTGAGTGAACTTCCCAGGCTATGTTGCATAATTTGTTGTCGCTCACTCTTTGGTAAGGTGAGCTGCCGGTGAACTCTCCTTTCGGGGAGACAAGCGTTGGAGACATTTAATGATATATTTAGTTCAAAAATGAATCCAGAAACAGAGTTGAAATGAAAACCTAGGGCATCTGAGGATCCATTTCTGATACCCATTTAGCCTTAGAGAGGATGAACTGAGTCACTGGTGAAAATTCTGGGGGAGGGGACCCTAAAATAATTCCTTCTGACTATGCTCCATCTTATCTTGCCACACTGTGGGTGACAGAGCCTGTCCTCATTATCTTATGCCCAACCATGAGCCCTTGTGTAGGAGAAGTGAGAAAAGTGAAGTCTGTGGTGTGATTTTGATTGTCATGTGGGAAGAGGATGAATCGACTCCCCCCTTGGGGGCCAGGAATCTAAGTGTGCAGGCCGTTAGAGATGGATCCAGGGCACACACGGCACTCTCGTCTCTGCGTGACAGCTGAGAGCCCACCTCCTACTTCCTTGGCCACAAACACACATTTTAATAAGACATCAGCTGAGCAGTAGAATAGTGGATATGACTTTTAATTGCATTATGCTTTCCTTAAACTCTGCTCTTTGCTGCTAAATGAAACCAGTACTTTTGAGCTCATGGGGGTGGATCTTTCCATAGGAGGTCTCCAAATTCCACACTAAAAATTCTGATGAAGATATTACCCATATCACTGGTTTGCATTGCAAATTAAGAACCCCTTTCCCCTGTGATCCAGACCTTATTGACTCAAAGCCTTTGTCCTGTTGATCAGGTGAAGGAGCTGTCCCTGGAGGTACCCAGTGCAGTCATTAATAAATTTTTGTAGAAAAGAACACTGAATGCTTGACCATCCCCATGAGGGAGACCCTAGTTCCCAGATTTTGAAATAGGCTTTGCCATTGCATAGTGTTGCTACCAAAATGGGATTTAAGAATCCCATAGCAAGGGCAGAAGACTCAAGGTACCAAATTCAACCGTCCCTAGCTTTATTCCCTCCAATGTCCATTCAAATTCTAGTTTAAGATAGAATTCTGTTGTTGGACACTTCAACAAAGACATTCACTGCAAAGTGCACCATTGTATGCTGGTTCATGAAAGGTCTTAGAACTTGTTCAGCCAGAAATAGCTCTCTTTGTAGTTACCCTGGCTCCTTGTTGAGCCAAAGTTTAGCTTTCTTGGGAGCCCTGACTCTCATTCATTTTTTGGCCCCATTTAGACCAAAATAAAACCACCAGACACTGTCCACAAACTTAGAAACTTAAGTATTTTGGTTCCTTTCTTTCATATGGTCATTCGGGACCTAATATGAATCTATTGACATAAATAGTATAAAGAGGAGAATGCCCAGTGTGACCCACTAAGAAAGCCGACTTAGTGGCTTGTCATCCTGAAAACAGACTACAGATAAGAATGATTCATGAATACTTCCTGTGATGAAAGGCCAGCACCTCACTCTAGTTTAGGTAAAGTTGAAGTATATCTAACAGAAGGCAGGATTGCAAGATTGACATATAGAACAAGCACATAGTTATCTTGATAAAACAAACAAAAATCTTCTCCAGAATGCCTGTAGTTCGAGATTTTATTTTATTTTTTGTGGGCATAACTCCAGATCATCACACTTTTGTTCTTCTGTCTTGGGCACATGCATGGCACAGGGGTTCTGTAGAATCATTCACAATGTTGTAATTCTCTCTCTTTCTCCTAAGTGATCAAATGATTCAACCTCACACAGTAAACGGGTATATGCTACAACTATGCTGTAAGTGAGAAAGTTGTGAGCACCGGGAGGCTTGAAAATGCTTCATCTCACAAGGGAAAGACAGCATCCTCCAGGAAGTGTGAAGGAAAAGCATACTTCTAAAAATAATTTTGTATCAAAATGAGAAAAAAATTGCATGTTCTCAATAAGCTTCTGCTGTGAAATGAAGTCACAAGATCTTGAAAAGGAGTGTAAGCAGAGACTACGTTCTTGAGACATTTTATGAGTTTTTTTGTTAATTGGCATGGAGGCCTCTTTCTATTGTGGCAGTGATTCCTTGTCCATCTTCGCCACTCCTTCCTTCTCCACTTCTAAATGTTGGGATTTCGAAGGGCTTAGTCTTTCCTTCCCATGTCTACACTTAGTGTCTTGGTAACTGCTTTGATTCCTGTGGCTCTAGACACCATATATACCCTGATGACTTTGAATATGTGTCTACAGCTAAGGATTTGAGACTCACCTATCAATCACCTGCCTAATATGTCCACTTGGATGCAATAGGTATCTTGGACAAACATGTCTACTTACGTCATGGTTGTTCATTCGAAAATGTCCACAAATTGTCAGTGGTGTCACACCATCCTTGTCCAGGACACTGAAGACTTTCCTGAACTCCTTACACCCTTCTCTAACTGGTGTTCTTTCTCTTATACTTTCCTCTCATGAACTCTTCTTTTCCTCGTGGTTTGAGATACCTCTTAAGGATCTAAAACAAGCATCCCCTTTATTCAAAAATTTCAGATAGTTTTCTACTCTGGCTAGAATACATTCACATTTTTAAAAAATGGCTTTTGAGAAGCCTGCAATCTGGGCCTACCTCTTCTGCCACATTTTATGGCTTTGGATTCTTTTTGGAGTCCAAGTTCGTTTTGGTGTCCACTATTTCCTAAAACTACACTAAATTCCTAACCTCGCAGCAACATTCTAATCTGCTATTCCCTTAAGCCTGTAACCACCTTCTACAGTTTTAGTTCAGCTGGCGCCAAGCCTAAAAAGCTGTGCACACAGAAGAGGGAGAATGTAATTAGAAGAGCTAACCAAGTCTCACTTCACACTTCAGCTCCTTACACTGTGGATGAAACCCACACTGGGAAGAAGAGAAAAGTTGTTTAAGTAAAGTTTTTGATTGGACCTTTAATCTGCAGACCTCTCAACAAAGCAAACACTATAGAATTTGACCAACTTTTATTAAAAGACAAAGCTAGAAAAGCCACTATAGCATAGTGGAAGATGAAGACTGGGGAGAAATTAGAAGACGTCAGAAACACTTCACATGTATAATGGTTCTGGCTGATGGTTCTCAACAAAACAGACTCTGTGGTCAAGGGAAGGCCACTGAAGCACACATCACACTCTCAACCATACTGACAAGCGCTAATCCCTTCTAAACACAGTCATTGCCTTTTAAACTCTATCCCTCCATCCTTCCCTGCCTCCCTTCCTCCTTCCCTCCTCCCCTTTCTTCTGTGAGTGACACATGCCATGCGTATATATGCTCACCCATGTGTGTTTATAAGGAGGACAGAGAGCAGCAATGAATGTTTTTCTTTATTGTGCTCTTCCTTATTTTCTGAGAAAAGGTCTCTTGCTGAACTCGGATCCTCCAGCTTTAACTAGACTGGATGGCCATCAAGACCCCCAGGATCTTCCTGTCTCTAACATATCCCAGTATTGTGGTTACAGATTCACACAACCACCCTCACATTTTATGAGAGTGCCAGTGATTCAAGTTCAGGTCTTCCTGCTTACCATCATAAGCACTTTACCCACCAAGTCACTCCTCCACACCCTTCCTTAAGTTTTTGATGTAATGTTTCTGAGATATATTACAAGAATATTATATACCTTAACCAAGAATCATGATGCTGGGGCAATAAAATGGTTTTCAAAATGAGAAAAGTTGGAAACTGGAAATATCCTTGCCTATACCAAAATAAAACAAAGTAAAAGTATGTTACAACTGGTCGAGCTGAGAATGAACAAGTCACAAATGGAAACACCCTTTGAAAGGAACTGTGTAAATAGTATCAGATCTAGCAAACCACAGGGTGATGTATAATTCTTGTAAATATGGATTAGAAAAACAATAGCACAAGCCACAAGAGTTCCTACCATGAAACCCATCATAATTCATTCATACTAATCCAGCTCAATTAGCAGCAACTAAGAAATAGAACAATTGAAGAGAGAATAAAGTAAAAACATAACAAAGTTTTTCTGGGAAATACACTCAACTCAAATGTTCTGAGGATTAGATGTGTCTGGCTTAACAAAGCATAACTGATATTCTTTAAGACTCAACAGAATAAAATTATGACTTGCAAATCCTAGAGAAGGAGAACTTCAGTGTTAATGTGTCTATCAGGAGTCACCTTCGAGCTGGAAACAGCATAGCATTTTTACTTTATACAAAAGCTGTTTATCATATACCAATGGGAAAAGAGGCCATATGTCTGAAAGAGAGCAAGGACAGTATATGAGAGGGAGGGAGAAGTGATGTAATTATATTATAATTTCAAAAATAAAAGAAGTAATTTTAAGAAGATGAAATATGTTTCCATATATATATATATATGGAAATATTCTTAAAACATAACAAAGGTGTGCCATCCAGAGACTGATGACATGGCCTATAAGGGGAGAAAATACAAACACACACACACACACACACACACACACAAAGACTAATTTAAGAAAAGAGAGTGTTTAGTGATCAAGATGGACTCCTTAGTAGATAGACTAAATGTTTTTAAAAAGTAACAAGTAGTCAAATCACCATTTCTGCTACTTACCTACTCTTTCTAAGCTTGAGAACATAATAATATTTATAAGATAAACTATTGTGCTTTTACTTACTTTTCATTTAAAAGGCATGAATATGTCTTTCTGTATTCATAAACCATTTAGAAAATATATAGTGTACATACGGACAGGAAATTTCAGTAACTTTCAAGTATTAGATTTTATCTGCATAATGTCAAGTTAAATTTCTATAATATTAAAGCATACTTCTTTATATTTTAAAATCAATCTCATTAATTTTTTTACCATCATTCCTGTGAGAGATTAGTACACACAAAACTTAATATACCCAGATATCAGTTTTCTCCTTTTTTTTTAGTAATAGAACCTCCAACTTTTAGCTGGTGAGCTAGAATAAAATCATGTGACTGCAGCCAAGCCAGTTAGATTTTAAGCTGAACTACTAAATAAAACACATCTGGTAAGTGTTCTGTGAGAGAGGCATATGCTGGGCTCTACCTTCTCCCTCTTCCCACAGATGCGACGGTGGGCACAAGTGCAGTCCAGCTTGTACTCTGGGGTTTCAGAAAGGTTGGCTGAGCAACAACTTGAGGGAAGAGAACTTCAGTTTTACCTTGGTTATTGACACAAAATTGAGGCTCCACTGGGTTTCACAGAGGTATACGTGGCTGATAAAATGCAGAAGGTAGAAAGAAGCATTGGCTTCATCCGAGGAACTTCCTAGAAGTCAAAGGGCTCTTGGGGGAGTCTGTCAGGGAGTCTTCTCTGAGAGTAAATCATGCCTTGTCTGGGGTGGGAAAGGAAGACTGTAGATGAAGTGGAATGTTTTTAAGTCTGAGTGTAGGAAAGAATTATCTTTGGAGGGAGAGCAATGTTTAACAAATTACTGGACCAAATATTAAGACTGACTGGGAGATTCTCGCAAAAAGAGAAGAGACAATTTTCTATGCAAAAGCAAATGGATGACAATAAAGACAACAGATTTATTAGTTTGGAGTAAGAAAAATAAAAGCTGCATTTTTTTCTCCTGATACTTATGTAGCATATCAAAATGAGGAGAGGAGGCAAGGCTGGTCTTTAGAAATTAGGAAAACAAGCAGCAGAGAAAGTGCATCAATGATTATGTCTAATTCTCACTTGCAGCAGGCTCTAAGAATCTGTCACTAGAGAATGAACCATGCCAGGCAACTGACTTCAGCAGAGCTTGGCAGCTTGGGGCATGAAGTCCGTTGGAATGAATCATTAGGTTTAGTAGAATACACTGTCTGCAAGGCCCTAGAGAATACCAGAGTGTTGGTGGATATGAGTGCATTGATGACAGTAGTTGAGCTAATAAACTAGACACGTTAAGAAGCTGAAAAAAAAAAAGGGTCTGGAAGCCTGATTGAATAGAGGGTTTACCAAAGAGTATGTACTGGCTTCATCATGTTGACTGTGGGAAGAGTCAGTGTGAAGATCATGTGGTAGAGAGGGTACCAGGCACTCTTCAGGAAGCAGTGTAAATGGTACTATCTTGGCTTTAACTTCATCCCACGTACTTGCTCCACCCATGACCAAGCCAAGATAGAAGAAAATGGTAAAACAAAATAACAACAAACAAACAGAAAACCCATCAAAGACCTGTGAGGCTGAGTCACAGAATGCTTCTTCCTAGTGGAAGCTGAAGTCACCAAGTGCTTCAGAAAGTGAACAGGCCAACCAGCTGAAGCACTTCTTGCCAGTATTTCAGCATTTTTGTGTATGTAAAATCCACACCGTGTACACTGTCACTTTTATTTAAAGTGGCTTTCAGATTTTTGTTTAATTACTATGAGTGAGATACACTGGGTTCCTATTGTTACTATTTTCCTAACAATGATGGCATTTTAGATGCTGGGACAAACCCCTTCTAAGGCCTTGGCACTATTGATTTCTTGCTTTTTTTCTTGTTCCAGTAGAGGGCACTCAAAGCTCAAGTAAGTGTGCACAAACATTTTCAAGTGATTGTTTTATGTAATTAAAACATATATTACATTACAAAGGAGAAATTCTGCCTTAATAAGATGTGATAAATAATAAATAATTGAATGACAACTGGTCTCCCCAACATGTTGCACAGTCACTCAGCATGTGCTGGAAGCAGAGGCGAAGTTCAAAGAAACAGGGTAGACCTTCCAAGTGCCATGCCTACAAAAGGCACCCGAGCTTCATGTTCTATTTCATTCCCATGTAGACTTCTCTAAGAACATTTTCAGTTAAGCTAAGAACAGTCTTGCAACTACTAGACACATCTTCAGAGAAACTAACCTGAGAAAACTCCCCCGAAAGAGAAGCGTGGACTGGAGAAAGCTCCCCGTGGCGTATACACCCCTAGTGAATGATCTCCCTGGCAGTATGGGTGAAACCACTGTGGTCAGGGAAATGTCAGGAGCATTCCCAGAAGGCTGTGCGCTTTAGAGGGCTGGGAAAATGCAAGTATTGGCAGTACTGGCAGGGGAGACCATCTCCAAGCACGGGATTAGCCATGCCTCCTCTGAAGTGGCTCTTGACTGGCCTTCTGCAATCACATTCTGGAGGGGTTGATTTGTCCATGCTCAAATTATTTTTGCTGGTAACACAGAGGTCTGAGCAACTATTCAGAGAGAACTTTTTAAAAGTGCATTCGTAATAACATGTCATTGCAGAAGACCCTGAGGATGTCTGAGCTTCAATAATGAAAATTAAGCAATTTGGGAGTTGTAGATTAAATAATATAGAACTGACATCATTGCTGAGCATGTCCAGCCTTGCTGTGTGTCATTGGAAGACTAGCAGCACCTATCTGCCTTGTTCTTTTGCTCAGCTCTCTGGCGTTAGTTGGTACTTTCAATACTTGTAGGTGATAAACTATACAACTGAATTTGGTTTCCGACCTCTGGCTAAATATTTCCTCTCTCCTGGTTAGGGAAACACCTTGTTTCCTAGGGAAGCAACCATCAAGAGAAAATCAATGCAAGTGGATGCCAGTGGCAAACAAGCAAAGACAAAACTCAACAAAACAATGCACAAACAAAATGAGATCTCTCTACCAATCCCTTGTGAGAGGCACGGCTCAAGGCAAATAAGACACTGTGCAGACAGGAATAACTTTGATACTGTTTCTCTGTGAGATTCAATGACCTCCTTTGCACTTCAACCAGATAATCTCCAGAGCCTTTGCCTTAGGGAAGAGAGAGGGAACCTGTAAATCACTGCTCTAGGAAATATCATCAACCATTACCTTGGATTAATCAAATACCTGAGGGAGGGCAGGAGAAAGTCCTATTCCACCAAAGAATAGCAGGTAACCATGAACAAAATAAGGTTTTAGCAGAGTAGTGTGGTAGTTAGTTGTTGAGTATTCCTTCACTCATTTTGTATGTAAATATGTTGCTGTGAAAGGCTGTAGCATCATTCCTGGCACTTTACAAAGTGGCAGAGATGGGAGGGCAGTGGACGGCAGCGTTGCCTTTTGAACTCATCACGATCAGATTGTAACTTCCGTGTACTCGGGTTTTCTTGTCCCCATAGTTGGCTAGACTGATTGTGAAAAGACCCAGAAACCCCGTTTCCATGTTCTCACATTTTTCATTTAACTGGACCAGTTCGAGATGATACTTCACAGGGCTACCTCAATGCTCTCTAATTCCTTTCCTTCCTAACACAGCCGCAAAAGTAAAACCAAGGGTGGTTCATTAACACGAGCAAAAGTATGTAGCTTCTACTCTCTACCCTTTAACATCTAGCTGCACTGTGTGAAGCTAGCTTCACTGGCTTCCAGCTGTGGACAATGAGAGGACAATGGTGCTTCTTCCGAGACGGGCTGGGCTTGCACCTCGCAGTGCAGCTCAGCTGCAATTGCGGTTGCAGTTGCAGTCTGAAGTTCTAGGAGATTGTTATACCGGAAGAGCAACTACGTTTTCATCGATTAGATGAGAGATGAGGTCCAAACTACCAGAAGGTGCATCGAGATGTTCTCAACAGTTAGAGGAGTCGGGCAGAGGAAGATGTCAGCTGAGAAATGTATCCAAAAATTCAGAGCCAGGACAGCATGAACGCGAGAAAGCACAACACGAGCAAGTGAACAAATCCAGAAAAGGGAGGTGAGATGCTGGGGGCGGAGGGCAGGAGGGGAGAAGGGTCAGTCAGACTCATCACGAGTAAGTGAATAACAATACTCCCCGGGACTGAGGAGGTTTGGCGCTGAACGCTCTCCAGATGACCGTGTTTGATTCCCAGCACCCACACGGTAGCTCACAATTGTCTGTAGAGCTGCTTCTGGCGGATCTGACGCCCTCTTTTGGCCTCCACAGGCACCAGGCACGCAAGTGCTGCACAGAGCTACGTGAGGATAAAATACCCACACACATATACTAAATAAGATAAAATAACTAACAAAAAATAGCTTCCATGTTATTGACATTCTCAAGTTACTGGGGCTTTGGGGATGGTACTGATGAAAACAGGAATGCATTATTTTTCTATGTTGAGAGTGGTTGCTGGGCCTCAAATCTATTCTTTCTCAGAGTAACATGAGGTTCTGTGTTCTCTCTGTGTCTCTTTCTCCTATTTTAACTGCTGTGTCACACCATTCCTTAAGTTTTTGGTGAATTTTTCTGAGATATATTGCAAGAATATATACCTTAATAAAAATTATTATATATGGGGCAATAAAATGATTTTTAAAATGAGAATAATGAAAAACTGAAAATATTCATGCCTGTACTAAAATAAACCTATCTTCCCCTCCCCCAATCTTGTTTTGTTTTCCAATCTTCGTTTTATCTTTTTGCTTTAGTTTTATTTTTCTTTTTTGAGACAGGTTTTCACTGTGCCTTCCTGGCTGGTCTGGAGCTCACTAAGTAGACCAGACAGGCTTGAAACTCATAGAGATCCACCTTCCTCTCTTGTGCTGGGACCACCAAGGCTTATATTTTAATCTGTTATTGCTCAAGAGTCATTAGAGATTTGAGGGTCATCAGTAAAATGCAACTCTCAAGACACTGAGCTGAGGTGAAATTCATTGTGTCTTTCTCTTTATTAATGGAACAGCTCAAGAACACAACCTCAGGACACTACACCAGTCCTTGGTCCCTATGACAAAGCAGCCAACAGGCTAAAGCAATGGAGCATCTGACCTATGTTTTCTTATATGAGCCAGTCCTGGAAAGCCAGACCAGTTTTCAAGGAAAGTATCTGTCGAGATAACTTTTGGCTCAAGTAGCAGAAGGCTTGACTGAGAATCAGGTAGGAACTTGCATTTCTGAGTAGACAGTTTATTCAGAGGCACACATACATGAACTGCTCTTTTATTTTTCTACTTTGATATTTTTAACATGCTGGTGTATTGCCTCAAGGCCAAAGGATGGCTGTTCCAGCCCTAACCATCTCTGTTCAAGGCAAAAGGAAAGAAATGTCTGGCACTGTTTATGTTTCTGTCAATAATGGGCAAGCTTCAGCAACCAGAACTGAATCAGATTGTTCTCTACAAAGAAAGCTTGGGACATGTGTATGTTATTTTTCCAGTCTTTAGGGAGGAGGTAGCTGGGAGAATGAGGTAGGAATAAACTTGCCTAAAAAATGGTTGCCACGCCTTGCTAAAATATAGGCCCAGCACAGGGAAGCTATTAAAACCCAAAGGTAAGATCTTGTTTGTTTAACTTGGGCTCTTTTACTGGGTTTTCTTATTTAAATGAAACTACATGGCATGTCTTAACAGCCTGGGAGAAGTGTGGTGCAGCTTAGAGTCTCAGAGAGTGACTTCTCAGTCCTTATGTTGGGGAGGAATGTTAAAAACAATTTTCAATGGTGAATACACTTACTTACTTATTTTCTTAATTTTCCTAGTTTATGCCTATCTTTTTATAAAATGATTTTACATAAATTAGCACAGAGTGGCACACATTAAAATTAGTGCACAAGAAGCCTAAGCATCAAGGAGCAGGCTGGACACAGGAACCTGGTAGAGATGTATTTCTCTTTGAGGTAACTAAGGATTGCAAGTGGGCACCCAATTTGTCCTTCATCTTTGCATTAGTCAAAAGGCAGGTCTTCAAACTTCCAACCACAGTTCCAGGGATCAGAAAGAAAACAGAGGTGTGGGGAAGGAAATACATAAGCTCCATAGCCCATTCAGACCTCTTGCCTAGCTCTTTCCCTTTTCTTTTTCTCAAGGTTCTTCTTCTTTTTTAAAATTTATTTATTTTTATATCAATCACAGGTTAGGTACTTTGCATCCCAGGCGTAGCCCCCTCCCTCATT
>CM053760.1:41063666-41085109 GCA_028658305.1 Pachyuromys duprasi
CAACAACAGATCATCTGGAGGTATCTCCATCCCCGACCTCAAGCTGTACTACAGAGCAATAGTAATAAAAACTGCATGGTATTGGCATAGAAACAGAATAGTGGATCAATGGAACCGAATAGAAGACCCAGAAATGAACCCACACACCTATGGAAACTTGATTTTTGACAAAGAAGCCAAAACCATTCAATGGAAAAAAAAAGGTTCTTCTAAAGGAGACTCTAAAAGTTTCTTCAGCTATAGCAGGAGTGTGCTCTTCCTGGACCTGAAGGGAAGCACAGGGCCCGCCAGGCATCATTCCACAGAACCACTGATGATGGGTCTCTCCAGCTGCCTGGCATGTGTTCACATGACCCTTCTTTCGCATCATCACCATCACACAGTTAATTAACAGTTTTTGTTTCTTTCTTGGACTAAAGGAAAAGAAAACACTCATTTATTGAGCCTATATATGATATCAGAAGTTGGCTCTGTGTCAGCCAATGGTGTGTTTGCTCTGGCTGGGATGGGGAAAGGAGCATATTGCAGTTCTGTTACACTATGTGCCCAGGGCTGGAGGGAATCATTGATAGGAGTGGGGTTAGAGCTTGCATCTGAAACTGAAGTCCAGGTCCCTTCATTATATCACTTCAAAGGAATTTTACACTCATCTAAAACTGAGGCCAAGCTGCTGGGTTCCCTTTGCTCTCCCAGCCAGTTTCTCTGGAGAAACACCAGGAAGACGCCTAGGTATGAAGTTCCAAAGCTTGTACGAGAAGTGACTATAACCCCAATATCTTCATGATGAAAATGGTCTTAGCACAAAGGAATTGTGCCATGGTCAAAGCCACTGTGTTGGAAAGTGCTTTGGAAAAAAATACAAGCCTTAATTACCTTCAACACATTTATTTTTATTTTTGTGATCTCACAATGTAATGGAATTCTTCTCCTTTGGTTTTCATCCACAGAGTCAGTTTTTATGTAAAATCTGTCTGTCCTGTAGGAAAGGGAAGATAAATGCTTCTTGACTCAGACATCTTGCAAAGCTGAGTGCAGACTCCATAGCATCCTATCTTTCCAGTGATCATCATAGTGAATAAAGAAGCAGCTATTAACATCTGTCTTCTCCTAGATCCGGGGAGGCTGTCTTTTAGTAAAAGCCATGTTCTAAGCATCCATCATTGGACTTGATGTAGAGCATAACTTTGGGGAATTTTAATGTTGGGCAGGCACTTAAACAGTTCCTTGAGACCATCGGAGTGGCTTTTATCTTACCAGATATTTCCTGTCTGGTATGGGGATGAGGGAGCTTTGGATGTCAGAGGTAAATGATTTTCAAGCCAGGCATCTCCTGAGGCCAAGCCTACAGAAGGACTGTAGGTGGAAAGGGAGCACAGGAAATGTGTGATACAATAGGTCTCACCTGACACTGTTCAATCCTTACTCACACACTGTGTTTCAGACATGTAACTCATGCACTCACATCTGTCTATAAGGCTACTGGACTCTACCGCATTACATAGACATAGACCCTCTCCTCCTATGTGTCTCTGAGGGTTCATGGACTCACCTGCATTACACGGATGCATGACTCAAGCACTCATATGTGTCTCTGAGGGCTCATGGGCCTGACTGCATTACAGAGACCAGTGACTCACAAACTCACATTTGTCTCTAGGATCATGACACTTAGCTGGCATTTCAGTTCTTCAGGATTGTGATGGTCATTTAATTCTTCCACAGATCTCAGCTGTATCCTTTAGCTTTTCGTGGCAATGCTAGCTGTCTTTCAATAGTTCAGCCACATGACAGGCAGTTTATGCTTATTTGCTGCTTTACACAACTTCTTGGTCTTGTGTCTCCTATAATGCAAGATCCTAGAAGTAAACAAGTAAGCAGAGATCTCCCTTCCTTTCTTTTCCCAATGCACTCTCTTTTTCTCTCCTTCTTTCTTCTTGTGCAGTTGTTACCCAAACAGCTTACATATAGAAAGAACACAAGAACATGATCTTGGCTGTGACTGCCTGGGAGCATAGAATTGGAAGCAAGGTTCTTTAGGTATGATATCCTAACCACTAAATAGTTTAGGGTAACATACTTGCACAGGACCAAGAATACTAGACTGAGTCTCAAAAGGAAAATAAAACATCCAACTAAGACAGTAAGGAAAAAAAGTTTGGAGTGTTTAAACAATCAAGCAATGGAATAAATTAAGCAGGGGCACATTTGTGGCTCCTTAAATCAAAGTGTTCAGGGAAAGAAAAGTGAGATGGAACCTTGTTGATCTTGTTAAGCAGCGTTTATTGAGTATGAACCAGATATGAGGGAGCCTCCCAAAGGCTTAGATACACCATTCCCATGGAATGATGTGAGACTATCAGTTGTTGGCAGTGCCAGACTGTGGCGGAACTCATGAGTCTAGAAAGCCCTGATGGGCACTCAGCCTCACTAACTCCAAGGCACTTATCCAAATATGGTGATGCTTTCTGCTTAGCAAATTGACTCAGGCTCATGATAAACACAGCAATATTAATGGTTGGTGTGATCATTAATGATAACGAAAAACCCATTAAATTTATAGCTTAATGTATTCATTCCTTTACTTGTTTCGATTTTAGCCAATTACAAATCAGATCCATATCCCATCTCATGGTTGTTTGATGGGGAGTAAAATGATTAGGATAGGCAGGTAAAACATGATTTGTATTGTCTCACTTTAATTAGAAAAATATGGTTAACAGAGAATAGTTGTGAGTAATAGAATGAGCTGGAATAATTGTATGTGAGACAGAGAAGATGGTAGGAAAAGCCAAGAAGACCCTTATTGTATGAATATATGTCTATTGGATTGTAAAAATAGTCCATATCACTCTCTTGCATGTATTTTTCCTTAGAACTGCTTCAAGGACAGAATTTAGGGACATACGTTACTTTATTCTTTCACGACAGAGCCATCTTCCCGATTCCCTTTTTTTGTTGTTGTTATATTCAACCACCATGGGAAATCAGAAGGTCTCTGAGAAGCTGCATCTGTCTTAAAGGTCCCACATTCTCCTCGATCTTGTCTGATTTTGGAGAGGCAGATCCTTGTAGGTCAAGAGCCAAGTTATCTTGAGCCGTCTCAACCCTAGCACAGCCACTTTCAACCTGTGTCTGACCTAACATCCCCATGACTATTAAGTCACCCTGTCACAATGTACTGCAGAGTTTACATTGCCGGCTTGGACGGATTATCATCTAAGATTGCTGTGAGGTAATGTCTGAGACTACAAGAAAAATCTCCCTGCTTTGCAGCAGCACTGCCTCATGCCCCCCGGCAATGTATTTAATAAATATTAACTTATGATATCCTTTCCATGTGGCTATAAAAGGTCATGAAGCCTCTTTCAAAGCAGCATAAACTGACCACGGTCACTTGCATATGTGTTTCCAGAAGGACAGTAACTCAAATTTAGCTTAAAATGGTGCATTTTCTTTGTCTTAGTAGAATTGTTACTTTTTAGCCCAAACCAACAGACAATTAAATCATACAAGCATATGATGGATATTTTATTAATTATGATGTACTGGCTCCTACTTGGACAACGGTATTCAACTCACAAAAAGGAAACACATGCAAAAAAAGAAAAAAGCAAAACAAAACAAAAAACCAGTACCTTTCATCTGACAGAGGAAAGGAAAACATTTTGGGTTACTTTTTATTAGCAATTCCTGAGACACAGTTGGCCCTTTTCAATCTATACACTTTTCTATTTCTTTTATCTTAAGAAAGTCTTCTTACAATTGGTCTGACTTCTTGTCCAATTTCTAGTTTGGATTTCAACTTTTTAAATATAAAATGTCAAACTCTATTTCTTGGTCTTCACCTTTTCCATTCTCCCAGTGTTCATCTGTTGGTATCCTTCTTTCTTGAAAAGATGATGATGATGCCACACTTGAAGTTTTGATATTTTTTCAGTTTCTTCTTTATGAATGTCAGCCATGTTCTCTGATATGTGAAAGTTTAAAATATGTGTAAATTATACATTGTTATGGGTACAACTTTATGTGTTGGGATTATGAGTTTGATCATGAAGGCTAGTGATGTGTGTTTTTCAGACATTATTTCTAAGGTCATTAAAATATTCACCATTTCTTAAATTCAAACAAACTCTGATAAGATTTATGCCCTCTACCTCTAGAGACACCAGGGCTTAGTGTCTTGGGGACACTTCAATACATGTGGGACCAAGATCTACTTTGAATCTCATCATTCATGGTTCAGGAAGCTATGGCTGTGAGATGAACATTGCCTCATTTTGTTCTTATTTAACTTTATGCAGTTTCTATAACAAAAATTGAAGGGAAAAGAAAACAGGTTGGAAAGTTGGTTCTGTTGAGATAAGTTCCTCTTCATGCCTCAGGAGTGGGATAGTGCTTATTTTTCACTAGAAGCTTCCTTTAGATCCTCTAACAACCTTGTCGGGTGTAACAGGAGAAAGCTTTCAGTAATAAATAACCCTGATATTTTAGGGTCCTTATGATAACACCAGTCTTCTAGGCACCAAAATTAAGATCAGAGAAGTAAAGCAATCCAGATGCCACAGCTCCTACCATCCAGATGTAGAGGAGAGGAAACATGCTAGGTCTCAAGCAGGAGTACCCACTGCCTCACACACTGTATAAAAGGCACAGTCCACACACAAGAATAATGAGACAATATAACACCACCAGGCCTGTGGAAAACCACAGGTATAGCAGCTGAAAAAAAAGGTTTGATTTTGTAGAAACAGAAAGAAAGGTAAAGAACAGGATTTTCTTAAAACCCTCCAAAATGTTTCAAAACAAATTAAGCCCCCAAACAGAAGGAAACTTTTGACTTGTATTTTCTGTTTGTATGAACATTTCTATTATCCTCTTGTCAAAAGAAAAGGAAGAAGAAAGAAAGAAAGAAAGAAAGAAAGAAAGAAAGAAAGAAAGAAAGAAAGAAAGAAAGAAATGAGGCTAGAAAGAAAAGAAAAAGTAGAAGAGATGGATGACAGAACCTAAGTCTCAGGACTCAGAGTAAAGATACAGAAAACATGAGAGAAAAAAGAGTATCAGGGACATTGATCCAGAATATTCAATAACTAATTAATTAATGGTTGTGATCTACATTGGCATAATGTACCTCAATTATGGTAATATTGTTTTTCACATATTTTATTTTTGGTTGTGAGTCTAGCCTTTTTTTTAAAAAGCTTTTTTAAAAATCTCTCCAGTCCTGTTTTTCATATAGTTTAATAAAATTAATCACTAATGGATGCTGAAGTTTTTACTATGGCAGCACATGGGCAAAAGTTTAAGCCATGGAATCTTGTTCTATTATCTACTACTTTAAAGTAAAATGTACAGCCTATATCATAGAAATAATAAGAAGGGAAATGGTTATGGCACAATTGTACTTAGTGTAGGAAAGGGAAAATAGTCAGGTCCAACTCTTGATTTGTTGGATGCCAGTGGGGACTGAAATTCAAAAGTAGGCCCTGAAGAAGTTAATGTATTAAGTTACAGTAGCCTAAGGGAATCAATGGATGCTTATGAGGGTCTGAGGCTCAGGGTACATGTTGGGCTGGGGGATGAGTTATAAATCAACATCTGCTGAACCCCAAAAGTGGACATAGTCACTCAAAGAAAGTCTGAATGTAGACTGAAAAGAACAAAGAGATAATCCTAGCAGAGAGGAAAAGGAGCTCCTAATGAGTAGGCACACAGGGGCTAGATATCAAGACAGCCAGGACACATGGGCAGTTTGGGGAGAGGTGGCAAAGTGAGAAAATACTCACAGAAATTCTCTATGTGGCAGACCCTTGCTACCATTTGTGAGAACAGTTTTAAATGGCTTTCCAGAGACAAGGCAAGTTAGAGCTAAAAAGTGAAAAGGGGGTTAATTCAAACTCTTCATTTACCTCCCTATAAAAGGGATCACAGGCATCTATGTAAGGTTGCTGCTGTAGGATTAGAAGATGTGAGCGCGTACGGTTAGGGCCTGTGTAGAGTTATGTTTGGAAGATACACAACATGACCTAATCAACTCAAGTCTCTTTTCCAAAATAGGGAGTGGTGAATCATCTACCTTCTAAAGCAACCTCTAGGTATTACATACTGACTTTTTTCCCACTATGAATGACAATTAAATTATTGTATGTTTATGTTCTGTCATCAGGCATAATATCATGTAAATTGGCACCATTGGGGGGGGTCTCTTGTCTCCACAATTGGGAATATAAATTGTCTTAACACTGGCCTGTGTCTTGTCTCGGGATTCTCTTTTGCTCATATGAATGATAGACAGCCCAGGCTTGCCTCAGGTGCTTCTTCATGGCACAGTCTTCCTAAATCTGAAAAAAACATAGTGCCGGTCATTGGGCATAGGGAACAGAGTGAGGAGAAATGATTTGGATAGGGTTAAAAGAGGAGCAGGAGAGGGGTGGGAAGCTGGTACTCACCTCTCAGAAGAGACTAGCAAGAGATTGAACAATGCACAAAGAGAGTAGTAGGTAGGCCACAGTCCTTGTAGGCCTGTACCATAAAGACCCAAGAGTCAGCACTAGCCAGTGGGGATGTTGGCGACCTTTACTAGGAAGCATTTCCTTTGGTCAGTACTCAGAACACTTTGGACTGACAAAAAGACAAAGAGTGTTGCCAAAATTTGGCATGTTGCTCACTTGTATGAAACTGAAGATTAAGCAAACGTTGTGTGTCTTGCCTATAATTGTGGATCAGATCTGTAGCACATTTTTGTTACCTACCAAACAATACTAACAACAACAACAAACATTCTTTTTGTTGCTCATTTATCTTTTACATTTGTCTCTAATGGTTATTAGAATTTAAAAAGTGAAAAAATAAATCAGCTTTGAATGAGGAACAGCAGAGCTGGGATCGGTGTAGAGCAAGTCAGAAGATATCTTGGTGGAGTCACATAAAAGATGACAGTTTGCTCTCGTGAGCTTCATCTCTTCAAGACTGGAGAAACTCGGTGAGCTCCCTCCCTCTTCACTCTCAGCTCCTATCTCAGGGATGTTTGTGGAAGGGAACAGCTGGAGATTTTAGACAGAGTAAAATCCATGTACTGGATTAAGGAAGATTGATGTCTTGAATCACCAATCCTGATCACCTGTGTATGTTCATTAAAATTTACCTCTACTGTCATAGCAATCCTTTTTTTTTGACATATTAGCATCATGAGAACGTGCATAGCAATCCATTTGAAGGTATAATACTAACCAAGCTCTTCCAAATTAAGATTTTATCTTTAGTGTTCTTTTAATATCTATTGGTATGTGTAAACTAACATGCTATATATGTATATTTTTTCAGTGTGAAAGTATAAGGCCAGGTAATGTTTATTTGCTGGCTTTTAGCACCATCCCAACTCAAATCCTTCGTGGAGGCTGATTTCCCAGGAGTTCCTTCTGTTAGGCTTAGGCCTCCTTCCTTCTTCTTCTCTTTGAACCATTCCCAACATTTGTACCTGTTCTAGTGTCAGTAAGGTGGGATTCACTCTCGGCTTTAACCCTAAAATGTTTGGTTCATTACCGTGTCTACCCTGACATTTAATGTCTGCTGAAGAGTATTTCCTCAAGTCAAGTGTCTTCCCAGATCTGGAACACATGGGTGAGGATAAGAGTTGGATTACTAAAGACTTTTGCTTCTACCACAAGTGATATGGCTTGGAATTATTAAAACCTTAGCTCAATTATTCCTTTAGTGCATGTCTAGGGGACAAGTTATTTGGACATAGCTGTACATGTATGTATATATATATATATATATATGTGTGTTGCTTTATATATATTTTTATAAACAGCAACAATAAGCAAATCTGCTTTTCAAAGGGTTGCTGGGTGGGTTAAAAGGAATTTCACACACACATCAAATATTTCGCGCTCTGTCTACAGCTCGTTGGGAAGAGAAACAATGACACCTTCACTGTGTTTCTGCTTTCTCATGAAGACAACTTTAGGGCCCCAGCTATTACATTGCACATCTTAGCTGCCTCTGATGCACTCCACAATTCTGAATAGTTCCACCCTCCCTTAAAGGTCTCTGAATTCCTCAATACCAGAAACTTTATACTCACCCCATGTAAGAAATCCATTCTCTAACCATGTTTTGCAGTGACAAGCTCTTCACTGCCATTTCTCTTTGGCATCTCACTCAATAGGCTCTTTGGAAACTTCATGCTTGTTTGTTTGATCTGTCCGTCTTCCTTGACACTAAACATCATACCTGTGCCTGTATCCTATGTGGTTTTTGTTCTGTTTTGTTTTTTGAGACAGAATTTCTCTGTGTCGCCTTGGCTGTCCTGGCCTTGCTTTGTAGATCTGGCTGGCCTTACAGTGATCTGCCGGCCTCTGCCTCTCTGAGTGCCGGGATTAAAGGCACACTCCATCACACCCTGTTTTCTATATTCTTACATACTAATAATCTGCACAAATCATAGATTGCCTTCTGGTTTCATTTCTTCTATTACCTCAGTAGTAAACTTATCAGCTTTCCATTGACCCTTTTGCTTTTCCTACCCAAGATCAGTGTTGCTACGTAGCCCAGTCTGGCTTTAAATAGTTAGCCCTTCTACCCTGTACTCAAGGTTTGTGCCACCTTTTGCCAGTGCTGTTGTCCTGTGAGGGCTCTTGTCCTGCCAGAATCTATCCTCAGATGCCTCTACCTGCAGGGCTTACAGTGGCCATAGTCTGATGCTGAAGAAGCACATGCAAGCAAACCACAGCCACTTTGCTGCGCAGCATGGGTGATGGGATTTTTTTTTTCATGATAGAATAGACTTTTGGGTAGCAATGTTTCACTGAAACACTCAGTTTCTCTCTGGTACACTTTGAGCTAAAGAACCAACTGGGCAACAAAGAACAAGTAAGTGAGTTGGTGCCACCAAGAGCCTCAGTTACATTTAATGTCATGACGCCTGGGCTTTCCAACCTTATCTGGGGTAGTCAGCTTTCTATCGCTGTGGCAAAACGTTACGTACAGCAACTTTTTGAAATGGGAAGGGTTTATTTTTGGTTCATGCTTCAGAAGTTTTGTTTCATAGTTACGTGGTTCCGTTATCCATGATGAGGAAGGAAGTCTCTGAGGAGCATGGGGTGGACAAGATGCCCATCTCACAGCTGGACAATGAGATGCTCTGTCCAGCAGTCTGCTTCAAAGGTAAGGCCCCAACAATTCAACCTCCTTCAACTAGGCCCTGTCTGCTTCACCTGGCATGAGTTTGGGTATTGTCACGGTTGCCAGACTCTTTGTATGCTCATTGGCTGTCCTCTGCCACCTGATACTTCTAAACCTTTTGCTTGGCCTCCTGGCAGGTGTTCTGAGCTCAGTTTTCTTCTTCAACCATGGCTACTGTTCTAAAATCTTCATGGGTTTTTCTTCTCACACTTTCCTTTTAAATATGGGGCTCCCAGGACTCTTTCTTTAAGATTCCCTTCCTCTCAGCCACTGCTCACTGCTGGGAAGGCATTTGCTGCTCTAAGAAACGGATCCCCAAATGATGATGCCTCAAAGTCATTGAAGACAGGAAAGAAATGTCCCTAGTTTATTGTATTTAAAGACTGAAATCTGTACTCAGGATCCCATCCAGATGTCAAACAATCATCAGAAGCTGGGTCTGCCGTCCAGACTATTCAGTAGGCTAGGGTAAGGGGACTGTGAGTGCAGGTTTGTTGGGCTACAGAGTGAGACTCTCAGAGTAAAGAGTTAAAAAGTGAGCTGGCCATCTAACTCGGTGGCGGAAGGCTTGTTCGTTGCGTGTGAGGCTCTAGATTCAATACCTAGCGTCACAAAAAAGAACACCTAGGGCTATCAGAGATGCCACAGTGGGGATTGGATAGATAATGAAGGACAGAGCAAAGGATCAGACCACAGAAGGCTGCTGTGCAGCATAGAGGGAAGGATTTTGTAAGATGCCTTGAGAAGTATCACTCTCTGTGAGAACCTTTCCAGTCTTTGCATTTTCTTTTTCTCCTTCTGCTACTTCCTCCTAAATACAAAGAAGAGTCCCTTCCCTCCTTATGAGTGTGGAGTTAACCTTTAGCTTGATAACTGGATTGTGGTTCAAAGATGCACATACTGAAGTTTGGGGCCCCCTGAATGTTGTTTGACTCATCTAATAAAAGTAATAATAAACTGATCCCTGGGCAAGCTAAAGGGAGGAAAAGAAGATGGTAAGATAATTTTTAAAAATGTGCTGTTCAAAAATGAGTCCCACGAGGGTGGGGGAGATTGCTCAGTGGTTATGAATGAGAACTTGAAGAGGGCCCCAGTTCAGTTCCCAAGCACCCATATTAGGTGGCTCACAAATGCCTGTAATTCCAGCTCCAGGGGACTTTGTACCTCCGATCTCCTTGGGCACTCTTCTGCACATATTACTAGCCCAATTTAAATGAATAAATTAAATCTTTTTCCTTTTTTTTGAAGAGTCACTGGAAAAGGAATAAAATGGCAATGGAAGCATTTTGCATAAATTCTGCAACTAATGTAAAAGGATTCAGCAAAATATCAAAGAGAAAGTGACCTTCAAACTTTAAGATTTTCAAGTCAACAATTTACTGACATGTTGAAGAAAACTGTAGAAACAAACAACATTTGTCAAATGCAATAGAAGAAAACACCTTTAAAATAAATAGAGCTTTTATAAGAAGAAAATTTTACTTCAATTAAAAATAAACACCATTTAATGATTTATCACTATTAAATGACAAGTTTTAAATCAGGTCAGATACAGAAGGCTAGAGTTTATCTTCTGAAGTTTCCTTCTACGTTGATGCGCCAGAAGAGGGCGCTGCTGCCTCTTTCCAAGGGAGAAATAGCCCAGTCACCTGGTAAATCTGGAATATTCTCCCAGGTCCATGAGATTTACTTCCTTGGTGGTCACGTTGTTATTGTTGGATTTTTTTTTCTGCCACACAAATTTTCCTAAGAGTTCCTAGTGGTCTTGTGGGCACTTCCTTTAGTCACAGTATTCACAAGCACTGCCTTCTTGAATTTGGTGAGCCTTTGCTCTGATTCCAGCTGGGCATCTGTAATTCAGGAGTACCCCTTCCTCGGAAGAGGAGTGAAGTAAAGCATGAGCTTAACCACAGAAAGGTTGAAAACTGCCGCATGCACAGTTCTTACCTAAGGACTTTGAATCAGCCACCGATCTCCTTTATTGTTCCTGTGCCTTCCTGTTGTGGCATTCTTTGCTTAAGAAAACTTCCAATCCGGACATATTGTTGCTGCGTATTATTATTAATTGGTTGATCGTGTAACGTTTTGGGCTGGTCCTTCCTGTAGCAGCCTATCATTCTGGAGGCAAACCCGTCTCTTAGTAGACTGCTTACGATTCACTACCGAGCTAGAAAAGAAGGTATCTCGCCTGATGACTGCATTCTGCAATTGCGGAGTCAATTTTACCATTATCTACCTATCCCAGGATTCCGGCCCTCTCTTCTCTTCCACAGTTACGTCTCTCATATATGCCTAACTAACCTTTATTTTGACTCTGTAAAGTACTCTCGGGTTAGAAATACCAATCGCTGAACGCGTGAGAGCCTCTGTAAAGTAACACCTGCCAGATGCCAGTTTAAGAGTTTGAAAACAATTCAGATTATGGTAAAACATTTTTTTTTGTCTGAAGTATCGAAGGTGTGTGTGAGCAAGCAAGTGCGTGCGTGTGTGCATGCACGACTGTGTGTGTCCCCACACATCATCATGGGGACAGTCAGACAGTTTAAGCAAGGTCAAAAGAAAAGACAGGTTGGCTGTGATAATACATTCCTATAATGCAAGAACTTCGGGGTAGAGGCAGGAGAATTGCAAGGTTGCAAGGTCAAGTTCAGTATGGGCTGTGAGAGTTTGTCTTAAGGAAAAAAAAAAGAGGAACAGAAAATGTGACAGTAACATGACGGAGTGTTCTTCCCTTTAATCACCTCTCAGCTCCACTCTCCAGAAGTTCTCCACTGGGTAAGTAGGAGTAAGTGAGGAACTGGACCACACAGATGTGGGCTTGCTTGTGACTTTCAAGGTAGTGTGTAAGCTGGGTATGCAGTCAGTTTCCCTTTTCATGCTCTACCCTGGCACCCAGTTACCAGATGCTTGTATATCTTCCCAGGGTTAAATGCTGGAGGACACAGAAGGCTCGTTTTAGCCAGTGTAGCTTATTGAGGAAAAGAAAACCCACCTGCGGCCACACTGCCTCCATAACAGTCCATAACATGTGTTCTATGCGCTGGGTTTGCTGTGATGCTGTCCGTGGAGGGCACGTGTTGTGACCAGCACTCTCTGGTCAGGGGAAACGCACTATTGATAACAGTGATTTCTTCACAAGTCCTCAAGTCTGAAAAATAGTGAATTTAACCCTATACAGTCTAACTTTAGGATCACAGATGGTTATTCGCAAACTTTTGCCAGTCTCCTGATGGAATTTTCACATTTTGGAGCTAGGCTGTGCAGAATGCAAGGCCTAGGTCACCCTGAAGACATTCCAAAACCATCTTCTGCCGTCGGATGCTGCCACCAGGGTTGGATGGAGGTAAAAGCAATTTGGAATGCTATCCCTTCAGAAACTGCCTCTACCTCTAGCCCAGGAAGAAGCTGTTTTGCGGACAGTCTTTCCTGAAATAAGGACCCTCAATGCGACTTGGCTCTTGCACGCCTCCATCTGAAAAACCAACTCTTCTCTGGGAGTCAGAATTGAAGGTTAGGGATGACTGCTCCGAGGGGAAAGTGTGAAATGGTAATCACTTTCATATGACACTTGAGAAATGTTATAATAAAGCTGAGTAAATTGGAGCATGAGTTAGCCAGTCCTTTGCCTAATGATGTCACTCACTTTGTGCTTCCTCCAGCCTATGATTAATAAAAGGGGGTTATTACAGTAACTCACTCCTAGTGGGCAGCGGTGACGTCAGCAGCAGCTGAGCAAACTGACTACATTTAGTCGTGCGTGTGTATGTGGGCATTTTTTTTCTCCCTGTGACTAACATGAAGCTAACAGCATCTAATAAAACAAAAGCTCCTTGAAAGTTAAGGAAGTTATTGAGTGAACTCTTCTCTATAGGGAGCACCATTTTAATTGTTCTCATTCCATAGCTAAATGATGTTAGAGTTGGCCAAAATGACATTGTTGGCTTTCCAATTGTTTCATTGCCGTGATAAAAAATGGTCTTTGAGAGATGAGATTATTCTTTTTAGTAGAACAACTGTTCTTTCATTCTATCCCATCTTTCAGGAGGAATGAGTAAGTGTTAAGACAAGGGACTGTGGCCATAAGTTGTCTTTGGAAAGCTTACTATTATAGAATTTAGTAACCCCAGCTTAACTACACAAGATTATTATACATTTTTACACTTTGCTTCCCCTAAGTGATTAATGCTGACAGGACCCTCCTTGCTAGTCCACCTTTGCAAACCTGACCTTCCAGAGATTAAAGAGGGGGCACCTGGGAATATTTATTGACTTGGCCAGGCTGCTGCCAGCGCATTTGCAGAAGAGGTCACAGTGCAGTGAAGAACAGCACCCCAGCCACTGTGGCTTAGACGTGCCAGAGAGCTGCTCCCACAGAGGGACACAACCTTTGGACTTTATCAGGACATGCAGGAGGTAGCAATTCACTGATTTAAGCTGACACACAGGACAGCTTCAAGCTTTTTATTGGCTTTTGCTTTTTGGATCTATAATTGGAGAACAGGTTGTAGAGGTATCTTTGTGGCTAGGCAAAACTGGATTAGAATCAAAGCCTCTGCTCTCTTATCAGTCTAACGGTATCTGCATGCTAAATCTCTGTGTCCTCAAGTCAGGGATATGGGACTTGTTATCCTAGGGAATCCAGGTAAGGAAAAGGATGGTGACAGTTTGTTCTATATTCCTTTGAAAATGCTTTCCATGACCTTCTAAAGGGGAAATAAATCAATTTCTGTAGCAGATGTTTCCTGGTTCCATTTAAACTGAGTTATGACAATTTATGAACATATGTATATTGGTCAGAACTTTGAGGAGGCATATTTATGTAGTTTCTCGAAAGGTTACATGCGATTGTTGAGCTTTTGCATGTACTAGCCATCCTTGGGAAGAAATCCAGGCATTTATGAATCATTTGGGAGTTGATTGAGGCTTTTGGTTCTAAAATGACCGTTTACCTGAGTAGACTATGATTCATATCTTGGAGGAGAGGACATGGCGTCATGATGTCTAAGATACTCCCCTTGTGGCCCTGGCCATTGGCGAATGAACTTTGACTTACCTTCTCCTTTTTCTGGATGACCTGAGCCATTCAGGGGCTACACCATGAACTTGGTGCTGTAGCCCTCATCTTCTGAGCAGTGCTTAGATCTAGGTGAGCTTGTGGTAGGCTGCTTCTGTCTGTGAGAGTTACCATGTGTTGTCAATGATGCCGCTTCTCTGTTGTTCACCATCATGTCGGGGTCCTCTCAGAGGAGCAGCACCTGGAGGGCCACAGCCTACCTTTAGCAGCCTCACTTCCTTATAGGAAGGGTTCTTGCAGGATATTATGTTGCTTGGAATGAACATTAGGATTTTTTTTTAAGTTAAGATAGGCGGTGGCTATATCACATTTGCAAAATTTACTTTGAGGAATTCATTGCTTTGCATCAATCGAGCGGTTATTAAATTGGTAAAGTGAAGAGCCTAGTTCCTCCTTTACTTTTTTCCTATGAGTCTTGTCTTTGAATACCTTGGGTATGAGTCAGCTCATCTAAATTTGTTGCTTGCCACCAAGACTGCCCTTGGTTTAATTGGCGGGGGGGGGGGGGAAAGGAACTGGCAGAAAATGTACTGAGAGCCCATGAGAACGTTGGTGGGAACAGCAAGGTTGCCTCTGAAAGTCAGTTACCTATTGCCTGGTGTGAGTCTCTAGTCATTGGGCATCACACAAGGAGGAGGCATGGTCAATTGATTCGTCACTACTTAGCATAATTGGATTCTTTTCCAGTGTTATAGACTTGGGTTTCCAAGGCCCTTTAAATCACAGATGGAAAGGGAATTGGGTAAAATCTTAAAATCCTGACTCTAACTCAGGGCCTCTGCATTGAATAATCATTGCAAATTTCTCTAGTGTGGGCACCGTCCTGTGCTGTGCATTGTAGGAGGGCTCTCAGCATCCTTGGCCTCTGTTCAGTAGATGCCAGTAGCACCTCCTTCCTGGTTGTGACAGCTGAAAACATTGTCAGATGTCTCGGGGAGCAAAACTGTTTCAGCTGAGAACCACTGTTCTGGAATGAAGAACAACAGCTTACTTATTGATTTTTTTCCTTCTTTTTTCTTTTCCTGTTTTATCTGTAGCATCAGGGCCCACTGTTCACATAACAGTCTTTGATACTCTGGGAACAGGGCCTCTTAGACAGTGTGAGGCCTGGAGGGATATTCAGGTAGTTGTGAGAAAAATGAGTCTTAGGGAGTTTTGGGTTAACTATTTCCTATTTGTTGTATCCAGTACATTTCAGAGGGACTTGAATGCTCCCCTTTCCACCTCTGTTTTGAACTAGTCATTTTTGATCTAACTTAGAAGCACACAACTCCAACCCCAACCCCTAGTTTGATTTTGACTGCAAAGTGCGGCTCCATCCCTGGCTCAAATCCTGGTATCAAACATTTGGCTCAAACTGGCTGCAGGCTGTGGCCTGCTGGAAACAGACAGGTCTGCCAAGGCCAGACTCTACTGAAGCCATTTGATGAGATGCTTAAAAAGGGACTCCCACAATTTTTACTGCTTTAGATATCACTGAGACTCCTGCCCATGCTTTCTGCATGCAGAGCTGGCTGTGGGGAGGAGGGAGGTCACTACTAACCAAGAAGGCCAGGTTTTCTTTCCTAAGCCCAGAATAACACTTAGCTGCTGAGAACACCTTGAAGGGCCTTTCCATTTCCATAGTCACGTTTCACGTTCACTTTTCCAGTGGGGCTGAGGCAGAAATCGTGAGTGATTTTTTTTTTTTTGGAACAGATTTTTCCCCCATGGGAAGGAACCAAACACCCTGAGTTGTCAGCAGCTTGCCCGTGCCCCTGAACCACCAGCCTTCTGTCATTCGGTTGAATCAGGGGACACTATTCAGTCACCTGCTTAGGTTGTCCACATCCCCTGGCTTGCATGTTTGACTGAATCATAGGATCTGTGAGCAGCCACAGAGTTTGCCACAGAGTCATGGCAAACGGCCCCCTTTCCAGGCCTGTGTCCTTGCTTCAGGAGGAGTGAGGGAAGAGCGATTAATAGCCTGGATGAAAGCTTCAGGACATACGGTTTGCCTGAGAGGAAAAGTGAATATTCTCACTTCTTGATCTCTGCCAACTTTACATGGGCCCAGCTGCTGCACAGGGCAGACACACTAGTCCAGAGTTAGCTCTGTCCCTGAGATATGTGTCACCCTAAGCCACAGGCCAGCACTGAAATGCAGGTCTCCCCCATCTGCACAAAGGAGCTCTATCCTCAAAGGAACTTTGTTTCTTGACCAGCTCACTAATTGTGATTGAAAACACCAGCTCCCCAGCAATGCTCACGCATCCGAGTTAGCAGAAACAAGACAGGCCCTAATTGCTCCATTTACATAAAAGTAGAAACATACAACTTCTAAATATAAATCTCTGGCACATCGCTCCTTTTGCAATTACAGTAAAATAAGGTACCAGTTTCCCTCCGGGCTCCTCCTCACAGCAAGCTGCTCCCCGGGTTCGCTAGTGGCTGCTCCTCCAGGCGAGCACAGGGCCAGCTTGGAGTTGGAGCTTTGTGAAGTAGCCAGTAAATCAGAACGCCTCCGCTAGGTGCAGAGCGCGGTGGCAGCGGGCCACTCTGCCAGTGCAGTAGTCGGTGGGACCGAACTCCACACTCGGGAAAGGGGCAGTCTGCGGGCGCGGGGCCTGCGCTGCCGCTCTCCGGGGTCGGCCGGGAGACCTCCAGCCCCACTGCAGGTCCGGCTCCCTGACATTCCCTGGCACCGAGGGCTGGGATCAGAGATCCCCAGCTGCACTCACTGAACAGTGATTTTTTTTTTCTTCCCCTCCCTGAATTCTTTAGCTGCCAAAAGGGGGGGAAAAATCAAGAGCTGCGCTTTTAAACGAAGTTGCCCTTGCTGGTGTTCAGGGTAAAAATAGAGGCGGCCGCTTGGACCGGCTTTGCCCTGAGTCCAGGCGTCCCGCGAGCCGGGCTGGAGCTGCGCATTCGGGAGTGATCCCTGGAAACTGCCAGCAGGTGCTGCTCAAGGTACGGTGGCAGGCTGAGAAGGGACAGGGCCTGGGTGCAGGGAGTCTCCGCGGGAGGGGCAGGAAGTGAAAGAGAAACCAACCCCGCTCAGAGCTGCGCTGACCAGCGCACGCCCTGGGCCTTGAAATTCAGCGGGGGAAACGCAGATCCTTAGCCCAGAATTTTCCACAGAAGCTATTTTAACCTGCCCGCTTCCTCCACCACCCCCAACTTGATTTCCACGGAAAGAGAGGAGGCTTTTCCCAATGTGGTTCAGCTCTGAGGTTGGGGGATCCAGCTACGTCATAGCTACTAGACTGGCTTAGCAGGTGGGCACTTCCGTGGAGTCAAAGGCCAACAGGGTCTCAGGGGTGACACGTGTGGAGTAGCCCCTGCAGTCAGGGTCCTGAGCAACATTCATGATACACCAGGCTTAAGAAACCACCAGGACGCCCAGAGAAGACATTCCTTTGTGACCGCTGAGTTTTGACCCTGAACTTATAGATCCCACTTTATAGATGGAAACACTGAGGCTTGAGTTTAAATGGTGAGGGAGCCTCGGAGTGGGGGTCTGATCCGGGCACATTTCCGGGTCACCCACTCTACATTCGGGTGCAAGTGGTACTTTCCCTAAAGTCATGTGTGAGGCAGGAGGTGATTTTGTATGCTCAGAGGTTATTATCAGGTAGTATGGAAGTGCCTCTTGTCCAAGGGTTTGTCTTCATCCCGGGGTGGGTATGGAACTGACCATCACTGAGTTTCTTTCTCTCTTTGCCTCTCATATTCTGGTCTTCCCTGCAACTTTATTTCTCACTTCAGTTTTCCTCTGTGGTTCTTAGAATGTTCCTTTCCCCTCCTCCCTCACAGATAGCTAGCATCCATGCTTCCTGTGTTAGTCAAGAAGGACCCTCGAACAGACAGCCCCTGGTGTCATAAAGGAACCTTCCCCCACTGTGCATCAGGAGACTAGAGCCTCTATATTTTGCTTGTGGGCACAGTGAAAAGTTTATTTTATGCATGTTAAATCCGGCACACAAAACAACATATCTGGTCATATGGCTTTCATTAGCTCCCAATTTTGCACATTTTATCCAACTTGTCATGAGAACCTGGACAGTGCTTCAGCTACTCCTTCCTGAGAACAAGAGCCCTTCTTCATTGTTCTTATGGGAGCTTTCCTCCTCCTATGTTATCTTTGAGCCAGTGTGACCCCCCCCCAAAGAAAACCCCGATCCTAACTTTATTTCTATTTCAAGGAGAGTTCACTTCTTTTCATTAAACTCGTACTCAGAATGTTTATCAGTTATAGGTCTTGAAGTTCTAGCTTTTAAAAAAGATACATACTTTTCTGTTATTGTTGTTTTGTTTTTGCTAGTTAGGATGGGATTCTAAAGGTCCAGGCACTATACTTACAGAGTTCACTTGCAAAGAAGGACCATTTCTCAAGTCTGAGGTGATAAATGATGTATGAAGCAGGCATTCAGTTTCAAGGTGTAAATTAATAGTGTGAGTCAAGGCAGGGAGACCATCACCACATGGACATACAGATTTTCCCTGTGGTTTTCCTCAAGAAAAATAGCTTATTTAAATCATAACTATAAAACTAGAGTTCCTATGAGTTTTCTTTGCTGTAGAAAAAGTAAAGTGCTTTGCAAATAGAAACTTTATAAAGTAACAGATGTTTTATGTACAGACATAAAGCTGAATGTGAGTATAACAAGAAGTGTATGTATGAGGAGGAAAGAGTCAAAGCTGGACACTCTTGGGGATGTGTGTATTTGGCTTTCTTATTTTTCTAAAGGGTAGACTATTCATAGCCACAGGCTTCGCTGGCTCAGTGCATCACCCAGGTAGTGTCTCAGAAGCCAAGAGAGAGATTTCCATTAGATAATGAATTATGAAATGTCTCACACTGGAAAAACTAGTCATCTGCTGATGTCATGCTGATTCTAACCAATCCTAAACAAAGCCCCAGCCCTCTTCTTTGAGAGGTACCAATGTGTGAGTGTACAACTAAGTACTACAGTATAAAACTTCACAGTGCCAATACCATGAAGAAGAACTCAGACAGCTCTGACCTCATGATACAAGAGCCGGCTGGCAAAACAGAAGGGACCCAAAAGGTAATGCTTTTTAAATTCTTGCTTATGAGCTCTCTACACATTAAAAGTCACTATGGCTAAGAGGACTTTTACAACTTTTTGGCACCTCCATAGGCACTGTAATCTGTATCATTTTCTATTGTGCAGGCAGATTAATACTGTTTTTTAATAGTCCTAGAGCATGCAAATAGATTATGTGTTTATACAACCTACTCAGCACACATATACAAGTACATATGCCAAACAGAAAGCTATTTTTAAGAGTTCCATTTGCAAACAGTAAATTCAGGGAACACACACATATTCACATGCAGAGAGAATCCAAACATTGATAAGTTGCTGTTATCCAAATGCTACTATTAGGACTCTCAAGTTGTTTAGAGTCATTAAACTTTTAGCTCTATGTTAGTCTGTCTCGTAAAACTTAACTGCACCGCAAAATGCTCCGGGTTCTGTATCTGTAACTCCAAATAGGTGGGTGACGTTATTATAATACAAAGATGTCTTATTGAACCATTATAATGCCCATGCTCCTATTCCCTTAATTTTTTTTAACCAGTCCTCCTTTTTTTTTGTTTGTGGTTTTTTTTGTTGTTGTTGTTATTGTTGTTGTTAAAATGAGAGTTTTAGGTAATGTGGACAGTCTTATCTACAATAGCAGAGACCTTGGTGTTTCTGGAGCTGAGAGTTCTCACAGCCTTGCAAAGGTGTCAGAGGGCTTGTAACCAAGAAAGTTCTTGTGCGTTGTTACTTTAGAAAAGTGTAGAATTTGCATGATTCAGAAAAGCATTGTTACCTGTCAAACCTGGATTTAACTTAGTGTCACGGTTTTATCAACCTCTTCTTGTTGTATGTAGATCTTATGCTTTTAGTCCTGACACCTATTAACTCTATCCTCCTGACCTGTTTTGTTAGACTAGAATGCTCTGCACACAGTAGGTGTCAGATAGAAGCAGAATATATTTACAGAAACCAAGAATGCTTATGTGTAGGGAAGAAACTGAGAGAGAAGGACAGCTTTAACAGATGGATGCCTTAAAGATACTTCTGCAAGATAAAAGCAATAAGACAGAAAATGAAAAGGGGGTGTGCAGACTTAAAAAAAAGCTTCATAAAGGCATTGTTTTAACATGCACATTTGTCCTGTTCTGTGAAAACGGCAATCCTCGATGAATTCAGCTCAGCTGTCACTTTGAAGACAAGCGAAGCAGCTGGGTAACCTGCCATGGATGCTATGGTCAAGACTGGGCAGGGGAGGGGGGCAAGCAGAACAACACAACAAAGCTAGCACATGCCAGAGAAAAGTAAGTTGCCAATATATTTTAGAGATTCTTTCTCTATAGACAAGTTATTCATATCATAAGAGTACACTTCTTTTGAAAGAATGTGAGAAAGGCCAAATGAACTCTGTGCTTTATCTGTGAAGCCAGGACAAGGGGCAGTGGGCTATAATTTGTGAATACGTGTACATCCAGAGCAGAGAGAGAGAGAGAGAGAGAGACAGAGAGAGAGAGAGAGAGAGAGAGAGAGAGAGAGAGAGAGAGAGATGAGGGGTGAGTAGCTTCGCTGACTATGTAAAATGCTGCTTGCCCAAGGGACCTTCCAATGCCCTGCTATGGTGCCCACTTGGCAAAAGCAGAGTGTATTATATGACCCCAGACAAAAGTTTCTCTGCGCTCCAGGTCCCATCAGATCTCCTGCTGGCATGAGGACCCTGGACATTTAAATATGAATGAATGGCAGAAAGGAATTCTGGATTCTGTGAGGCAGAGCAACCAGCTGTCTCAGAGCAAAGCCAGCCCCCCCCCCCCACCTCCCATCCCCTGACCTGAGCTAGCTACCTGAGGACCTCCCTCAGACAGCCAGCAGGGCCAGATGGGTGCTTACTCCGGGCTACTGCAAGGCCATGGGAGAAGACTTGGGGTGAGTGGGTGGGGGGACAATTTCCAATCAAGTTATCTCAGTGAATGGAAACAGTGCATTCAGTTTGCTTGGGTTTCCACTTCCAAAGAAGAAAGGTGAAGCAGGAGAAAGGGTTGATCAGAGAAAGATGGAAAGAAAGAAAGAAAAGAAAAAGAAGAAAAAGAAAGAAACCCCCAGACTAAAAGTGAGCAGGAGTAGGAGAATTTGTTGTAGGAAGGACTGGAGAATCCCCC